>JAMXBD010000504.1:0-600000 GCA_024138025.1 Combretum micranthum | reverse complement strand
TAACCAGGTCATACCCAGAATAATATCATATTTTTGCATATCTATCATGATTAAATCAGCAATCGATTCTTGATTTCTAATCTTTAATGGACAACTCTTTATCATCTCCCGTGTTATCACTAAGTCTCCTGTTGGCGTAGTAACTCTCAATTCTTTACTCATGGTTTCGGTTGATAATCCTACACGCCTTGCTAATCCAGCATTTACGAAAGAATGCGTTGCTCCCATGTCAAACAAAGCATACGCAGTCTGATCCCCTACTTGAATTGATCCTATTTTTCATTTATTAAATTCACGTTATTTTCAATTCATAAGGGCTTCTATTGCTCATTTACTCGTGATTGTGTCTAATAACTTTAAATAAACAAATATGTAACTACATAACTGCAATGAGACCATAATCATCAGGGTTAACTTCTTCCCATATATTTTCTTCATCTTCCTCTTCCATCTCCACATCCTCAACCGAATTTCCATACATAGCAAAGACTCTGGTCGTCGTACTAGCTTTGCTGGTATTGGCATTTCCATTTTTCGATCCTGCGACTCCAATCATTCCTCTAGGCTGTGAAGATCCAGCTATTATTACATACAAAACAAGTTGTAATTTTTCTTTTTGGACAATTATTTTGCCATGTGCCCACTTTCTCCACAATAATAGCATTTGTGTTGCAATTGTGGACACTCCCATGGATAATGAAAACCCTTAAATTCCAGCATGTAACATTATTCTTTCCAATTACTCCTTTGTTCATACTTAAAGGTTTGAAAAATTTAATCTTCTTAGGCACAGGACTTGCCATAGAACCCTGATATGTTCTTTTCCCAAAAATTGGTCCTTTCTTCTTATACCTTTCGATTTCATATCTCCTTGCTTGTTCAATGATTTGAGCTTTTTCTATCATAGTTGCAAAGTTATCGACTTCAAATTCAGCAAGTCTTCTCTGAAAATGAGGTTCTAATCCAGCCATGAAAGTCTGTCTTTTTAGCTTATCACTGTCCCGATAAGCATCTGGAGCAAACTGTAACAACCGATTGAACTCATGTTCATACTCATCAATTGTCTTATTTCCTTGTGTCAAATTCATCAAGTCAGTGCTATATTTTGCTTTTAGAATGCCTGGGAAATATTCCTTAAAAAATTCTCGTCTAAATACTTCCCAAGTAACAGGTTGTGGCAAACTTCGTTTTTTTGAGTTCCACTATATTCTTGCTCTTAATCTTAGTAAATAAGTTCCATATGGTTGTCACGCCCCGAAGGGTACACTAAACGTGGCAGTCCGCCGTACACAATATTAAAGCCTAAGAATAACCACCTCAGTCATGTGAAGGCTTCCATACTATGTACAAGGCGTCTAACACATAGAGGAAACACATTGGAGAGATACATTTTATATTGGTACACTTGAGTAACAATGTAAAGGAAATACAATTTACTATACTTCAGATGCAAATCACTACGCTTCATATACGAATCACTATACTTCAAAATACAAATCATTAAACCTCAATTACATTCATCCACAGACTTCCCTACATAAACTATTACATGGAAATCATAAAATCTAGCCAATAACTTCAAGCATTCATATATCCTGCCGGAATCCCGAAGTCATTCTCGGCTTCAACCATCTCGGTCTCCACTTAGCACTCTTGAAATAACCTATTCATTCAAACATTTATTGGGGTATAAGCTACACTAGCTTAGTGAGAATTCCCTTAATTCCGTACCATAACAAACAAGTTATAATCAATCATATGCTATGCATGAATAAACATGTGAGCAAGCAATTATGCATGGGTATCCGAAACCCACACACAGAACGGATTTACTCCCTCCGTATCTTGGGTTAGGAATGGTATTGAAGTCTACACGGCCGCTGCTAGTCCCCAAGCCCTCGGCTCTTAGCACTCGACTCGGCTAGGCTCATCTAAGGAATGCATCCACATGCGCCTTAGTACCCCTGAATGAGCTCTGGCACCGGGCTCGTTATCCAAACGAGTCATCACGGACCATACTGATCAACCTGCGTAGGAGTAACATGCTACCAAATGCAATATGTCCGATACAATGCATGACCAATTTAATTTTTGCTTAGGTCAAAATATTCATACATTCTTTAGAGTGACCAACCAATATCATACATATAACAGAAATAATATGAACAGTGCAGTTATCCAATCGAATCATGGTTTCGATATGCTTTAGTATTCCTTGGCATACATTCATCACAGTCTCATCATATATCCCATCCCCATTCATATCGATTTTTATCTTGTTTTATAATTCTAATGCAACTAGCTACAAGCACAAAAAGGTAACAAAATAAGGAGAAAACTCACTCGGCCATTAGATCACTGGTCTCTTAGTAATAGTAATCCAATGGTAGGGAATCGTCGATTTTGGGATCACATAAAAAGGAAGAAATACTTTAATAAGTATTTCAACTCTAACTAATCCAAACGATTTTATACGAACTATCAAATTCGCAATTTTCGTCCTAAACGGAAATTCCAACTTAAAACGGCCATAACTTGGTCATTTTAACTCGGAATCTCGCAAATTATATATCAATTTCTATCTACTTCGAAAGATCTATCTAATTCTAATATTATTTTTAAGTTTTGAAAATATTTAGGTCATGAAGCAGAGGGGTCAGATCTGATTGGTGATGATCTCCATTTCCGAAAAATTTGTTTTGTAATTGTTTGAAATGTTCCTACTATATAGATTAGCTATACATGCAATATGAATGATTTCCTAACATGAATGAAATGAGATGAGCTTAATGTATGCATGATCTTGATGATTTTTGCTAAAAGAAATTTTTATAACTTTTTATTTTGCAAGACCATAATAACAACTACTTATAAAAAATTTAGTTTTCTAACTTTGATCATTTCCATTTGTTTTGGATTTATTACTCAAGAAAATATAATTATTTTTGTTAAAATTGAGTCTTCATTATATATATTACTTATGACTTTCATTTCTACATAAAAATTTCCATTTTACATTTTGTAAACATGCTTTCAAGTAGAGTTGATTCCAAAATCCGAATTTTACAAAAATTAGTTTTTGAGCGATTCCTTCAAATAGAAATCATTTGATATTTAGAAAATTAGGGCTCAATCATACATAACCACTAAGGACTTTATTCTTACACAAAAATTTGCATTTTACACTTTGTAAATATGTTTTCCAATATGATTTACTCAAAAATCCGAATTTTAGAAAATCCACTTTTTGAATGATTCATTTGGGAAAAACTTGTTTAATGTATTAAAATTTAAGACTTTGTGGTACCTATTACTTAAGGACTCCATTCATTACATAAAACTTTCATTTTGAGCTTGGAAAATAGGTATTCTTATGGCCTTCATTCAAAATTACGAATTTCACAAATTAACTACTAACTCAAAATTTTCCATCTTGATTCTACTTTTTGTTTCACACATTACTCATATCCAAACTCGTTTCAACTCGTAAAAATCACCACTTAATGATACCTATTACCTATACCCTTTATTTTTCACATAAAACATGAGTTTTTGAGTTGATATATAGGTTTTAAAAATTGGTCTTAGTTGGGATCCGAATTTAAAAAATTTATTTTTGGTCATATCTTTTGATAAAATCTATCTAAACTTATGAAAATCCATTCCTTACATATCCTATCTTAAGAGCCTTTCATTTCTTAAATAAAAACTTCTTTTTTGAGTTGGAAAACATGTTTTTAAAATATGCCTTGGCCAAAATCCGAAAATAAGATTTTTATTTTGAAAATCACCTTTGATTCTTGTAAAAAGAAGTCTTGATGATATACATATATTAAGCCTTCATTGTAAACCCCTGTTTTCTAAGCCCTAAACCTTAAGTCGGAAAGTCTACCGGAGACCTTAGGTCAACGAATCATGAGTAAAACCCTACAGTTTAGATCCTGCAAACCCGAGTTCGTAAATCCAGGAGTCGAAAAATAATTAAAGTGTTTAGAATAGTCCGTAATAATATTTGAATTATTAAAAATATCAGATTGGTTCATTTTCGGCTTATTTCGAACCTGTTTGGATACTGCTTTGGAAAGCGTGTCCCGGGGCTCGAAAAATTAAAAACATATCTTTAATATTTTTAGACTCATATTTTTATAAGGATTTCAAAAATATCAAGTTTAGAATTCTTCGGATTCTAAAAATATCAGTTATAGCTCATATAAGCTTATTTTACTCTTATCGGTAACTTAATTGTTAAATTTCTAAAAATAATTTAATTGATTATTTTATTTAAATCATAAAAATTCTGCTACTTAAATAAAAATATTTTTCTTAATTTATTTTATATATTTTCTTATTCAAAAAGCCACTTTATCAACCCATATCTCAAGTACACATACATTATCATTACTATACATTATTATGTCTTCTTTTGCTTTTTCTTACACTCCTCTTCCCCAAATTTGCAGCTGCCCATTCCCCAAAATTTAGCCACTTTTCATTATTTTTAATTATTTATTTGATATTTTAAAAGTCTCTTTTAGTTACAAATGGATGCAACTTGTTACACTTTCAAAATTGCAAGTTAAAAATCAAACTACTCACTCCCCTACACACACAAAATCACGTCAGACCCTCTTCCTTGTTGCAGCTACATGTTCTATTTTTTTTAAATTTATTTAACACTCTTACATCTCTATTTAAGCATCTTATTCTCTCTCTCTTTCACCTTTACAAACCCTACATTTTTCCTCTCTCTTTTTCCCTCTCTTTTTCTCTTCTTCCTTGCCTTGTCTTCTTGAAAACAAGCTGTCCCCATTTTTCTTTCTTGCTTCCACATATATTTCTTGCAATTATTTGAGGTAATCTTTCCCTTTTTGCTCTTATAAGATGTTCTAGGATGATACCATGGATGTTTCATGCATCAAAGGACATTCCACAAGCTTAAAAGGCTATGGATGATGATGCCAAGAAGTGAAACACTCCTCTAGATGATGATCTCTTTTGTTCTTAGTATATTTGATATCTTGAAGGCTTGTTTATCTTCTTGTTTATGTGATAACTTGTAGATCTAGAGTTTTATCAAGCTTTAGTTATGTTTATGTGTAGATCTAGAAGTTTAAGGCCTACTACTAAGTTTTTCTTATGCTTTCATGGTTATATATTGAGTAGATCTTAGATTCAAGTTGGAATGAAAAAGTAAAATTCGTAACTTGTCAAGGCTCCATGTTAAAAACCCTCTTCCAAGCCTTAAAATGGAAGTTTTTGTTAAGAAAATGAAGGTTTGATGGATGTATATCATCAAGACTTCATCTTACAAGAATCAAAGTTGATTTTCAAAAACAAAAAAATCGTATTTTCGGATCAAGACAAAGATCCAAAATAAAAACATGTTTTCCAACTCACAAATGAGGATTTTATTCAAGAAATGAAGGGTTCTTGAGATATAATATGTAATGGGTTGTTTTCCATGAGTTTTGATGAATTTTCTCAAGAGATATGTCCAAAATAAATTTATGAAAATTCGGATTAAGACCAAGACCTATTTTTGGAACCCATCAATCAACCTTAAAATAAAGATTTAGACAAAAATATAAAGGGCTCTTGGTATAGATATCTTAAGGAATGAAATTTCATAAGTTTAAATGAGTTTTCCTAAAAGGTATTGCTTAAATCAAGTGCTTTGTAGAAGACAAAATCTAGGTCTTGTTTTCATTGTAAATTTCAAAGTGGAAATTCGTAATTATGGCGAGACCAATTTTGAAAACCTCCTTTTTGATCTCAAAGCAAGTATTTTATATTGAAAATGGAATGCTTTGATGATATATAATATAGGAAAAATTATTTTCATTGAACTAAGTAAGTTTTAGTAAAGGAATTACTCAAAACAAAACAATGAGTTTCAACTTGTGAATTTCGGTTTTATGAATATGGATTCTTAGAAGTTTCTTTTGAACATTATGTTTGGGATTTGATAAGTATGTAATCTCTTAATTTTGTTTAGAGGATCTCCTTGCAAGTTTAGGACTAATATGAGTTGACCTAAGTAGTTAAATAGAGTAGATATGGCAATTTTTCACAAAGGCGCAAATCTGGAATTTTCGCAACCCTACTGTACAGTATGTTTCCGACCCTTAAATGACCTTAAATGTTTGAATTAACATTATAAATGGATAGCTCTTTCGAAGTAGGTATAAATCGGTATATTATAAGCTAAATTTCGAGTTAAAATGAGTTAGATATGACCTTTTTAAGTCAATGATTCAACCTAGGCGGAAATTGACGAACTTAGTAAATAAAATTGTTAAGTTTAATAGAACTTCATAGGAGATACTCATTGAGGGTATTCTTTGTACCTAGCTGAATTGGAGGACGGGTTACCACTTCCGAGGACTATTACGACTAGTGGATTTTCACTACATGGACAAGTGAGTTCATTTCTCAATTAATTATGCTCTTGGATGTGCTTGTGGTAGTAGGGGCATTAGACTTAGGAAAAGATAAAATTGTGATTGAATAGTGATCTAAATTTGCATGAATGAACGATAAGTATATCGAGGCAAGCTTTGTTGCAATAACCTTGTATGAGCTAGTATAGATTTGGAATGTCTGAAATTTGTATGGTCACTTTTAAATTATCTAATTAATATACCATGATTATATGAATAAATTGTACATGCATATCACGTAGTGAGTCACATATCATTGTCGAGTATGCCTTTGGTGGGACAAAGGTGTATTTGGGAGGCAGCGGGTCTTTGATGAAGGGGACTAGGGTTGCATAACTTATGGACCACCCCGTTCAAATATTGAAACTATGGTTGCATGACTTATGAACCAACATTAAAAATTGTGGTTGCATGTCTTATGGACCACCCCACTTAAGATTGGGACTATGGTTGCATGTCTTATGGACCAACTTTGGAACTGTAGTTGCATGACTTATGAACTACCCCAAACCCCGAATGGAGGGCGTAAATTCATTCACTTATGACTACCGGAAAGTCATATGCTTGTTTGTTCATTTGCTTGTACATTTATATGGTTGCTTAATTTTAACTTGCTTGTATAGATATTTTAGCTTGGTTGGGCATGTTACTTGAAGAAAATGAATCTCACTAAGCATTAGCTTATACCCCAACAGTTTTTGTTGCAGTGTTCCTATTTTTGGATGTTCCGAGAGGACACTTTGTGCAGGTTTACTATATTGGATTAAAGAGCTTTTGAGGAAGTCGGGACCTAGTATAGGCGTGGACTTCTAGGAAAATCTCTTTAATGTAAATTCAGATATATGTAATTGGAGCTAAACAATGTAGACTCTTATTATTTTGGCGGGGGTATGCCCCCTTGGCTTTTGTAAAGTTTAACTATTTATCTTGTTGTGATTTATATTCTTAACGCTATGTATGCTTTCTTAAGACTACTCGAATCGAAGTGTGATCCTAAAAGTTGTGAAAGTACACCTTACACCCGATATGTAAACTTATGGGATGACTAAGGATGCCATACTTAAGTTTAAATATCGAGTGTGGTGGATTGTTTCGTTTAGGGTACCCTTTGGGGCGTGACATTCATTATCTTAAGTAAAAATTACATTTTGATACTTGGAAAATGGTTTTAAATGGGGGTCTTGCCAAAATACGAATTTCACAATTTTGTTTGAGTTCAAAACTAAGATCTATACTTAATATGAACATAAAAATAAAACAAATGCATGGTAGTAAGCTATAAACTCATAGATCTAAACTTTGCTCATCAAAATCACTCATTTATGTTATCTATACCCTAATCCCTTCATTTTAAATGAAAAATACACATTTTGAAGTTGAAAAATAACTTTTCTAAATATGGTTCATTTTTCATCCGAATTTTCAAAAATGATTTTTGTTGAAAATTGGTGGGTGTCGAATCCACAAAAATAAATATTTATATTTAACCTGCTCTAAAGATTTGTAAATAGGGTTGAGCAGGATCGTCTCCACAGGGAACTAGTAAAAATCTTTTTCTATCAAGATTGAGAAAAGAGAAAAATTGGGGGGTTTTTGAAATCAAACAATTAAATAAATTCTATATCTAAATACGAAAATTCTATATTAGGAAAATATCAAACCAAAGTCTTACCACAATTCAATTCTTGGGATTGATCATTGACTCAAAGATTATTGTTCCTTTATTGAATAGATTAGTTATGACTTTCAACACGCTCTGAAAATCTATCTTTCCTTAATGATTCGATAATCAAGATAAGATCTTTGATTATTTCCCTAATTGATTAGACAACCCTAAATACGCTCTTAGGATTTAATCTATCAATTGCTTTATGAAATAGAGAGACTACCAATCCTAATCAACAATCCAAAAGCATGAATCATTTAAACTAGATCATATTTCACCACAACACAAAATCAATCATCTGGTTATAATTAATCGTGTTGTTTCATCACATATATTAGAAAGATCATACAATTACGGATATGATTTCCTAATTGATTGATTATTGTTTGTTAATCATACAATTGGATCCAAAGTTGCAATCAACAAACATACAATAATAACATATAAAGCAGATGAAATATGAATACTCAATTTAAGAACAATATAATAGGACCGTTTTGATCTCACAATCCATCTTGAATTGAATATGTAGCAATCCTTTGGCTAGATTTGGAATTTAGCCACTCATGATTTTTCAAATTCTCTCTGGGGTTTTTCTTTACAAAAGATATCAGAATCTATGTTCTCTGAAAAGAAACCCTAAAAGGTATATATATACAAGTGGACAATTGAAAGGTCATCGTGCAATATAGGTCGGCAAATTTCCAGAAACGCCGGCGGCCATTCTCTCTTGGTCTTTGGCGTTGATCTTCGAAAGCTGGCAAAATCCCAGGAAGGCCGGTGGCGTTCTTCATAAATTGTTCAGCGTAGGGCAATGTACGCCGGTGAAAACCCAGGATCGCCGTCGGCGTTGGCAGGCGGCTTTGGTATCCTCGCATACGCACAGAATGACATACACCGGCGGCCTAGATATGTTCACTGGCGGCCTTTGTGAAATTTTCCTTAACGCCGGTGTGCTCTACATGTAGGCCGACGTCCTTGAATACTGAATGGCCGGCCGTTATGTCTGATTTTTGTTCTTTTGTATATTTTTACTCCAATCTTGTATTATTTGCTCCTTTTAGCTTCTAGGACCTGAATTTAACATAAATCACGATTAAGTACCAATTCCATATAATTTCTATAAAATTAATAACAAATTGATCCAAATTAAACTAGTGAGAGTAATATTCATCTTAACAAAAATAAAATAGATCTTGAGTTTTTTAAAACATTCCTACTATCATCATGCCACTACAAGTTGTTTATGAACATAAAACAAAAGTTTAATACATTTATGAACTCCAAAACACTAGATCTAGTTTACTACACTAGTTTTAAATGCATGAATCACTAAGATAAACATGTGGATAATGGATCTATGCATAAATCATAAGAAATAACAAAAATAATAACTCATATAGCAAGATCCATGGCATAAACAAAAATCAAAGCTACAAAAGGTTAGATGTATAAAATATAACTACTTTAAACAAGAAAATAATTATGATATAAGATAATAATAATGGAGAAGAGGAGTGTTTCATTTTTGGCATCATCATCCTAAGCTTTTAAGCTTATGAAATGTCATTTGATGCATGAAACCTTCATTACACTTTACCTATACCACATATGGAAGCTTTGAGATGAAGTTTTGCTTAAAAATCTTCAAGAAATATGCATGGAGGCTCATGAAAGAATGGGGGCAGCTTGTTCCTTGTATGAACAAGGGCAAGAAGAAGAAGAAAAGAGAGGAAAAAGAGAGAGAAAAGGTTAAGGAATGAAAAAGGAAAAATGAGTAAATGAAGGAGAGAGAGAAAATGAGTGTATTAATTGAAAGAAGGAAAGGAAAAAAAAAATAAAACAAGGGCAGCCAATATGGACATGTTGCATGTGAATTACGCAGAGAGAGGAGAGAGAAAATTGTTTGAATTTTGACTTGAAATTGATTTGTGTAATAAATGTATAATGTAGCTTCTTTAAGAAGGAGTGGAAAATAATTACTTTGGTCAAAATAGGATTAAATAAAAAGACAATGGTAGCAAAGGAGGTCAAAAATTCTTCCAGGGAGTGTGGGATAAAGTGTAGAAAGATTGAAGTGAAAAGGAAGTGATATGTGTAAGGTGTACTTGAAGGTATGGGTTGTAAAAGTACTTTCTTAATAAAATAAATTAAAATAAAATAAAATTAGCAAATTTATTCCAAATATTTGTAGCAGATTTTTCATAATTAAAATTAAATAATTATTTGAATTATTTTAGTATTTTAACAAATATGTTATCGGTATGATCAAAATACACGAATATGGGCTATAAATGATATTTTTATAACCAAAAAATTCTAAAAAATTATTTTATGAAAATAAAATATTTTTCAAATATTTTCCAAATATTAAATTAATTTATTCTATTTTTAGTATCGGGTCTTAAACAGAATCTGATCCCATAAAGATCCGAAACGAACTAAATTTTAGAAAAACAAAATTTTCTATAATATATAAAATATTTATCTAAAAATATAAGGCTTTATAAGAATAATAAAATTGTGTAATGAAATAAAATTAAATAGTGCAAAAGACTAATCAATTACCGATAGTAATGAAAATACGATAAAAAGGTTATAATTGTAACTTTTATAACCCAAAAATTATATAACTGATATATTTGGAAAGCTTATAAATTTACGAGTCTAACTGTACTAATGGTATATTTTTGATATCTCGAGCCCCGAGACATGCTTTTCGAAGTCTGTATCCGAACGGGTTTCGAAATAGGTCAAAAATTTACCGATATGATATTTTTAAACAAATTATATTACTACAAGCTATTCCACATATTTAAACTACATCTCGGCCTCTAGGGTTAGGGACGCTAGATTGCCGGACTAAAGCTATTGTATTCCAGTTAGGGTTCCGGTTTATTTTTCCGGGTTAGATCCTTGCCAATTTGGAAACTGATATTTTATGGTTGTACAACATATTTGATTTGAGAAATTTATCTTAAATTTTATTTTTATAAGTATTTAATATCTTTTAACGTTTTCAGAATTCTTGAATTGAGTTTTATTTCCTAAGGTTAATCATTATTTACTTTTTAATAATTTGTTTTTGGGCTTTATATTACCCGATTTTATAGGTCGGAGTTAAATATGGAAATTTTTGTATATCGTGGTTTTGAATTTGAAGACTGTTGAGTTCTTATTTTATTTTTAAGGATTTTCGTTTTCTCAAGATTAAGAAATTTCTAGATTCGTTCGTGATTTAGGACTTGTTGAAATTCGGTTTTAATTTGGAGTAATTTTTAGGGTTTATTTTCGAAGTTCATCTTGGAATTATTTACTGAAATTTTCCGAAGCTTACAATGGTACTCTCAGAGCTTCAGGTACTTGAAAAATATCAAGGGATCGTTCAATCTGGGCTAGCCAGTCCTCAGCTTCTTCTGGCTTTTCTGGTAGTCCTTCAAAATACCTGTTGCATTTAATGAATTCTGGAAACAAGTTCCTCTGGGGACGTAAAGGTGGTGGTGGTGGCAATTCTTATTCATATCAGGGCGGTCCTTGCACCTCTACAGTAGATTCATCAGGGTTCACTAGTCCATTTTCCTGAAATTGAACCAGTGCAGTATGTCTTTCATTTCCTTTGAGAGTTGTTGGTGGCATTGCTGGTCTCAGCAGGTGGTACTACATTTGTTACTTGCATATTTAGCAAAGCTTGCAAGATCAATAGATTTTGTTGTTAGAGACTTTGTAAAACATACTCTAGTTGTTTTTGGGATGGTGCAGGGGCATTTATTGGTGGATTTCTAGAAATCCTTGCATTTCTACTTCTATTCTTCCCTCTTGGCATTCTATTGACATTAACCATGTTATTTAGATTGGATCATAATTCAAATTTACTAAAAGACATCAAGGTCATTCATATATATATATGACACATATATATACATAACCAAAATACACAAAAACTTCTCATGGTTAGTGCATTATGTACATATAAAAAATGACACTAACTCTATACCTAGTTTCTATTACTATAGTCGTCAAAAGATACATATACATCGCCCTACATATCACATGTAACACATACATGTATATCATCAAAAGTCAATCGATATCATACCTATCATGCCATCACTAATTAGATAGTACAAACATCTTCATATAATACTAGATCTGACTCAAGGGCTAAGATAAAGGTGACCCTTGCCTTCTCTTTAGGACCTAACTGAGGATAATCGTCCTCTCCCTTAGGATTGCTATCATTAATATCGATCCTTGTGTCTCTATCTCCTGGGGTGCTAGGGTCAAATCCGTATCCATCACCCGAATGCCTCTGGGTGCAGGCTTCAGCTCACTCTTAGAACTAGATGGTACATCTCTCTCAATCCACCCTCCATGTGCAGTCTCGATCCATCTGGTGTAATTATAATTTGAGACATACTTTTCTGCCTCAATCCTTCGACTCTTTCCTTCTCTTTCATCTAGGAACTTTGTTGTTACACTTCTTTTATGAACTGTAGTCTGAACCGACTCCTGTACTACTCTATCTTGCATAGAAGGGGGACGCTAGAACTCAACTGCTATCTCAGGTATAATAGGAGGCTTCATCATCAATATACGTCTGGAATGGTTGCATCTGCTAACCTGTGCAAGCATCCAGTCATCATCATAAGCTGTGTCATCTCTCACCCGAATGTGATCATGTCGTACATCATGAGTATAAACCGCTTCTCCTCCAATCGATACCCAAACTCTAAAATCAGGAGGATTTGGCCTCACAGATTTAGATGAGACTATGAATGCTATATTATCAATCTCCAGACCACCTCCCTTCTAAACTACTAATCTCTCGAATCTATAAAATGTCTCTATAGCTAATCCATTATCTGGAAAAGCCCTCTCCATCAGAAATAACCATCCTTTAAATAAAGGCTGTAATCCTCTTTTCCAAGTGCTGAGAATCTCCTCTAGAGTTTTGGTAATCCCACACAAATACAAATCCTCTACCAGGACTCGCAATCTGCGTCTGTAATCTGTCAGGGTCTCCTCTTTCTGCATACTAAATATCTCCTATGTAATATGGCATGTAGCAGGATTAGCCTACACACAACAAAATTTGCATGATTAATAATAATCACACAGATTTTATTCCTAATTGTGCAATATATCTCTACCCATAACCACCCAACTATTACTAAAAGGGTGCTAATTAGATCTAAACTTACTACATTTACCTAATATAATTCTTTCACATATTTATCTTTCTTATACGAGCAATCATGCTATGAAATCTACTTAAAGCTGTCACGCCCCGAGGGTACCCTAATAAAAGTAGACAAGTCACACTTGAATACTATCACTAGATTGCCTTCAGAGAGTGACATGTTTTCTAAATTACCAGGATCTTTTAGTTGCTTCGATACGAAATGATAAATACATGTAAGAAGTAAATTAGTAAATAACTGCTAGCTTAATCATAAAGTATCATAGATTATTACAAACCATGTAGTCCTCCTGTAATTCACTACACACGTAACTAATAAGATAACACTAGCCAATCTATTCTAGGAAAATATAACCATTAATCCCAAGTAGAACCATAGACTTCCAGCTCTTAAGCCCTTACCAGAGCCATGTTCCTGGAAGTAACTAACCAGGGTTGATGCGTAAACCTAAAAAGACCATTGGAGTATGAGCGAAACCATGGCTCAATGAATAACCAGACATATTATACATCAAACAAGTTATTAACAAATCATATGTAATGCAATCACTCAATCATATGCTTTAATAATATGTAATGCAATCACTCAATCATATGCTTAGATACAAGCTTGGATGATCTAGAATCCAAACAGGAAAAAGATTTACGCCCTCTTTTTAGGGTTGAAGAACATTTACTTTATGACCCACCTGCCCAGGAGAGATAGTTTACAGGAAAATTAACGATTTCTCATCTTAGGGTTATCATTTTAAATTTAATAACAGTTTTAACTAATCATTTCCTGTATCTATCCTTGGAAACTCCCTAAGTATTAATCATTTCAAAGTGATACTACGGGCGGTGTTCTTCATTTCCACTTAGTTCCCGTAGAACCAACAGAAAAAAAAAAAAAACCTTGGAAGAACTAATACTTTGGAAAAACTAAGCGTTAACAGAGAACCAAAATATTAATACGTAGCATGCTGTCACTCGTTTGTGTATGCAATAATGTAATACGTGCAATGCATGACCAGATTATTTTAATAAGTCAATAGCTCTTATTCAATTTCATGGTGATCATACATTACACACAATCATCATCATACTACTTCACATCATCATACCATTATATTATCACTTTTGTAATGGTAAATTAGCAATCATACAATCAGATCACAACACATTTCCATGAAAACATTCATTTTATTATTATTGTCTTTGCATTACATGTTCAACTTTTTACAAGCACAAACAATATGATATGACTGAATTACTTACCTGCTCTTGGTGACTTAATCGTAATAATCCGCCGGAAGATCCTCTATGGTATCAAAGTCACCTATTGAGATGAATAAAGTATTCATCAATATAATATAGATTATATAACTAAACTCTTATACGGGTCTAGTGTCCTAAATTGATCTTTATCAAGTTTTTGTAGGTATTAATACTAATTTTATGTTGTTCTATACTTGACTCATTATAGTAGATCATATTCTTTTATTATTGCTTAGTGTCGTCGTGTTTCTCTTAATCTGTTTCACATAATTATTTTGTCATTTTTAAAAGTCGCATTATTCATAAATTTAGCTTATTTCAATTTCCATTCTTACCTATTTTATCAACATAAAACAAATATTTGATAATTATAGTTGTTATTAACACTTAATATTTTCCTATAATTCTAAGGTTTTAAAAGTTATCAAATATTAATCAAATTATTATTCTAAGTATTTGTATTTATTTTTCTATTTAGTAATTTTTGTTTTGACATATAAATATATATAATATAATTATAATTATTATATAATTATTTGTCCGTGAAATACATATTGTATATAAGGGAAACAGGTTCCTACGCCGCCGGCATTTAAACCTAGGTGCTGGCGTTCTTTTGTTTTAAATTTTATTTCGTATCAGGTGCACTGACTTGTAAGCCGCCAGCTTTCCCATATACGTCGGACTATACGCCACCAGTGTATAATCTCAGTTAGCTGGCGTTCATTTCTTTTACGTAAAAATAAGTTTACGAAGCTTCTATTCCAGTGTAAGCTGTCGCTACACTGCCGGCCTATCTTAGTAAGCTGTCGGCGTTCAACGTCTACATTGTCGGCTTATGGACAGTGTTGGCATTGTTCATCATCTCTTCCGATGAAATAGTTCATATTTCTTAAATTTTCTACGTCATAAATATTCATAAACCATTCCTAAGTGTTTCTATAGCATGTATATATACATACATCAACTCCTAATGCATCTACAAGTATGTAAGCTTAAATTTTCGAATCTAGAAAAGTACAACTGGGGTTTTCGAATTTTACCTTGTTCAAGCTCGTTCGGTGGAATTTGAAGTTTGTTCTTGAGTTGGTAATGATCCTATGATCATCAGAAGTTACTTTCAATCCTTGTTTTTAACAAATAACAAGTCGAATTACCTCAACTTACCTCGTGCTCATTTTCAAGCGTTTTTTGTGCTAGTTTTTCTTCTGATTTGAACTAGAATGATTTGAGCAGTTTGATTTCTGTTTTTAGGTTGTTTTGGCTATTGATTAGGAGTAGTTTTAATTTGGAATTTCGAGAAAAGGTTGTGATTGTTTGTTTGTTCATTAAGAGACTTAAACATATATATATATATATATATATATATAAGGAAGAAGAAGAAGCTTGCTGGTGCATTTCCTTCATTGTTTTGATCCAAATTTCCTCCAATTTGGCACTGTTTTGTCACTTGTTTTTCTGTCATTAATGAGGAAGACTTGTTGGCAATATTTGATTGGCTTAAGAGTTGATTTTGTTGACTTGTTATGCATTATTTGAGCAAAAATCCGGTTCTCACTTTCCAAGGAAATCCAAGCCATTCATACTAGCAATTTACAGCAGAAACATACAACAAATTATTATATAATAATATTAGTTAATTAGTTATCTTAGTTTTAGGATAATTTAATAAGTTATACGGGTACAAATTAGCTAATAATTGAGAGTTTTTGTATAAATATATTTTGATAGAATTCTACAAAATACTTAGATTTTCAAACAATACAACTTTAAGTTTTAAATTTACGTGATTAATTATTTTTAGAATTTTATCTCTCATGATTAGGGTTTTCTAAACTCATTAGGTCAATTTTTGTTTTAGGCTCCAATAGCTTAAGAAAACCTTAATTAGAACAATGGTGTGATTCAATTATTTATTTGAAGTCTAGATCTTTAATTATACATCAATTTATGTTTTTATTGTGTATTTATAATCCTAACAGTTTATCTTTAGGTTATCGTTTCCTATCTTTAAGCGTAGTTGGTTAACTACTTGATATCACTTTTGATATAAAGGCTAAATTATCTATATATCTTTGGTTTTTGATACCTATTATGAAATCTTATTAGTGGTGTTTAATACTATCTAGGAATCTTGAATTTAGGGTTTAAATCCATGTATAGGCTCATTACTACTCATTGTTCTAGTCTCAAATCATTGTTGAGTTCAAATGTAGTCATTTAATTTCTATATTTAGATTTTTCTATTTAATCTATTTGTATGACAAGTTTCGGGGTTTGTAAATTTAGGTTTCCTTTAATCATATCTTGAATTATTAGTTTAAGATACAAAATCTTGTTTTTGGTATCAATTAAGGTCAAATAAGTTCTTCATTTGGCTTTTAGATTCTAATCTAGCCAAATTCAAGTCATTGATCTACTCTTAGGTTTTTATTGGATTCTGAGTTTACTAACTAGTTCGTACATTCTATTTTAGAGTCGTGCACTAATGTGGAAAATTTCTTAGGTATACATTCTTTCCCCCTTAAAATAAGCTTTGTCCTTAAAGCTTGAGTGCGTACCTGAATTTCCAAACAGATGTGGATAGTTTTTCTTGATCTTCTCTTCCAGTTCCCATATCATCTCTTCAGTTTGGAGATCCCATAATACTTTGACATAATGAATTTCTTTATGTCTGAGAACTTGCACTTTTCTGTCCAATATTCTAACAAGATGCTTTTCGTAAGTCAAATTCTCCTTCAGGTCAATTGGTTCCAACTCGACTATCTTATCTGGATGCGGTACATATTTTCTTAGCACTGATACATGAAAAACATTATGTGTACCAGATAAATTTGGTGGCAATGCAAGTTGATATGCCAGATTCCCAACTCATTCCAATATCTTAAATGATCCAATATATCTAAGACTCAACTTTCCTTTTGTTTGTCCACTATGAATGTTTTGATTGGACTTATCTTTAAGTAGACATGTTCTCCTTCATTAAATTCCAATTCTCTTCCTTTCAAGTCTGCCCAGCTCTTTTATCTATCCTGAGCTTCTTTCATTTTTCACTTTATTACTGAAACCTTGTCAATTGTTTCCTGAACCAGTTTAGGTCCAACCAATAAACTTTCCAAGTTATCCCAGAATAATGGCAATCGGCACTTTCTACCATATAAGGCTTCATAGGGTGGCATCCCTATGTTTGAATGGTAACCGTTATTGTATGCAAATTCCACTAGTGGTAAATGTTGATCTCGATTTCCTTTGAACTCTAGAATACATGCTCTTAACATATCCTCCAGTGTCTGAATGGTCATTTCTGTATACCCCTGTTTTCTCAAGCCTTAACCTTAAGCTGGTAAGTCAATCGGAGACCTTAAGTCAACGGATCTTGAGTAAAACCCTACAGTTTAGATCCGACAAACCCGAGTTCGTAAATCGAGGAGTCGAAAAATAATTGAAGTGTTTAGAATAGTCCGTAATAATATTTGATTTATGAAAAATATCAGATTGGATTAATTTTGGCTTATTTTGAACCCGTTTGGATACTGCTTTGGAAAGCGTGTCTCGGGGCTCGAAAAATTAAAAATATATCTTTAATATTTTTAGACTCGTATTTTTATAAGGATTTCAAAAATATCAAGTTTTTTTTTGATTTTAAAAATATCAGTTATAGCTTATAAGCTTATTTTACTCTTTACCGGTAACTTATTGTTAAATTTCTAAAAATAATTTATTTGATTATTTTATTTAAATCATAAAATTCTGCCACTTAATTAAAAATATTTTTCTTAATTTATTTTATATATTTTCTTAGTCAAAAGGCACTTTTTCAACCCATACCTCAAGTACACATCCATTATCATTACTACACATTATTATGATTTCTTTTGCTTTTTCTTACACTCATTTCCCAAGATGGCAGCTGACCATCCCCTAAAAATCAGCCACTTTTCCTTATTTTTAATCATTTATTTGATATTTAAAGTCTCTTTTAGTTAGAAATGGAAGCAACTAGTTACACTTTCAAAAATACAAGTTAAAATCAAACTACACACACTCCCCCACACAAGGAGATTCACGCCAGCCCCCCCTCCTTGCAGCTGCCTTGGTTTTATTTTTTTTTTATCATTATTTATCACACTTTCCTCTCTATTTAAGTATCTCATTCCTTCTCTCTTTCACCTTTACAAACCCTACACTTTTCCTCTCTCTTTTTCCCTTTCCTTTCTCTTCTTCTTTGCTTTGTTCTTCTTAAGAACAAGCTGCCACCATTTTCTTTCCTTGCTCATACACACTTTTCTTGCAAATATTTAAGGTAATCATCCTCTTTTAACTTCCATAGGATGTTGTAGGATGATATTATGGGTGTTTCATGCATCAAAGGATATTCCACAAGCTTAAAAAGCTATGGATGATGATGCTAAAAATTGAAACACTCCTCTTGTTGATGATCTCTTTTTGTTATTAGTATATTTGTTATCTTGAAGGCTTTTTATCTTCTTATTTTTGTGATAACTTGTAGATCTAGAGTTTTACAAGCTTTAGTTATGTTTATGTGTAGATCTAGAAGTTTAAGGCCTACTACCAAGTTTTTCTTATGTGTTCATGGTTGTATTTTGAGTAGATCTTAGATTTGAGTTTGACTGAAAAAGTAAATTCGTAACTTGTCAAGGCACCATTTTAAAAACCCCCTTTCAAGTCTTAAAATGGAATTTTTTGTTGAGAAAATGAAGGTTTGATGGATGTATATCATCAAGACTTCATCTTATAAGAATCAAAGTTGATTTTCAAAAACAAAAAATTGTATTTTCGGATCAAGACAAAGATCTAAAATAAAAACATGTTTTCCAACTCAAAAATGAGGATTTTATTCAAGAAATGAAGGGTTCTTAAGATATAATATGTAATGGGTTGTTTTTCATGAGTTTTGATGAATTTTCTCAAGAGATATGTTCAAAATAAATTTATGAAAATTCGGATCTAGACCAAGACCCATTTTTGGAACCCATTATCTAACTTTAAAATGAAGATTTAGACAAAATATAAAGGGCTCTTGGTATAGATATCTTAAGGAATGAATTTTCATAAGTTTAAATGAGTTTTCCTAAAAAGTATTGCTTAAATCAAGAGCTTTGTAAAAGACAAAATTTAGGTCTTGTTTTCATTGTAAACTTCAAAGAGAAAATTCGTAATTAAGGGGAGACCAATTTTGAAAACCTTCTTTTAGATCTCAAAACAAGTATTTTATATGGAAAATGGAATGCCTTGATGATAAATAATATAGGAAAATTATTTTCATTGAACTAAGTAAGTTTTAGTAAAGGAATTACTCAAAACAAGACAATGAGTTTCAACTTATAAATTTCGGTTTTATGAAAATGGATTTTTAGAAGTTTCATTTGAACTTTATGTTTGGGATTAATAAGTGTGTAATCTCTTAATTTTTTTTGAGAATCTCTTGCAAGTTTAGGACTAAAATAAGTTAATCTAAGTAGTTAAATAGAGTAGATATGGCAATTTTTCACAAAGGCTCAAATCTTGGATTTTCGCAACCCTACTGTACAGTATGTTTCCGACCCTTAAATGACCTTAAAAGTTTGAATTAACTTTGGAAATAGATAGCTCTTTCGAAGTAGATAGAAATCGGTATATTATAAGCTTAATTCCGAGTTAAAATGAGTTAGATATGACCTTTTTAAGTTAAGAATTCAACCTAGGCGAAAATTGACGAACTTAGTAAATAAAATTGTTAAGTTTAATAGAACTTCATAAGAGATACTCATTGAGGGTATTCTTTGTACTTAGGTGAATTGGAGGACGGGTTACCACTTCCCGAGGACTATTACGACTAGTGGATTTCACTACATGGACAAGTGAGTTCATTTCTCAATTAATTATGCTCTTGGGTGTGCTTGTAGTAGTAGTGGCATTAGACTTAGGAAAAGATAAAATTGTGATTGAATGGTGATCTAAACTTGCATGAATGAACGATAAGTATATCGAGGCAAGATTTGTTGCAATAACCTTGTATGAGCTAGTATAGATTTGGAGTGTCTGAAATCTGTATGATCACTTTTAAATTATCTAATTAATATGCCATGATTATATGAATAAACTGTACATGCATATCACGTAGTGAGTCACATATCATTGTCGAGTATGCCTTTGGTGGGACAAAGGTGTATTTGGGAGGCAGCGGGTCTTTAATTTATGGGACTATGGTTGCATGACTTATGGACCAACATTAAAATTGTGGTTGCATGTCTTATGGACCACCCCACTTAAGATTGGGACTATGGTTGCATGTTTTATGGACCAACATTGGAACTGTAGTTACATGACTTATGAACTACCCCAAACCTCGAATGGAGGGCGTAAATCCATTCACATATGACTACCGGAAAGTCATATGCTTGCTTGCTCATTTGCTTGTGCATTCATATGGTTGCTTAATTATAACTTGCTTGTATAGATATTTTAGCTGTCGAGTATGTTACTTGGAAAATGAATCTCACTAAGCAATTAGCTTATACCCCAATAGTTTTTGTTGCAGTGTCCCTATTTTTGGTTGTTCCGAGAGGACACTTTGTGCAGGTTTATCACATTGGATTAAAGAGCTTTTGAGGAAATCGGGACCTAGCATAGGCGTGGACTTCTAGGAAAATCTGTTTAATGTAGACTTAGATATTTGTAATTTGGAGCTAGACGATGAAGACTCCCATTATTTTGGCGGGGGTATGCCCCCTTGGATTTTGTAAAATTTAACTATTTATCTATTGTGATTTCTATTCTTAATGCTAAGTATGCTTTCTTAAGACTACTCGATTCAAAGTGTGATCCTAAAAATTGTATAAGTGCACATTACACCCGATATGTAATCTTATGAGATGACTAAGGTTGTCATACTTAAGTTTAAATATCGAGTGTGGTGGACTGTCGCATTTAGGGTACCCCTTTGGGGCGTGACAATTTCTCTTTGTCCATCAATTTGAGGATGATAAGCTGTACTAAATTTCAATTGGGTTCCCAAAGATTTTTGCAATCCTTGCCAGCATCAAGAAACAAACCGTGGATCTTGATCTCATACTATACTAACAGGTACACCATGCAATTTGATCCCATTTCCATTCGAGAATTGGCAATGGTTCCAACAATGCACCTGGTTTTTGGTGTTCAGCTTTTATCCTTTGACACACATCGCACTTAGCAACAAATTTCGCAATATCCTTTTTCATTCCACTCCACCAATATGCACTTTTCAACTCTTGGTATGTCTTTGTTTCTCTTGGATGCATAGAATATCCAGCATAATGTGCTTCATGCATTAATTCCTTCCTCAAGCTGTCATTATGTGGCATACATAATCTTTTGTTCATTCTTAACAATTCTTCATTGTCCACATGAAAATCCTTATATTTCCCTTGGGATATTCCTTATTTAATCTCTTGGATTTCAATATCCTCTTTCTGAGCTTCCTTAATTCGTTGGAGTAAAGTAGGTTCCAAAATTAAGTTTCCTAATTCAGCTTCCAAACCTTGCATTGAAAACTCCAAGTTTAATTTCTCAAATTTCTTGATGAGTTCTTTTTGCTCCGTTAGTATTGAGGCTACTTCTCCATAATTCTTATGACTCAATACGTCAGCTATAGCATTTACCTTACCAGGATGATAGTTGATAGTGAGATCATAATCTTTAATCAATTCCAACCATCGTCTTTGTCTCATGTTTAACTCCTTTTGTGTAAATATATACTTCAGACTCTTGTGATTTGTATATATTTCACATTTTTGTCCATACAAGTAATGACGCCAAATCTTGAGTGCAAATACAATAGTAGCTAACTCTAAATTATGAATGGCGTAATTCATCTCATGCGGTTTTAACTGTTTAGAAGCATATGCTATTACTTTTCCATTTTGCATTAACACACATCCTGAACCATTTCTGGATGCATCACAGTAAACAGTATATAGATCCTTGTCATTAGGCAGAACCAATATTGGTGCTGATACTAACCTCTTTTTCAGTTCTTGAAAACTTTGTTCACGTTGATCATTCCACTCAAATTTCTCATTCTTCCTGGTTAATTGTTTCAGGGGTCGTGCAATTTTTGAGAAATCTTTCACAAATTTTTTATAATATCCTGCTAACCTAAGAAACTCCTAACTTCCGTAACAGGTTCAGGTCTTTTCCATTCCATAATGGCTTTGACTTTTGCAGGATCAACCGATATTCCTTCTTCAGAAATAATATGTCTAAGAAATGATATACTTTTAAGCCAAAATTCGCATTTAGATAGTTTAGCATACGACTTATTATCTCTTAGTATCTGTAACACACTTTTCAAGTGCTCATCGTTGCTCTTCAGTAGACGAATATACAAGTATATTATCTATTAAGACAATCACACAGATATCCAACATGGTGAAATAGAATTAGAAAGTTTAAGTGGAATTTCTACGAAATACTCATCCAGGGTATTTCTTTTATCTAGGTGACGAAAGATATGAGATTATCCTTCCTGAGGATTACTACGACTAAGAAGATCGCGAAATGGACGAGTGAGTTATTCCTTTTAATTTCGTTACCTTGCTTGTGCTTGTAAAGTAGTAGCATTAATATATCAAGAAAAAGATAAAAATGGATATGTATGGGAATTCGGGGATATATATATGTGATTCTTTGTTTATGCGTGAAATGAGAATTAAGAATATCGCAACTTCAAACTGCCTGTTTAAGTGTTTTTGTTTACTTACTTGTATGACTGTTTATTATTTGCTAAATTAATTGATCATCCCCTAATAAACCTTAATAAGGTTTGGCTTAAGAAAAATAAAACGCTCACGAATAGCATCCATTGACTCACATCTCTTTCGGAAGGCTGCTATTCCTACGCGTAGAGTTGGATTGGCTGTTATCGTGCTATGACAAGAGCCATGTTTCTTCCTAGAGAATCCAAATCGCCTGAGGAATGTAACTCCAGGTCCTGAGCCGAGCCAACCGAACGCTTTGGGTGGGGACCTGGGAACTAGTAGTAGAAGATCGAGGATCTTCATCACTGATTCCTTAACCTTCAATATGGAGGGGTAAATCCGTTCTATATATGGTTTCCGGATAACTATATATATTTTCGTAATCACGTGATTGTTGCATTGTATGCATAGCATAAGTGTGACAATTTAAATGAACTTGTTTGAAAACATGATGCGAATGAAAAGGAATATCTCATTAAGCTAGTTGTAGCTTATACCCCTATAGATTTTGATGAAACAGGTATACCCGTGGCTTAAGTTGAGGATCATGACGTTAAGAAAGTCATTGAAGGATGTTAAGCTTTTATGAAGGCAATGGAAACATAAGATGAAATTATTTTGTAAGGTTCTTTATATGTAATGTATTATATGTTAGTGTTTTGGAAATTCTAAGATGTATATTTATTTGAAGACAATAGAGAGATATGCCCCTAAGAATTGTAATTTAATATGTCTATGTTTTATGATAAGTATTCTCTTTGCCTTGTTACTTAATTATTATCAATATAAATTGCACTACTTCGATGCGTTCCCTTGGTTGTGATGCACGCCTTGTACATGATATGGAAGCCTTTGCGTGACTGAGGTAGTCATTCCTAGGTTTTAGTATTATGTATGGTGTACTGCCACGTTTAGGATACCCTTCGGGGCGTGACAGTTTAAGTTAGTATCAAAGCAACATGATTTTGGGAATTAGGAAAAAAAGGATACTAGAAGGTTAGAGTGATAAGATTTGATCTTATGTCTAAGAATAATAGAACTCTACCTTAGAGAATATTAGAAGAAGGCAAGAAATGCTTATACAAGAATTAGAGGATATTTAGGAACATACGATCAATGAAATGGGAAGTATCACATAAAAGGATTTACCCTAGAATGTTGACCCTAGATTGAGAAAGGTAGAAATGACTTAGAGATAAAACATAACAGAACAATATGGAGAAAACATGGAGGAGACACAGAATTAGGATATAGAATGAATAAAGTAAGCCTAACTTAGCAATTTCAATAAGCCTTGATGCATAGTAACCCTATTTAACTCCTAGCTGAGACCAATTAAAAACAAAATTAGTGTAATACCTCTTTTATAAAGAAGACCCTTAGGTAAATAATACCAAGTGCCTATCAACCCTTTAATTGAATGGTAAAAGCCCATAACGCTTATCTTTTCCTTAAAAGAACAAATAACATGTGCGTAAAACTCGAATTGAAGAAAATATCTAATATGATTGCTTCGTTTGGTTCTAGGAAGCTACCCAAGCAAAATCATGCCACGATCAAGCATCCCTCTTGAAGAACAACAAGAACAAAGAGCACCCCCACCACCAGATCTAACTCAAGAACTCTTAACCACTATGAGACGTTTAGAAAAGACGATAAGAGCATAAATGCAACAAGTACCCACGACCTCTGCACCCGCTCCAGTTATAAGACCCTAACTCGGAGCAACACTAGTATCTCAAGTGCCTTTCTTCATGGCCAATCCAGAACCCAAGGCTAAGAAGCATAAACAACTCCAACCTCTTAAGGATTCCGTAACTCCTAAGTTCAAATGCTGGAAGTGTAAGGAAGGACATTTTCCCAAACGTTGCCCACGACTGCAGAACAAGTGTTACTTTTGTGGAAACAACGATTAAATCCGTGATTCTCCTAAGAAGAATGGTACTATCTGTTTTGGTTAAGAAAAAGGAAGACATGGTGCCAACATTTGCCCAACCACAATGAGAGAATGCTACGTATGCAAGCTCCTCATCTGTAGGACCAGGAATTACCCCACAAATGCCAAAGAAACGTGCTACATGTGCAAAGTGACGCACCTCTATATATGTGAAGAAATAAAGTCGCAAGCTCTATGGACGACCTCACCCTATTCCCTAAAGGAGATGAATCATCTAAGAAAGAATGTGGAACTTCGTCTAAAGATCCTACCACAATATCTCACCATGCAGGAAAAGAAAAAGCTCCTGATGATAAAGATGAGGGATCAGTAGGCTCAAATTGTCAAGAAGATGTTCCTACCCTGTGAAGAGCAATCCAAAGCAGGGACAGAAGCTAAACCTTTCGTAAAAGCCTTAAAGTATTGTTAGGAGGAACGCTTTTGTTAAAAAGATTAACGATGATGTAAATATTGTCTATGTAATGATTTGAAATTTTAACCATGTTTTGCATCCTTTCTTTGAACTTTTGTAAAAGAAGAATTTAAACCTTCCTTTTGTTTTCATGTATTTGTTTTAATGATATGAATTTCCTTTTATTACCTTGATTTCTGCCAGTTTTCAATATTTTCTTCTCTCTCTCTCTCTCTCTATATATATATATATATTATGCATTTCCGTACTCGATCGCTTTTGGCTTGTTTCTTTAGATGTTTTTTTCGAAAAATGTCTAAGACTTAATAAAGTTCAAGAATCTCACACAAGCTTAATAAAACCTGTAGAACAAATAGGAGATGCACTCGTGCACAACACGAACCAGAAATACCCCCTATAGAACCTAAGAACCAGGAAGGACCTCAACAACCAAATCAACCAAGAGTGGACCAAGCTAAAATCGAGCAACTTGCTAATCTCATAAGGGATTTCGCACAACAGGCTCATGTTATGCCTACACCAGTATCTGCACAAGAAGCGACACCAGAAGTTCCAACACCACCAATTGAAACGGTACCAACTGAGCCGCTATCACGAAAACCTTACCAAAGTATGTTGTCAGATTTCATCAAGTGCAATCGATATTTTGATGGAAATTTTGGAAAACCGAATGAAGCCGAGGATTGGTTAGCATAAATAGAGCGATCTTTCAATGCTTTTAAAGTACCACAACACCTTCAGCTTACTCATGGTACTTTTATGCTGAGATTCAATGCAAGGATATGGTGGGAATCCAAAAGTAGTGAGCAGCCGCCGCCAATCACATGGGAAATATTTAGGCATGAATTCTTGGAGAACTTTTTCCCAGAAGCTTGAGAGTCCAATATAGTGCAGTTTTCTTAAGTATCTCTCAAGGAGGCTGTAGTCTTGAGCAATATGAAACAGAGTTTAGTAGATTGTTACAATATGCCCCTGAATCATATAAAAATAGCGAGGAACTCAAGAGGCAAGTATTTTTAGGAGGATTGGACGAAGACCTTCGTATCAAGTTGATAGAGTTTGACATCAAAGATTTCCGAGAATTAGTAGAAAGAGCATGAATTGTGGAAGGTGCTAAGAAAAGGAGAAGGACGGAAAGGAATGTCATGATAATTGAGGAAGAACCTATAAGTGGACCTAGCTTAAGCCTCAAAGTTAATGCGTTCGAACCATCGGTCAACCCGACTAGAAAGAGGGATAAAAAGAAATCGGGTATCCAATGTTGGAAATGCAAAATGGGACATCAACCAAGATAGTGTCCCAAGCTACGACACAAGTGTTACTACTGCGGAAGTCTGAATCACAAAGTCCTGAGATGTCTAAAGAAAACCACTGCTACTTGCCTGATCTATAAGGAACAAGGACATATTGCCAAGCAATGCCCTAAGAAGAAAAATACGGATAACACAAAAAATGGAAATGACAGCAGGAACTGGATATACTCGGTAATACTCCCTCAAGGAGTACGTGTGTACAACTTACAAGGACAATGGGTTTGCGAGGAAGCCAACCACAAAGAGATAGAATTTGCTACATTGGAAGAGGGCAATAGTCACGGATGCGATTCGATATCAGGTTACCATCATACCCTTACATGTTAGATTTCCTTTTTGCACCGCTAGGACTAAAGGAACAGTTGCTAATAATGACCGTAGATTATGTAATCATCACCCCGCTAATACATAATGGATAGATATAAGATCGTTAGTACATATCAAAAGAAGAAATAAAATCAAATGCCATCTACCCTGAACACACCAAAAACAAAGTACATCAAAAGCTTAACTATTACCGCCTAAGGGCTAGAACCAGTGATGATAAAATCTCAATAGACAATTTCCAAATTTTTCATCTTGATCTCAAACCTTGTCAAGATGATCACGTAAATAATAAAACAACGATATCCTTGAGAATGGAATGAGTATGAACATTGCGTATTTTATACGTGCATGTCATATATATACTCACATAAGAATGGGAAAGCGAATTCACAACCTTTCTTTAATAAGTGAATGTACCATGTCATGTCATATTGAGTCGTCATCAGTTCAAAATTGAGTCAAGTCAAGTTGCGAGTCGTCAGTCATCTGTCATCTTGGTTGAGTTTGAAACTCTTCAAAAAGTTCAAGTAAAGTGAAGGTTGAAAGTCGCTAAAACCAAATCTTATTGGTTTTATATGTGCTATATTGCATAGAATATTAAACGCACAGAATTAATGAAATTCCGACTAAAGATAAACGAGAAATAGAAATTACGAAAGAAGAAATACTAAAACAACGATAAACTTCCGAACCCTTTTCGTAGATGTGAAACTAAAGAAAGGTATCAAATATATGGAGACTAAGAAAACAACATAATGTAATCATAATAGACTTAACCAATAAAAGTATGATGAAATTCCATATATCGAGAATATTGATGAAATACCACATGCAATTTCTCATCAAGTTCTACAAGTCTACATACGCGTAACAAGTTTTGAGGATAAAACTTTCTTTAAGGAGGGTAGGTTGTAATTCCCTGAAAATTTTCATAATTCTTAGAAAATAATCCAAGAAGTCTAACACCAAAACCGAAACCCCGAAAATCGACCCAAGTTAAAACTTAAATCTAAATAAGATAAAAAACGAGATTTCTTAATCTTAAGAAAAAGAGAACCCTAAAAAACAAAATAGAAAATCCAACTGTAGGTTAAATCAGCATCCGTATGCCAATCAAATCATCTACCTGTTTCCTAAAACGCAAATTAAAACGATATATCCAAATAACACTCGAAAACGAAATGCTAAGATCTTAAAACCCTCGGTGAATTTTAAAAATAGAAATTTCAATTTTCACAAAAAGTTAAACTGAGTCAACTCATAACCCTAGACTCGGTTAAACGATCCTGAGTACTGAAAACTATTAAATAATCACAAATAAAATGAGATAAACCATAGATATCGAACTAAAAATATAATACGGTCAAAACTCCAAAATTATACCTTATGAATAACTCAACAAAACCGGAAGTCAAATCGGAACCCTAAAAGTCAACAAAGCTTACAAACAAACCCTAGTGTTTAAGATCCGGCAATCCCGTGCTCTTAAACCCTAAACAACGAAATGAAAATAATTGTTGATAATAGTTCGTAATAATATAGGGAAGCTTAAAAATATCAGATTCGTGAATTTCTAATGTCCTTCGGCTCCGAACGGGATCAGTTTTCAAAAACCATGCCCTGGTACACCAGATGGCAAAAATATTCCGTTAATAACAATAGACTCGTAAAAATATAAGGTTTTCAAAAATATCAGTTTTAGAATTTTTTAGTAACTAAAAATTACAGATATCGCATTTATACGCGTATTTTTATTACTACCGCTATTTTAATTGTCTAGTTTACTATTCATAATACTTTTCTATTATTCATTACTATTCATCTATCTCTACTTTTTCTTACTACCTATTCTTACAATTTTCTTTTCTGATAAAAATTCTACACCACATATTATCAAACTTCTCTTACACTTTTCTTCAAAAATTAATTTTTAATTATTTTCTCTCTCCTTTTTCCTCCCATTGCCGTCCACACTCCTCTCTCTCTTCTCTTCAATTATTTTCTTTTTCAATTAATCTAATTGCATCTAAATTTCACTCCAAAATTCTATAAATACCCCCTTCCTCCTTCATTCTTTCACACAATTCATTTCACTACCAAAACTCTCCCAAAATCTCTCCATAAATCCTCTCTCCAAAATTCTCTCTACCAAAACTCTCTTAAATCAATTCTTCACAAAAATCATTCCTTATACACAAACTATCAACTACATATCACTACTCACATAATACCCCCTTTCATTTACCATCTTCATACCACATAAACACTTTAGGTAAACTTCTTCCAATCATTTAGTTTATCCATGTCATGTAACTTAACATGACTGGTGTTGTTTTGAAACTCATATAAGTAGTAAAAGCAACAGCATGTTCATGTTTTGTTCTTGCATATGAACTTTCCATTTTATTATGTTGTTATGTTAATTTTATTATTCATATCTAACTAAATATATTTATGTTTTTGTATATAATCTTTAGAGCATATAAGCTCACTTGTTATTTATTTAATTTCATGCTTTGCAATTTATTTATTTCATGCTATTTCTTTAAGACTAATCTTTCGAGTCTTAGACTTGTCCATATCAAGTCAAAACAACCTTTTATTTATTTTCTTTATTCTTTTGGGACTAGTCTATTCTTAGTCTCGGGATGCCTTGATGAAGCTAAGGCTCCCAATACTTAACTGGGATACCTTGATGAAGCTAAGGTTTTCGATACTTGATATTTTTATCATTTTGCTTCTAGTATATTCTTATGTTCTCATTATTTTACATACTCATAATACTTGCATCTACATAATGATATTGTCTCAACTAATTCAAAAGTAGAATTTTAATTTATTAAAGGAACTCAAAACTAGATTTTCTATTATGTGACTTATCACAAAATAATAGTTATTATCAACAACGTAGAAATGGAATAATACAAGTTTTCTCAAAGTTTTCTTAAATAACAAAGATAGCTTTACCAAGAAAATATAAGAAATAAATATTTTCTTTGTATATTATGGTAACCTAAGTTTTAGTAAAATAATTTGTTAATATTCAAAGTTTTTACAAAAAGCGTAAGATTAAACTCTTTTCACTCCATAACAAAACTAAGAAACAAACTAGTTTTCAAAGTTAAGATGAATTCAACCCATAAACCCACTTAGGAAAAATAATGATTTTCAAGTTTCTAAAGAAGAAACTTATTTTCAAAGAATATAAATAAGATAAGATTAAAAACAAAGGATTTTATCAATAAAGATGATTTTTTTCAAAGGAAATAAAAGGACAAGTTTTAGAAAACAAAAACTTATATTTTAAATAATAAATATAAGAAGACAAGGCTCATTTTCTAAAATCATTCTAAATACAAATTTATAAAAAGTTTTTCAACAACTTAATACACTTTTGATAAATTTGACCTTTTATCACTATAAGTAAAATTTATGAAAGACTAAGGTTAAAGGAAAATTTACTTATTTTTAGAAAAAGAATAAAGAAAATATAATAAGAATATACTCATTTATAATAACCTATAAAAATATAAAGTTTCTTCAAAATACTTAAAAAGAAAATTGTCAAAGTTAAAGTTTTAACAACTCAAAATGAATTGTTTTATGAAATAAATTGTTGAGACACTACCATTAGAATTTTTGCATATAAAGTGAGCTTATCTATATACTCAAATGATTTATCAATTATATATATATGTATATATCTATATTTTTACTAAAGGATTTTTTTAATGAAGATGAGTTAGAAATGGTTTTAAAGAAATATTCGTTTTAAATCTGTACTCAACGTTTTTGGAACCCAAATGACCTTTTATGATAAATATAACCTTAGAAAATGATAGATCTTTTCGAATAGGTAGAAAACGGTATATTATATGCGAAATTCCGAGTTCAAATGAGCAAGTTATGGCCATTTTAAATTGTAATTTCATTCTATACGAATTTGATGAACATAGTGAAATAGAATTAGAAAGTTTAAGTGGAATTTCTACGAAATACTCATCCCGGGTATTTCATTTGTCTAGGTGATGAAAGATACAAAATTACCCTTCCTGAAAATTACTATGACTAAGATGATCACGAAATGGACGAGAGAGTTATTCCTCTTAATTTCGTTACCTTGCTTGTACTTGTAAAGTAATGGCATTAGCATACTAAGAAAAGATAAAAATGGATATGTATGAGAATTCGGGGATATGTATATATGTGATTCTTTGTTTATGCGTGAAACGAGAGTTAAGAATATCGCAACTCCAAACTGCCTGTTTAAGTGTTTTTGTTTACTTACTTGTATGACTGTTTATTATTTGCTAAATTGATTGATCACCCCCTGATAAACCTTAATAAGGTTTGGCTTAAGAAAAATAAAATGCTCACGCATAGCATCCATCGAGTCACAACTCTTTCGGAAGGCTGCTACTCTTACGTGTGGAGTTGGATTGGCTGTTATCGTGCTGTGACACGGGCCATGTTCCTTCCTAGAGAATCCAAATCGCCCGAGGAATGCAACTCTAGGTTCGGAGCCAAGCCAACCGAACGCTTTGGGTGGGGACCTGGGAACTAGTAGTAGAAGATCGAGGATCTTCATTACCGATTCCCTAACCTTCGATACGGAGGGGTAAATCCATTCTATAGATAGTTTCCGAATAACTATATATATTTGCGTAATCACATAATTGTTTTATTGTATGCATAACATATGTGTGAAAATTTAAATGAACTTGTTTGAAAACATGGTGCGAATGAAAAGAAATATCTCACTAAGCTAGCTGTAGCTTATACCTTTATAGATTTTGATGAAACAGGTATACCCGTGGCCTAAGTTGAGGATCATGATGTTAAGAAAGTTGTTGAAGGATGTTAAGCTTTTATGAAGGCAATGGAAACATAAGATGAAGTTATTTTGTAAGGTTCTTTATATGTAATGTATTCTATGTTAGTGTTTTGGAAATTCTAAGATGTATATTTATTTGAAGACAATAGAGGAATATGCCCCTAAGAATTGTAATTTAATATGTTCATGTTTTATGATAAGTATTCTCTTTGCCTTGTTACTTAATTATTATCAATATAAATTGCATTACTCCGATGCGTTCCCATTGTTGTGATGCATGCCTTGTATGTGATATGGAAGCCTTTGCGTGACTGAGGTAGTCATTCCTAGGTTTTAGTATTGTGTACGGTGGACTGCCACGTTTAGGATACCCCTCGGGGCATGACAACAAGTCTAAGACTAAAAAATCTAGTCTTAATAATAGCATAGCATAAATAAATAAATTGTAAAGCATGAAAATAAATAAATAACATGTGAGCTTATATGCTCTAAAGAAATATATATATACATAATACTATATAGAAATTAGATTAGAGTAAATAATAATAACAATAGTAACAACGACAACATAATAGAAAATATAATCATGAACAAAAACAAAACATGAACATATTGTTGCTTCTTGAACTCTCATGAGTCTAAGAAACATACACTAAGCTCATGCTGAGTTATATGAACATGAAGAGTATGTGTAAGAAATTTTACCTAAGGTTATGTGTTTGTTGAAGAAGAAAAGAATGGGTTGTAGTATTATGTAGGAAATGGTTTTATGGAGAGAAGAGAGAACTTTGGTGAGAATTTGAAAAAGGGAGTTTGTGGAGTGATTTTGGTAGAGTTTTAGTAAGAAATGAGTTGTGTGAAAGATTGAAGGAGGAAAGGGATATTTATAGAGTTTTGGAGCGAAAATTAGATGTAATTAAATAAAATGAAAAAGAAAATAAAATGAGAGTGAAGAGAGAGAGATAGTGGACGGCAAGGGTTGGGAAGAGAGAGGAAATTTGATTAATTTTGTTGTTTTGTAATAACAAGAAGTAATGTATAAAGTGTGATGTGATTAAAGTTATATGGGGAATGTAAATTGTAAGGTATAGGTATGGTAGTGTGTAAGAGTCGAGTGTAAGAAAAAGCAAAGATAATGAAATAGTAATGAATAGTAGACTAAACAATTAAATAACGGTAGTAAAGAAAATACGCGTAAACGGCTTATATATGATATTTTTAGTTACCAAAAAATTCTAAAACTGATATTTTTGAAAACTTTATATTTTTACGAGCCTATTGGTGTTGTTGGAATATTTTCACTATCCGGTGTATCAGGGCACGGTTTTTGAAAACTAATCCCGTTCGGATCCGAAAGACACTAGAAAATTGCGAATATGATATTTTTAAGCTTTTCTATATTATTACAAACCATTTTCCACAATTATCTTAATTTCCTTGTCTAGGGTTAAAAAACACGGGATTGCCGGATCTAGATTCACTAGACTAAACATAGAACTAGGTTAACTTTTGGGTTCCAATTTGACTTTTTATTCTTTACGGTTTACTATATTAACGAAAAATCTAGGGGCTTATAACCTACCGACCTTAAAGAAAGCTTTGTCCTAAAAACCTGACTATCGTACCTGATTTTTTAAATAGATTTAGATATTTGCATCGAATCTCATCCTCAGCCTCTCAAGTTGCCTCCTCATGGGTGTGATTCCTTTAAAGGACTTTGACATATCTTATTTCCTTATTCCGTAGCTTTTGGACTTTCTGATCTAGAATTTCCACCAGGTGTTCCTCATAAGTGAGTTTCTCCTTTAACAACATTGGTTTTGATTCCACTACTTAATTTGGATCGGCTACGTGTTTATGCAAGACGGACACATGGAACAAGTTGTGTACTCCTATTAAGTTTGGCGGCAAGGAGGCGATAAGCTAAATCTCTCACTCGTTCAAGCACTTTAAAAGGTCCGATGCATCGTAGGCTCAGCTTTCCTTGTGAGCGTACTCGATGTATACTCTTTATCAGATTTATCTTTAAGTACATATGGTCTCCCACTTGAAATTCGAGGACTCGCCTTTTCTGATATGCCCAGCTTTTCTATCTATCTTGGGCCTCTTTCATTCGTTGTCTAATTATTCTTACATTGTCTACTGCATCTTACACTAAATCCGGTCAAATAGCAAGCTTTTCCACATCATCCCAAAATAGAGGCAACCTACAGCATCATCCGTACAAAGCTTCATATGGCGGTATTTGTATGGTAGAGTAGTAACTGTTGTTGTAGGCAAACTCTATTAGCGACAAATGGGCATCCTAACTCCCTTTGAATTCCATAACACAAGCACGCAACATGTCCTCTAAGGTTCCGATTGTCCATCAGTTTGGGGGTGATAAGCTGTGCTAAATTGCAACTTTGTCCCCATACACTTTTGTAAACTCGTCCAAAACTTAGATACAAATCTGGGGTCTTGATCTGATATAATCCCGATGGGTACTCCATGCAAACGTACTATCTCCTTTATGCAAAGCTTAGCTAACTTGTCCATCGAGAATGTCATGCTGAATGGTATGAAGCGAGCCGATTTGGTCAAACGATCTGTAAACCCTTAAATTTTTCGAGAATGGTTTTGGGATACAGAATCGAAACCTTAAAGACTAACCCAAGTTGAAACCGAACCTTAAACAATTTCAATCATGGGATTTCATAAGAGAAGATTCATTAATCATTCGACACAAAATCCGAGTATGAGATAGTCCATCTAGCCGGTCCCTAAGGTAAACTCCTCAATTTCTAGTGTAAAGTTGGATTAAACCCTAACCCTAGTCAAACCGGAGTTACAAAAGTCAACAAAGATCAAGACAATCAGACAATGTTAACTCCGACAATCTCCCGCTTTCAAACCATAGAAAACGAAATTGAGTTAATGTAAATCCCGATTTTCCTGGTAATCAAGCAAACTTCGGAAACCGGAAACCAAAACCCTAAACTGGATTAGTGTAAACCTTGTGAGAGAACCCTATGAACCCTGGATCCGACTTTCCTTTGGTTTCAAATTAAAAGAACTTTTATAAAATAATTTAATGTGGAATATTGTTTTAAAGTATATTTCAAACCATAAAAAGTTCTGATTTCGAAAAATTTTCTATTCCAGGCCTTCCCGAGCTCCATTATGGAAAAGCAAGCCCCGGAACTAGAAATTCAAAAAATATTCCAGAATACTCTTCAGAACCGAAATTTTATAAGGATTTCACAAATATAAGTTTTATAATTTTTTGGGTTATAAAAATTACAATTATAGCCTTTTTTTCGTATTTTCTTTACTATCGGTAAAGTAAATGTCTTATCTACTATTTACTACTATTCACAAGTACAATCTACTACACACACAACCCATACCCTAGTCTTACATCCTTACAAACACTCAATTATATTTTCTTTTCCAAGAATTTTTGTCTCTTAACAAATTATTACATTTAATACTTTTTATTATATAAATTACAAATTAAAACAATTTCAAATCTCTCTCTCTCTTTTCCCCATTAAGGTCGGTGCAACACCACCCCCCACCTCTATTTGCCTCCATTTGTTTTACTTTATCTCCTTTTTATAATTAAAATAAACCCTAATTCACTTACTATAAATAATCTTTTACTTTTCTCTCTCTTTCATTTTACTTCATTTGTTCAAAACTCACAAAAATCCTCTCTGTTTTCTATCCTCTAGCCGTGAGCTTCACCACCATCACACACTCAAGCTTCATTTCTTCTTCATTTCTCCACTTGATTCAACTTTAGATGATAAATCCTAAGTCTTTCTACCATTTAATCTTGTAATGGCAAGATTATTCATGAGTATTTTCACATTAAGTCCCCATGAGCACTTGCTAGGGACAAGAAAATGCTACTACATGAATATCAAGCCATCACAAGAGTAGATCTTGTGTTTAAATGAGTTTTTGTTGGGATATTTTGATGTTCATGCATATAAAGGAGAGATCTTGCATAAAAATCCATGATCATGCTTTTAAACTCCTTTTCATGCATCATAAGTAGTAGATCTAGCATTTAGATACTCATAATATACTTGTCATTCATAATTTCATGAATATTTTGTGTTTTTATGCATTAATGCTTAATAAAGGCTTTGTCTTGTACATATAAATGTTGTAGTTAGTAGATCTTTAAGTAGACAAGACAAGGAACTTAAAAAGGAAACGTTTTTGCTTGAAATGTTCAAAGAAAAATTCGTATGACTTCAAAGTCATTTTTTAAAAACCCTTGTATCAACTCTAAAACTCATGTTTTATGTAAAAAATGAAGGGAACAGGTAACAGATATCATTAAGCAATGATTTTTATTAGTTGAAATGAGTTTTGATGAGATTAATGTGTAAAACAAAGAGTAGAAACAAGATAGGAAATTTTGAGTTACTAGTAAACTTGTGAAATTCGTAATTTTGGATAATGACCATAAGAACACCTATTATCCAAGCTCAAAATGAAAGTTTTATGTAATAAATGAAGTCCTTAAGGAAAAGGTATAGTAAAGCCTTAAATTTTAATCCATTAAACAAGTTTTTCCCAAAGGAATCATTCAAAAATTAAATTTCTAAAAATTCGGATTTTTGAATAAATCCTATTTGAAAACATATTTACAAAGTGTAAAATGTAAATTTTTATGTAAAAATGAAGGTTTTAAATAATAGATATAATGAAGATTCAATTCTAGCAAAGATAACTAGAAATTCTTAAGAATTAATCCCAAAACACAAGTGAGTTATCAAAGTTAGGAAACTAGATTTCTCAAAAGTAGTTATTCTTGAAGTCTTGCAAAATAAAGAGTCCTAAAATTTTCTTTAGTAAAAATCACTAAGATCATGCATACATTAAACTCATAACATGTCATTCATCATAGGAAACCATTAATATTACATGTATAATTGATTTATCAAGTAGGAACATTTCAAACATTTACAAAACTATTTTTCGAAATTGGAAACCGTTACTGCTCAGAACTGATCCTTATTTTTTGTGACCCTAATATTTTCAAAACTTGAAAATAATATTAGAATTAGATAGATCTTTCGAATAGATAAAAATCAATATATAATTTGCGAAATTCTGAGTTCAAATGACCGAGTTATGGCCGTTTTAAGTCGGAACTTTCACAAATAGCGAGAATTATGAAATTTCTAAGCTTTGATATATAGTTTGGATTAGTTAAGTGATGAAATACTTGTTAAGGTATTTCTTCCTTTTTAGGTGATCTCGAAACCGACGAATCTTTACCACCGGACTACTACTACTAAAAGACCGGTGAACTATGGCCAAGTGAGTATTACTTTCGATTTCAATTATTGTTTGTGATTGTAATGGTAGTTGCACTAGATACTTGGCAAAGATAAAATGGATATGCATGATGGGGATGAATGGGAATCATACATGATTATTGTTGATATGAGAAATCGAATATAAGAATATCGAAGCCGGATGATTAACCATTGCTTGTATAGATGGAATAGGATTGATTGTCTGCGATTATTGATTGATCACTTGAAGAATTGGTATAATTGAATATTCGGAATTGAAAATAAATATGAACTCATTCATATCATAATGGGGATGGAGCATTAGCATTTTTTGGTTTTCCATGACCCTAAACGGTGTAAAAGTTGGTTAATCATGATTCATTAAACGAATTAATGAGTTGATTAATTGTGATCCATAAAACGAATTTATAAGTTGGTTGACCGTGAGCCTAAACGGCATCGTACCGCAGGATTCGTTAATCTGCTAACCCGGGATAGAGGGCACAAGTCCATCCACATATGATTTCTGGCTGGTCATATGTTTGTTGATTTCACGTGTTTGATGCATATCACTTGTCTGATTAATCACTTGTTTGATTGATGTGTTATAATTGTGATCTTGGAAGTTTTCACTCACTAAGCTAGCATAGCGTACGCCCCTATAGTTTCTATTTATTGGAGCACGAATTCATATGGCTTAGGCCGAGACAAGCTATAGCTCAGGTATAGGAGCTAGGCGTTTCCTCTAGAAGTTATATTCATATTTGATTAGACTTCCATAGGAAACCAAGAGACTCTGGATGACTGTAATGGATCTCTAAATATTCTTTTGCGGGGGAATGCCCCTTAGACCTTGTAACTAATTACTTATGTGTTTTGATTTATCTTCTAATGCTATTGAATGCTAAATTAAACTCCTTAACTCCATTGGGTCGAGTATTTTATTATCGTAAAGGGATACCTTACATCTATACAAGACTCCCAAAAGATTTGGATAGTAATTCGAGAGTCTTATATGGCATGTGGTAGACTGTTACATTTAGGATACCCTATGGGGTGTGATAGAATCCAAAGTATTGGATATTCATACTATCCGAATAGTGTGTGAATATACAGACGTATTTCCAGATGAATTATCAGGATTACCCCCACATAGAGAAGTGGAATTTTCAATTGATTTGATACCTGAAACAGAACCAGTATCAAAAGCTCTGTATCACATGGCACATGTAGAATTGAAAGAATTAAAGGTGCAATTACAAAAATTGTTGGATAAAGGATTTATCAGACCTAGTGTTTCACCTTAGGGAGTACCAGTATTGTTTGTTAAGAAGAAAGATGGTTCCATGAGACTCTATATTGATTACAAAGAATTAAACAGAGTGACTATCAAGAATAAATATCCTTTACCCAGAATTGATGATCTCTTTGATCAATTGAGAGGAGCAAAGGTATTTTCTCGAATTGATTTATAGTCAGGCTATCATCAAATCAGAATTAAGGCAGAGGATGTATCAAAGACCGCATTCCAAACTAGGTATGGTCATTATGAATTTCTGGTCATGCCATTTAGACTAACCAATGCACCTGCAGTTTTCATGGATCTGATGAACCGTATCATTAGACCTTTGTTGGATATCTGTGTGATTGTCTTCATAGATGATATACTTGTATATTCATCTACTGAAGAGCAACATGATGAGTACTTAAGAAGTATGTTATAGATACTAAGAGACAATAAGTTGTATGCTAAACTGTCTAAATGCGAATTTTGGCTTAAAAGTATATCATTTCTTGGACATATTATTTCTGAAGAAGGAATATCGGTTGATCCTGCAAAAGTCAAAGCTATTATGGAATGGAAAAGACCTGAAGTTGTTACGGAAGTTAGGAGTTTCTTGGGATTAGCATGATATTATAAAAAATTTGTGAAAGATTTCTCAAAAATTGCACGACCCCTGAAACAATTAACCAGGAAGAGTGAGAAATTTGAGTGGAATGATCAACGTGAACAAAGTTTTAAAAAACTGAAAAAGAGGTTAGTATCAGCACCCATATTGGTTCTGCCTAATGACAAGTATCTATATACTGTCTATTGTGATGCATCCAGAAATGGTTTAGGATGTGTGTTAATGCAAAATGGAAAAGTAATAGCATATGCTTCTAGACAGTTAAAACCACATGAGATGAAGTACCCCACTTACGATTTAGAGTTAGCTACTATTGTATTTGCACTCAAGATTTAGCGTCATTACCTGTATAGACAGAAATGTGAAATATATACAGATCACAAGAGTCTGAAGTATATATTTACACAAAAGGAGTTGAACATGACATAAAGACGATGGTTATAATTGATTAAAGATTATGATCTCACTATCAACTATCATCCTGGTAAGGAAAATGATGTAGCTGACGCATTGAGTCGTAAGAATTATGGAGAAGTAGCCTCAATACTGACGGAGAAAAAAGAACTCATCAAGGAATTTAAGAAATTAAACTTGGAGTTTTCAATGCAAAGTTTGGAAGCTGAATTAGGAAACCTAATTCTGGAACCTACTTTACTCCAACAAATTAAGGAAGCTCAGAAAGAGGATATTGAAATCCAAGAGATTAAATAAGGAATATCCCAAGGGAAATACAAGGATTTTCATGTGGACGATGAAGAAGTGTTAAGAATGAACAAAAGATTATGTATACCACATAATGAAAGCTTGAGGAAGGAATTAATGCATGGAGCACATTATTCTGGATATTCTATGCATCCAAGAGAAACAAAGACATACTAAGAGTTGAAACGTGCATATTGGTGGAGTGGAATGAAAAAGGATATTGCGGAATTTGTTGCTAAGTGTGATGTGTGTCAAAAGATAAAAGCTAAACACCAAAAACCAAGTGGATTGTTGAAACCATTGCCAATTCCCAATGGAAATGGGATCAAATTGCTTGGTGTACCTGTTAGTATAGTATCAGATTGAGATCCACGATTTGTTTCCAGATTCTGGCAAAGATTGCAAAAAGCTTTGGGAACCCAATTGAAATTTAGTACAGCTTATCATCCTCAAACTGATGGACAAACAGAAAAGACCATACAGACACTGGAGGATATGCTAAGAGCATGTATTCTAGAGTTCAAAGGAAATTGGGATCAACATTTACCACTAGTGGAATTTGCATACAATAACAATTACCATTCAAGCATAGGGATGCCACCCTATGAAGCCTTATATAGTAGAAAGTGCCGATCGCCATTATTTTGGGAAAACTTGGAAAGAGTATTGGTTGGACCTGAATTGGTTCAGGAAACAATTGACAAGATTTCAGTAATAAAGCAAAAAATGAAAGAAGCTCAAGATAGACAAAAGAGCTGGGCAGACTTGAAAAGAAGAGAATTGGAATTTAATGAAGGAGAACATGTCTACTTAAAGATAAGTCTAATCAAAAGCCTTCATAGTGGACAAGCAAAAGGAAAGTTGAGTCCTAGATATATTGGACCATTTGAGATATTGGAACGAGTTAGGAATCTAGCATATCGACTTGCATTGCCACTTAATTTATCTGGTATACATAATATTTTTCATGTATTAGTGCTAAGAAAATATGTACCGGATCTAGATAAGATAATCGAGTTGGAACCAATTGACCTGAAGGAGAATTTGACTTACGAAAAGCATCATGTTAGAATATTGGATAGAAAAGTGCAAGTTCTTAGAAATAAAGAAATCCATTGTGTCAAAGTATTATAGGATCTCCAAACTGAAGAGATGACATGGGAACTGGAAGAGAAGATCAAGAAAAACTATCCACATCTGTTTGACAATTCAGTACGCACTCAAGCTTTGAGGACAAAGTTTATTTTAGCGGGGGGGAGAATGTAAACCCCAAAAAATTTCCACATTAGTGCATGACTCTAAAATAGAATGTATGAACTAGTTAGTAAATTTAGAATCCAATAAAAACCTAAGAATAGATCAATGACTTGATTTGGCTAGATTAGAATCAAAAAGCCAAACAAAGAATTTATTTGACCTTAATTGATACCAAAAACGAGATTTCGTATCTTGACCTGATAATTCAAGATATGATTAAAGGAAAACAAAATTTATAAACCTCGAAACTTGCCATACAAAGAGATTAAATAGAAAAATCTAAATATAGAAATTAAATGACTACTTTTGAACTCAACAATGATTTGAGACTAGAATAATGAGTAGTAATGAGCCTATACATGGATTTAAACCCTAAATTCAAGATTCCTAGATAGTATTAAACGTTACTAATAAGATTTCATAATAGGTATCAAAAACCAAAGGTATATAGATAATTTAGCCTTTATATCAAAAGCGATATCAAGTAGTTAACCAACTACGCTTAAAGATAGGAAACGATAACCTAAAGATAAACTGTTAGGATTATAAATACACAATAAAAACATAAGCTGATGTATAATTAAAGATCTAGACTTCAAATAAATAATTAAATCACACTATTGTTCTAATTAGGGTTTTCTTAAGCTATTGGAGCCTAAAACAAAAATTGACCTAATGAGTTTATGAAACCCTAATCACAGGAGATAAAATTCTAAAAATAATTAATCACATAAATTTAAAACTTAAAGTTGTATTGTTTGAAAATCTAAGTATTTTGTAGAATTCTATAAAAATATTTTTATACAAAAACTCTCAATTATTAGCTAATTTGTACCCGTATAACTTATTAAACTAGCCTAAAACTAAGACAACTAATTAACTAATATTATTATATAATAATTTGTTGTATGTTTCGGCTGCAAATTGCTAGAATGAATGGCTTGGATTTCCTTGGAAAGTGAGAACCGAATTTTTGCTCAAATAATGCATAACAAGTTAACAAAATCAACTCTTAAGCCAATCAAATATTGCCAACAAGTCTTCCTCATTAATGATAGAAAAACAAGTGACAAAATAGTGCCAAATTGGAGGAATTCGGATCAAAACAACGAAGGACATGCACCTGCAAGCTTACAATCACCACCTTTTCTCGAAATTTGCAAATTAAAACTACTCTTAATCAATAGCCAAAACAACCTAAAAATAGAAATCAATCCGCTCAAATCATTTTAGTTCGAATTAGAAGAAAAACTAGCACGAAAAACACTTGAAAATGAGCACGACGTAAGTTGACGTAATTCGACTTGTTATTTGTTAAAAACAAGGATTGACACTAACTTCTGATGATCATAGGGTCATTACTAACTCAAGAACAAACTTCAAATTCCACTGAACGAGCTTGAACAAGGTAAAATTCGAAAACCCTAGTTGTACTTTTCTAGATTCGAAAATTTAAGATTACATACTTGTAGATGCGTTAGGAGTTGATGTATGTATATATACATGCTATAGAAACACTTAGGAATGGTTTAAGAATGTTTATGACGTAGAAAATTTAAGAAATATGAAATGTTTCATTGGAGAAGATGATGAACAGTGTCAACACTGTCCATAAGCCAGCAGTGTAAACGTTGAACGCCGGCGGCTTACTAAGATAGGTCGACGGTGCAGCGACGGCTTACATTGGAACCGATGCTACGTAAAACTTATTTTTATGTAAAATAAATGAATGCCGGCTAACTGAGATTATACACTGGCGGCATATAGTTCAGCGTACATAGGAAAGCTGGTGGCTTACAAGTCAGTGCACCTGATACGAAATAAAATTTAAAAAAAAAAAAAAGAACGCCGACACTTGAGTTTCAACGCTGGCAGCATAGGAGCCGGCGTACAAACTTGTTTCCCTTATATACAATCTGTATTTCACGGACGAATAATTATATAATAATTATAATTATATTATATATATTTATATGTCAAAACAGAAATTACTAAATAGAAAAATAAATACAAATACTTAGAATAATAATTTGGTTAATATTTGATAACTTTTAAAACCCTAGAATTATAGGATATATTAAGTGTTAATAACAATCATAATTATCAAATATTTGTTTTATGTAGATAAAATAGGTAAGAATGGAAATTGAAATAAGCTAAATTTACGAATAATGTGACTTCTAAAAATGACAAAATAATTTTGTCAAACAGATTAGGAGAAACACGATGACACTAAGCAATAATAAAAGAATATGATATAATATAATGAGTCAAGTATAGAACAACATAAAATTAGTATTAATAGCTACAAAAACTTGATAAATATCAATTTAAGACACTAGACATGTATAGGAGTTTAGTTATATAATCTATATTATATTGATGAATACTTTATTCATCTCAATAGATGACTTTGATACCATAGAGGATCTTCGGTGGATTATTACGATTAAAGTCACTGGCAGGTGAGTAATTCAGTCATTATACTATTTGTGCTTGTAAATAGCGGAACATGTAATGCAAAGACAGTAATAATAAAATGCATGTTTGATGGAAATGTGTTGTGATATGATTGTATGATTGCTAATCTACATTACAAAAGTCATAATACAATGGTTGATGATGTGAAGTAGTATGATGATGATTGTGTGTAATGCATGATCACCATGAAATTGAATAAGAGCTATTGACTTATTAAAATAATCTGGTCATGCATTGCACGTACTGCATTTTGTTATATACAAATGGCTGACAGCCTACTATGTATTAATATTTCGGTTCTCTTTAACGCTTGGTTTTCTAAAGTATTAGTTCTTCCAAGGTTTTCTTTGTTCCGTTGGTTCTATTGGAACTAAGTGGCAAAGAACGTGCCGTTAGTATCGCTTTGAAATGATTAATACTTATGGAGTTTCTAAGGATGGATACAGGAATGGTCAGTTAAAATTGTTTATTAAATTAAGTGATAACCCTAAGACGAGAAAATCGTTGATTTTCCTGTAAACTTAGTCTTCTCTAGGCAGGTAGGTCATAAGTAAATGTTCTTCAACCCTAAAAAGAGGGCGTAAATCTTTTTCTGTTTGGATTATAGATCATCCAAGCTGTATCTGAGCATATGATTGAGTAATTGCATTACATATGATTTGTTAATAACTTATTTGATGTGTAATATGTCTGGTTATTCACTGAGCCGTGGTTTCACTCATACTTCAACAGTCTTTTCCGGCTTACGCTTCGACCCTGGTTAGTTACTTGCAGGAACATGGCTCCGGTAAAGGCTTAAGAGCTGGAAGTCTATGGTTCTATTGGGATTAATGATTATATTTTCCTAGAATAGATTAGCTAGTGTTATCTTATCAGTTACGTGTGTAGTGAATTACAAGAAGACTACATGGTTTGTAATAATCTATGATACTTTATGATTAAGCTAGCAGTTATTTACTAATTTACTTTTTACATGTATTTATCATTTCTTATCGAAGCAACTAAAGATGCTAGTAATTTGGAAAATGGTCACTCTCTAGGCTATAGTGATATAGACTTGTCTACTTCCACTAAGGTACCCTCGGGGTGTGACAGCTTTAAGTTGGTATCAGAGCATGGTTGCTGGTATAAGAAAGATAAATATGTGAAAGAATTACATTGGTAAATGTAGTAAGTTTAGATCTAATTAGCACCCTTTTACTAATAGTTACGTAGTTATGGGTAGAGATATATTGCACAATTAGGAATAAAATCCGTGTGATTATTATGAATCATGCAAATTTTGTTGTGTGCAGACTAATCCTGCTACATGCCATATTAGATGGGAGATATTTAGTATGCAGGAAGGGGAGACCCTAACAGATTATAGACGCAGATTACGGGTCCTGGTAGAGAATTTGTATTTATGTAAGATTACCAAAACTCTAGAGGAGATTCTCAGCACTTGGAAAAGAGGATTATAGCCTTTATTTAAAGGATGGTTATTTCTGATGGAGAGGGCTTTTCCAGATAATGGATCAACTATAGAGACACTTTATAAATTCGAGAGATTGGTAGTTCAGAAGGGAGGTGGTCTGGAGATTGATAATGTAGCATTCATAGTCTCATCTAGATCTGTGAGACCAGATCCTCCTGATTTTAGAGTTTAGGGATCGATTGGAGGAGAGGCGGTTTATGCTCATGATGTTCGATGTGATTACATTCGGGTGAGAGATGACACAGCTTATAATGATGATTGGATGCTTGCACAGGTGAGCAAATGCAACCATTCCAGATGTATATTGATGAGGAAGCCTCCTATTATACCCGAGATAGTAGGTGAGTTCCAGCGTCCCCCTTCTATGCAGGATAGAATAGTACAGGAGTCAGTTCAGACTTGTCACGCCCTGAAGGGTACCCTAAACATGGCAGTCCACTGTACACAATATTAAAGCCTAGGAATGACTGCCTCAGTCACGCGAAGGCTTCCATACTATGTACAAGGTGTCTGACACATGGAGGAGACACATCAAAGTGATACATTTTATATTGATACAACTTGAGTAGCAATGTAAAGGAAATATAATTCACTATACTTCAATTTCAATTCATCAAAAGATTTCACTACATAAAACTATTACAAAGTAATTCACAAAACCTAGCTAATATCTTCAAGTATTTTTACTTCCTGCCGGAATCCCGAAGTCATATTCAACTCCAACCATCTTGGTCCCCACTTAGCATTTTTGAGATAACCTGTTCATTCAAACATCTATTGGGGTATAAGCTACACTAGCTTAGTAAGAATTCTCTTAATTCCGTACCATAACAAGCAAGTTATAAATCATTAATATGCTATGCAGGAACAAATACATGACTAGACAATTATGTATGGGTATCTGGAACCCATACACAGAACGGATTTACGCCCTTCGTATCTTGGGTTGGGAATGGTATTGAATGTCTACACGACCACTGCTAGTCCCCGAGCCCCCCCATGCTCATAGCATTCGACTCGGCTAGGCTCACACATGGAATGCATCCCCGGTGCACCTTAGTTCCCTATGAATGAGCTCTGATATCGGGTCTCATTATCCAAACGAATCCTCGGACTATACTGATCGACTTGCATAGGAGTAGCACGCTACCAAATGCAACATGTCCAATGCGATGCATGATCAATTTAATTTTTGCTTAGGTCAAATTATTCATACATTCTTTAGAGTGACCAACCAATATCATACACATAAACAGAACTAATATGAACAGTGCAATTATCCAATCGAATCATGGTTTTGATATGCTTTAGTATTCTGTGGCATACATACATCAAAGTCTCATCATCTATCCCATCCCCATTCATATCGGTTTTTATCTTATTCCTATAATGCTAATGCAACTAGCTACAAGCACAAACAATGTAACAAAATAAGAAGAAGACTTACTCGGCCATTGGATCACCCGTCTTTTAGTAAAAGTAATGCGATGGTAGGGAATCGTCGATTTCGGGGTCACCTAAAAAGGAAGAAATACCCTAATAATTATTTCATCACTTAACTAATCCAAACTATCTTATACAAACTATCAAATTCGTAATTCTCGTCCTAAGCGGGAATTCCAACTTAAAACAGCCATAATTTGGTCGTTTTAACTCGAAATTTAGCAAATTATATATTGATTTCTATCTACTTCGAAAGATCTATCTAATTCTAATATTATATTTAAGTTCTAAAAACTTTGAAGTTTCGAAAAGATCGGATCAGATCAGAACAGTAGCGAAAACCGATTTAGAAAATTGATTTTGTGAAAGTTCATGAAGTTTCTACTATCCAAAGCAAGTATACATGCAATATGAACAAGTTACTATCATAAATGATATGTCATGAGATATATATACATGTTCTTGATGATATTGAATAAAAGAAATTTTTAGAAAACTTTTTCTTTGTAAGACTTTATGAAAAATCAACTTAGAAAGGCTATTCTTGTATTCTTGACAATCCCCACTTGTTTTTAGAAAAATTCCTTGATAAAATTTATTTATTCTTGTTAAAATTAAGCCTTCATTATGTATATTCCTTAAGGCCTTTATTTTTCAATAAAATTTTCCATTTTACACTTTGTAAACATGTTTTTAAAAATGGTTCATCCCAAAATTCGAATTTTGTAAAAATTATTTTTGTGGTGATTCCTTTAAGTAAAAATCATTTGATACCTAGCCATTAAGGACTTTATTTCTTTAATAAAACTTCAATTTTGAGTTTGGAAAGTAAGTGTTTTCATGCCATTACTCCATTATTACGAATTTCTCAAAAGGACAAACAACTCAAATTTTCCTACTTTATTTCTACAAATGCATCATGTATATATGTATTGCCTACAAGCTATTGTTATGAAGGTTATGAGATTATCTATCTATATGTATACATATAGTACCAAGAGTTCTTTTTGAAAACTTTTACTTTACAAAACTTTAAATTTTACTAGACTTAAGAAAAATAGTTTTTCTTCTTGTAAAATCATACTTGCTTTTATCAAAACTCAACCTTGATGACCTATATAACCATCACCTTCATTATTTCAATAAAAACCTTCATTTTTGGGTTAGAAAATAGATGTTTAAATAGGTGGTTTGCCTAAGTACGAATTTTACAAAATTTTAAAGAATGAAAACATTGTTTAACTTATTCTTGGAAATCATTTATTGCTCTAAGATTATATGTTGATAAATCTCTCTTATCCTTGTCAAAACTTGGTCTTTGTTACATATATTCCCTAGAACTTCCATTTTCCTATAAAAATTATCATTTTGGCATTTGGAAATAGGTGTTTAAATTGTGGCTATTTTCAAATCCGAATTTTGAAAAATTCATTTGAGTTTGTTTTCTTTGTAAAACTCATTTATTCTTTCAAAAACCATTTCCTAATCAAACCTACTCCTTAAGGCTTCCATTTCTTTAATAAAAATCTTATTTTGAAGTTGCAAAATGGGTTTTCAAAATTGGCCTTGGTTAAGATCCTAATTTACAAAATTTATTTTTGGACATATCTTTTGATAAAATCTATCTAAACTTATGAAAAATCATCCTTTACATATCCTATCTTAAGAGCCTTCCATATCTTAAATAAAAACTTCATTTTTAAGATGGAAAACATGTTTTTAAACTATGCCTTCGCCTAAATCCGAAATAGAGTTTTGTTATGAAAAATAATCTTTGAAAATCATCTTTGAACCATATAAAATGAAATCTTGATGATATATATACATTAAGCCTTCATTATCTCAAATAAAATTTTCATTTTGACACTTGGAAAGTGGTTTTTAAAAATGGGTCTTGCCTAGATACGAATTTCACCATTTTTGTTTAAGTTCAAAACCAAGATCTACACTTTCTATGATCATAAATATAAAAGAAATCCATGGCAGTAAACTATAAATTCATAGATCTAAACATAAACATAAGCAAAGTTACAAAAAAGTTAGATCTACAAAATATAACTACTTTTAGCAAGAAAATAATAATAATATAAAAGAATAATCATGGATAAGAGGAGTGTTTCATTTTGGTATCATCGTCCTTAGCATTTAAGCTTATGGAAGATCATTCGATGCATGAAACTCTTACTATACTTCACCTATATCATCTATGGAGCTTTGGGCAAGAGTTTTATCAGAGGATCTTTAAGAAATATGTGGGAGCTCAAATATAAAATAGGGACAGCAAGTGTTCTTGTTATGAAGAAAGAAGGAGAGGAAAAAGAGAGAGAAAAAGGTAAGGAATGGTAAAGGTGTGACGGTGTAAATAAGAGAGGGTGTATAAAGAAAGATAAGAGGACTTAAAGGCACTTAAATGAAGTAAAAATAAAATAAAATGGCAGCTTCTACAAGTCCTAAGCTGGCATGAATTTAGAAGAGAGAGAGAGGGAGGGAATTTGGTTGGTTTTTAACTTGAAAATGTAATGTATAATTAATGTGTAAGTGTTGCTTCTTAAAGAAGGGTTGAAAAAGATTTATTTTAATCAATTTGGAGTGTTTCAAAGGACAAATGGCAGCCAAAAGAAGTCAAAATTTCTGCCATGAAGTGATAATGAAGTGTAGAAAAACTGAAGTGAAAAAGAAGTGATGTGTGAAATGTGTACTTAAAGGTATGGGTTTGTAAGAGTACTTTCTTAATAAATAAAATAAAAATAAGAAACATATAGAAAATATATTTCAAATATTTGTAGCATATTTTTCATAATTAAAATAAGATTATTTATTTATTTATTTTAGTGAATTATCAAATAAGTTACCGGTATGATCAAAATATGCGAATATGAGCTATAAATGATATTTTTATAACCCGAAAAATTCTAAAAAAATTATTTTATGAAAATGACAATATTTTTCAATTATTAAATTAATTTATTTTATTTTTAGTATCGGGTCTTAAACAGAAACTGATCCCGTACTGGGCTTTCTATTGTAATATAGCATGAGTCAAGTGTCGATCCCACGGAGATCTATTAACTACTAGACAATTATCAACTAATACTAATATCTAGGCAATTGATCTTTTTAAAATGATTAGATTAAACTAAATTATCTAATTAAATATCTATATGAATGCAATGAGCTTTTAAAGAGAGGGATATGGTGGAAAAATGTGAGAAGGAACAGAATCCACTTTAAACTATTGCCAATCAACTTGAACTCATGTTATAATGATAATTAGATTCATGGACATTCATAAGAAATTGTCAAGATTTAAAAACAGAGTTTAAAACCTTTTAAACCACGAAATAATTCAATAACTTCCGTTAAATAAATTATTTGTGGAATCAAAATTACAATTATAAACCTTCCGATTCTATAATTGATTAATACTTTATATTAACATCTCCTAATTCCTTAGTGAGAAATCAACATAAAACATTGCATTAATATTCATGGACAATTTCTAAACTAGATTAAACTCCGCCGCTTCCGCAATTGTAATTTAATCTCAATTTATGAATTCATATGAACCCTAGTTTCCCTTCCGAGTTATTAGAATTCTTATACACCAAAGATATGATGAATAATCAGAACTCAATATGAATATCTCATAATTCTAACTATATTATAACATGGATTCAAAGATCATTTTAGCATGTTTAAAGCTTCATCAACTTCCCACAAAAAGAATTTAGCTACTCATGGATGATGATTCAACAATTAGATAAGAAATTGCAAATGATTTCATTATGATCAAAATATTCAGATATATGAATTGCATAAAAGAATAAGATTAGATATCACCAATTCAAAATACCAAAGCTTCACTTGCAAATTCTTGAATAACTTCAAATATCATTTCAAAAATCTCTATGAAATGCCTAGTTCTAGGTATTGTAATGTATTCTAGAGCTACTATGGATGTGGATTGGATGATTGGATTATTGGATGATTCTGAAACAGAGTAGAAGACCCCCTATTTATAGGAAAAATTTCATGCAAAACATTAAATGAACTTTGCTGTTTCACATTGTACGTCGTCAGTTATGGATCCTACGCCGGCGGCTTACAGGCGGCGTATCTTCGAATTATCCTTTGCGCAGGCAGTGCACTGGCAGCCTTCAATATCAATTACAAATGTAGGCCGCTTCTACGCCGGCGGCTTAGATGTAGATCTAGCCGGCGTATGTGGTCAGAAATGAAGCCTTGCATCAATTTTACTCGAACGCTGTCCATAAGCCGGCGGCTTAGGCACCAGCGTGGACACTCCAACAGATTTGTCTCTTCAATTTCCTCCAAGCATTTGCTATCTTCATGTCGCTTCAAATCTATGATGTACGCTGCCTCAAAGCCGGCGGCTTAAGTGCCGGCTTATAATGTAACTCCTTCAAAGCTGGTGATGTTTCAATTCAGGGTAGCCGGCCTTCATGTACGCTGGCTGCTGCATCTTCTACGCCGGCAGCTTTGAGGCGGCTTTGAATGTAGTTGAAACTTATGCTTGGCAAAGCTGGCAGTGCTGCAACGGCCTTGGGTGTAAGCCGTCTAAAAGCCGACGGCTTTGAATGTTGAATTGTCGGCTTTGACTTCAATTTTTCCTATTTTCGATTCAAATTCTCTTGTTTTGATTTCTTTATCCAAATTAGTCCTAAAACATAAAATTTAATCAAAACAAATATCCATTCTAGCTTTTGATCATCAGGATTTGTATAAAATATGATCTTATCATATATCTTCCCCACCTTAAAGAAAGTTTTGTCCGCAAAACTTGTTACGAATGTATAGTTTATTGAGAAAAGATTGTGAATTTCGAGTTATATTTCTAGTACCGGTTTATGCTTTGGTTTGTATCATTTCTAAATTTTGCATGATAGATATTTTACGAAATATAGCACATACAAATTAATAAGATTTGGCTTAGCGATTCCAACCTTCACTTACATGACTCTTTTGGAAAACGACACGGACTTGAATTGAGACCATAGACGACTTGACTCGAGACCACAGACGACTTGAATCAACCGGCACTAAACGGCTCACGACAACACAACCTTTCATGACTCGATTACTTTGACCAACGAAGGTTGTGGATTCACTTCTCCAGTCTTATGTAGCTGTAAATACAATATTGTGCTTTGAGATCCATATTTCTTTAAACAATACAATCATCATTGTTTTAAACTCTTATCATCATACTCATCTTGATGGGGTTGAAATCAAGAATCTCATTACTTTATTGTATAATTATTACTTGTGAAGATCTTATGGAGTTTGGTAATTGAGATTTGATTACTGAAGTTTTAACTTTTATGTAACGGTCATCATAGATTTTCGATCTTTCAAAGTTCTTCATTTACAAGAAGCTGTGTGAGGGGTGTCGTGGAATTCGTTAAATTAATCGAGTTTTGTTTTAGTTTCCATCATTGGCTCATACTAGCTTTTAATGGTCTTGAGCTTTCCTATTCTTAGTCTAGCCATTTAATCTAAGGGTATTTCTAACAACCTATCTCCTTGATTTTATTGGTAAGCAAGAATATGTGGTAGTCTAAGGGTATAGCGCTAACCTGGTACCGAGTTGTATCTTTGATCCTCACTTCCTTCCATGGCAATGGACTCTAGTTCCTCGTCACTACCATCTCCATACTCTAAACATGGGTGAGGATTGTAGACGAGATTTCCGGATGAAGATGTTCCTGAAGAACTTTGATTCCTTTTTCCTTTGTTGCTTTTATTCCTAGTATATCTCTTCCTCTTCTTCCTCGGTAGATTCAGCGAAGCAACATGTAGGTTATCCTGTTCAGGGCATGTTTTAGCCAAATGTCCCCTTTTTTAGCAAAGAAAGCATGCGGTGGTCACCTTTTTAGGACACTTCTCAACTTTGTGACCAGGGTCCCCACAGAGGTAACACTTGAATTGAAGTTGTGGACACTGTATAGGGTAATGCTTTCTCTCACATTTTCAACATTGTATCTTATCCAATATTGTGTATGCTTCCCAGTTTGGGTCATCATCCAAGTGAAGTGTTCCGATTTTTCAACTCGGGATCATTGCAACACAAAACTCGACTTCCTTATTATTTCTTTCTTGCCTCCTCCTTTGGGCATTTTCTATTATCCGTACTTTTTTTAGCAATCCTTGATAACTCCTGATATCAAATTCCTCCAATTGACTCCGAAGGTCTTCTTTTAAACCATTCAGAAACACTTGTCTTTTGAGTTCCTCACTTTGTTTATATGATTCTGGAGTGTATTGCAACAATCAACTGAACTCGGTTTCATACTGTTCTACACTACGATCTCCTTGTGAGATATTGAGGAAATCTTCACTGTACTGGACTCTTAAGCTCCTAGGAAAATATTTATCCAAAAACTCATATTTAAATATCTCCCATGTAACTAGAGGCATCAACTCTCTCTCTTTAGACTCCCACCATACTCGGGCATGCAGGCGGAGCATATAGGTCCCATAATTGACTCTCAAGTGGTGTGGTATCTCAAAAGCATTAAAGGACCTCTCAATATGTGCTAACCAATCCTCTGCCTCATCTGGTTTTCCAAAAGCTCCGTCGAAATACTGGTTACACTTTATGAAGCATGGTAAGAAGCTTTGGTGGAATTGAGATGATGGTGGCTAGCTTTGCGTCATTTCTTGCACATGTCTCACATATATAGGTGTTGAACTAGCTTGAGTTTGTTGCATGTAATTTCTTATTTGACTAGTAAGCCGTTCAATCTCGATTGAAGCATCTCCCTCTTGGTTAAGTAGTTCAGGTATCGTTTGGTTCTCAGGTCCTAAAAGAGTCATGACGGGTTCTTGTTGTGGTTGGATATGTCTCCTACAATTTTATTAAGCTCTGATGAAAATTCTAAATCTTTTATCACGTTTTAGGCATTCAAAGAGACTTAAAGAAACTTATCGGAAATATAGGACACAGAAATGCGGAAACAAAAACATATATGAAAAATATTGAAATTCTACTTAAATCAAAAGCAATAAGAGGAACTTCATAATATCCAAAACGAAATGCATGAAATCAAGAGAAGATGTAAGTCTTCCATTACAAAAGTTGAAAGAAAGGATGTAAAACATACATTGGAGTCAAATCATGAACTAGATGACAAACCACAACATTGGTTTACATTTTCAAAACTTCTTTGTTCTTTTTACTCAAGAAGTTATTTGCTCCTAAGCTCAACATGAGATCAATTGCCATTTCTAGGAGACTGACTTCTTCCAAGTAAGGGCAGCTATCCACTTGTTAATTCTTTTGGGGGCATCTCCTCGCCCAATGTCCCTACTGTTTATGGATGAAGCACTTTAGGTTTTTCTTCCTTGGACAGTCCATAATCTTATGCTCGGAATCCCCATAGCGGTAACACTTGTGCTTCAGCTGTGGACACTATCTTAGATGATGACCTTCCTTGCTACGTATTAATATTTCGGTTCTCTATTAACGCTTGGTTTTTCTAAAGTGTTAGTTCTTCCAAGGTTTTCTTTGTTCCATTGGTTCTACAAGAACTAAGTGGCAATGAAGAACGCTGCCCGTAGTATCGCTTTGAAATAATTAATACTTATGGAGTTTCTAAGGATGGATACAGGAAATGGTCAGTTAAAACTGTTATTAAATTTAAAGTGATAACCCTAAGACGAGAAAGCATTGATTTTCCTATAAACTTAGTCTCTCCTAGGCAGGTAGGTCATAAAGTAAATGTTCTTCAACCCTAAAAAGAGGGCGTAAATCTTTTTCCTGTTTGGATTATAGATCATCCAAGCTTGTATCTGAGCATATCATTGAGCGATTACATTACATATGATTTTTTAATAACTTATTTGATGTGTAATATGTCTGGTTATTCACTGAGCCGTGGTTTCACTTATACTCCAACAGTCTTTTTAGGCTTACGCTTCGACCCTGGTTAGTTACTTGTAGGAACATGGCTCCGGTAAAGGCTTAAGAGTTGGAAGTCTATGGTTCTACTTGGGATTAATGATTATATTTTCCTAGAATAGATTAGCTAGTGTTATCTTATCAGTTACATGTGTAGTGAATTACAAGAAGACTACATGGTTTGTAATAATCTATGATACTTTATGATTAAGCTAGCGGTTATTTACTAATTTACTTCTTACATGTATTTATCATTTCTTATCGAAGCAATTAAAAGATCTTGGTAATTTGGAAAACATGTCACTCTCTGAAGGTAATCTAGTGATAGTATTCAAGTGTAACTTGTCTACTTTTACTAAGGTACCGTTGGGACGTGACACTCTAACCTTCTAGTCTCCTTTTTCCTAATTCTAAAAATCTTATTGCTCTGATACCAACTTAAACTGTCACACCCGAGGGGTACCCTAAACGTGGCAGTCCGCCGTACACAATACTAAAGCCTAGGAATGACTACCTCAGTTACGCAAAGGCTTCCATATCATGTACAAGGCGTGCATCACAACTAAGGGAACACATCAAATTAGCGCAATTTATATTGATAATAATTAAGTAACAAGGCAAAGAGAATACTTATCATAAAACATAAACATATTAAATTACAATTCTTAGGGGCATATTCCTCTATTGTCTTCAAAGAAATATACATCTTAGAATTTCCAAAACATTAACATAGAATGCATTACATATAAAGAACCTTACAAAATAACTTCATCTTATGTTTCCATTGCCTTCATAAAAGCTTAACATCCTTCAATGACTTTCTTAACATCATGATCCTTAACTTAAGCCACGGATATACTTGTTTCATCAAAATCTATTGGGGTGTAAGCTACAACTAGCTTAGTGAGAGATTCTTTTTCATTCGCACCATGTTTTCAAACAAGTTCATTTAAATTTTCACACATATGCTATGCATACAATGCAACAATCACGTGATTACGTAAATATATATAGTTATCCGAAAACCATATATAGAACGAATTTACCCCTCCGTATCGAAGATTAGGGAATCGGTGATGGGGATCCTCGATCTTCTACTGCTAGTCCCCACCCAAAGCGTTCGGTTAGCTCGACTTCGGACCTAGAGTCATATTCCCTAGGCGATTTAGATTCTTTAGGAAGGAACATTGCTCGTGTCACAGCACAATAACAGCCAATTCAACTCTACGCGTAGGAGTAGCAGCCTTTAGAAAAAGATGTGAGTCGATGGATGCTATGCATGAGCATTTTATTTTTCTTAAGCCAAACCTTATTAAGGTTTATTAGGGGGCAATCAATCAATTTAATAAATAATAAACAGTCATACAAGTAAGTAAACAAAAATACTTAAACAGGCAGTTTGAAGTTACGATATTCTTAATTCTCATTTCACGCATAAACAAAGAATCACATATACACATATCCCCGAATTTCCATACATATCCATTTTTATCTTTTCTTAGTATGCTAATGCAACTACTTTACAAGCACAAGCAAGGTAATGAAATGAAGAGGAATAACTCACTCGTCCATTTCGCGATATCTTAGTCGTAGTAATCCTCAGGAAGAGTAATCTCGTATCTTTCGTCACCTAGATAGAAGAAATACCCGGGATGAGTATTTCGTAGAAATTCCACTTAAACTTTCTAATTCTATTTCACTATGTTCGTTAAATTCGTATAGAATGAAATTCCAATTTAAAATGGCCATAACTTGCTCATTTCAACTCAGAATTTCGACTATAATATACCGTTTTCTACCTATTTGAAAAAATCTATCCATTTCTAAGGTTATCTTCATCATATATGGTCATTTGGGTTCCGAAAACATTGGGTACAAATTTAAAACGAATATTTCTAGATTTTTGCAAAACCATTTTCTAACTCATCTTCATTCAAAAATCCTTTAGTAAAAATATAGATATATACATATATATATATATATAGTTGATAAATCCTTTGAGTATATAGATAAGCTCACTTTATATACAAAAATTCTAATGATAGTGTCTCAACAATTTATTTCATAAAACAATTCATTTTGAGTTGTTAAAACTTTAACTTTGACAAATTTCTTTTCAAGTATTTTGAAGAAACTTTATATTTTCATAGGTTATTATAAATGAGTATATTCTTATTTTATATAAATAAAAATATCAAGTATTGGGAACCTTAGCTTTATCAAGGTATCCTGGTCAAGTATTGGGAGCCTTAGCTTCATCAAGGCATCCCGGGACTAAGAATAGACTAGTCCCAAAAGAATAAAGAAAATAAATAAAAGGTTGTTTTGACTTGATATGGACAAGCCTAAGACTAGAAAGGCTAGTCTTAAAGAAATAGCATGAAATTAAATAAATAACAAGTGAGCTTATATGCTCTAAAGATTATATATAAATACATAAATATATTTAGTTAGATATGAATAATAAAATTAACATAACAACATAATAAAATAGAAAGTTCATATGCAAGAATAAAACATGAACATGTTGTTGTTTTTACTACTTATATGAGTTTTAAAACAACACCATAGTCATGTTAAGTTACATGACATGGATAAACTAAATGGTTGGAAGAAGTTTACCTAAAGTGTTTATATGGTATGAAGATGGTAAATGAAAGGGGGTATTATGTTAGTAGTGATATGTAGTAGATAGTTTGTGTATAAGGAATGATTTTTGTGAAGAATTGATTTAAGAGAGTTTTGGTAGAAAGAAATTTTGGAGAGAGGATTTGTGGAGAGATTTTGGGAGAGTTTTGGTAGTGAAATGAATTGTGTGAAAGAATGAAAGAGGAAGGGGGTATTTATAGAATTATAGAGTGAAATTTAGATGTAATTAAATTAATTGAAAAAGAAAATAATTTAAGAGAAGAGAGAGAGGAGTGTGGACGGCAATGAGAGGAAAAGGAGAGAGAAAATGATTAAAAATTAATTTTTGAAGAAAAGTGTAAGAGAAGTTTGATAATATGTGGTGTAGAATTTTTATGGGAAAAGAAAATTATAAGAAATAGGAATGTAGGTGTAAGAATAGGTAGTAAGAAAAAGTAGAGATAGATGAATAGTAATAAATAGTAGAAAAGTACTATGAATAGTAAACTAGACAATTAAAATACCGGTAGTAATAAAAATACGCGTATAAATGCGATATCTATAATTTTTAGTTACCGAAAAATTCTAAAACTGATATTTTTGAAAACTTTATATTTTTACGAGTCTATTGGTATTAACAGAATATTTTTTCCATCCAGTGTACCAAGGCATGGTTTTTGAAAACTGATCCCGTTCGGACCCGAAGGACATTAGAAATTCACGAATCTGATATTTTTAAGCTTCCTTATATTATTATGAACTATTATCAATAATTATTTTCATTTCATTGTTTAGGGTTTAAGAGTGTGGGATTGCCGGATCTTAAACACTAGGGTTTGTTTGTAAGCTTTGTTAACTTTTAGGGTTCTGATTTGACTTTCAGTTTTGTTGAGTTATTCGTAAGGTATAATTTTGAAGTTTTGACCGTATTATGTTATTAATTCATATCTATGGTTTATCTCATTTTATTTGTTATTATTTAATAGTTTTCAGTTCTCGGGATCGTTTAACCGAGTCTAAGATTATGAGTTGACTCAGTTTGACTTTTGGTGAAAATTGAAATTTATGTTTTTAAAATTCGCCGAGGGTTTTAAGATCTTCGCATTTCATTATCGAGTGTTATTTGGATATATCGTTTTAATTTGCGTTTCACGAAACAGGTAGATGATTTAATTGGCGCACGAATGTTGATTTAATCGATAGTTGAATTTTCTATTTTGTTTTTAGGGGTTCTCTTTTTCTTAAGATTAAGAAATCTCGTTTTTGATCTTATTTAGAATTAAGTTTTAGCTTGGATCGATTTTTGGGGTTTCGGTTTCAATGTTAGACTTCTTTGATTATTTTCTAAGAATTATGAAAATTTTCAAGGGTTTACACTTGTCCTTATCAAGTCAAAACAATTTTCTTTCTTTTCTTTTCTTTTTGGGACTAGTCTATTCTTAGTCCCGATATACCTTGATGAAGCTAAGGTTCCCAATACTTGACTTTACTATTATGCTCTTGTTACATTTATTTTATCTTATTATGTTATATTTCACATAACTACATATTCATGCTCATGCATGTAAATATTGATATTGTCTCAATAAAAATATAAATAAAATATTTTTATGAACTCTTTTCAAATAAATTTTGGTTACTTAAAGAAAGGATATTCATTAAAAGCTAAGAGTTTTACTTTCACAAACCTTTCCAAAAAAAAAATTAAGTAAACTCATAACAAGTCTTAGCAATAGTAGTACATTAGAGTTTCATCAAGAAATACATAAAGTAGAATTTTCACATACTCTCTTTTCAAACCAATGAAATAAGAAAGTTTCTTTAAACTTAATGTTACTAATGCTTCATCTAACAAAAGTTTTCTTAAACTCATTTGTAAAGTTTTCATCAACATACTAAGGTTAGACAAGTTTTATAAAATCATCAAAGAATAAATCTTTTTAAAGGCGAATCTTACTTAGGAAATAAAATTAGAACACTATTATTTTAAAATGGAACTAACTTTAGGAAAAACTAAGAACAAGAAAGTTTTATCACTATCAAGAAAACATTTAGAAACTGCATTTTTAACTCCTAAAAATGAAGTTGCGGAAATAAAATTATTTTGGAAAATATGAATTGTTTTCAAAAGATAGATAAAGTTAAAAAGAGGAAAATATTTACTTATAATAAATCCAAGAACTTTTCCAAACAAGTTAAAATAAAAATTTCCAAAACATTACTTTTCTAACTTTTATAACAACTTATTTTACAAAAATCATTATTGGGACAACTTCACTAAATTCATGCTTATGATATGAGTCAATATATATATGTTCAAAAGATTTTCTAGCTATATAAATATCTATATTTTGATACAAGAATTTTTTAATGAAGAAAAGCTTGGAAAATTGTGTTTTTAAAAACTGGAATTTCATAAAGGTTTTGTACGTCACTGTTCTGAGACCTAAATGGATTCTTTTGATAAAAATAACCTTAGAAATGGATAGATCTTTTTGAGTAAGTAGAAATCGGTATATAATATGCGAAATTTCGAGTTAAAATGAGCAAGTTATGGCCAATTTAAATTGGAATTTTCATTCATGCGAATTTTGACGAATTCAATAAGATAGAATTACAGAAATTGATTAAATCTTGGATGAAATACTCATTTAGGATATTTCTTTTGTTTAGGTATCGAGGACCAAGATCTTCTCTTCCCCGAGGATTACTTTGACTCATAGAAGAACGCTATAGACAAGTGAGTTTCCTTTACGTTTATGTATTCACACATGTGCTTGTAGAATAGAGCACTAGATGTTAAGAAAAGATAAAATTGATGTGCATGTAGGATATTATGGGAATTATGTATATGAATTGTTATGTGCGATCAATGAACGATAAGTATATCGGAACCCAATCTGTGATTGATATAATTTTTTCTATGTGTGTATTGCTATGTGTACAATTATTGATTGATTGCTTTAAATGAATTAATGTCATATTGGAATCTCCATATACTAAATTACTCATGCATATCACTTAGAATATCATTTCGTATTTTTACTACTACTCCTCAGCATAGGACCGGAAAGGTAAGCTGCCTAGCTACATCTTGAGGATTTAGGACGTTCGGGGAATACGGCCTCAAGTTGTAGCCAAGCCGAATAAATTGCTTTGAGTAAAAAAAGCCTGGTGACTAGTAGTATGGCTCGTTGGAACCCCAAGATGTGTGCAACTTTTAAGGAGGTCGTTTGGGGCCCAATTCAAATCATTCCTTAACCACCAATGAAGGGGTAAATCCATCATACATACAAAACCAGATAGTCATATGTAATGTTTGATCATATGGTTGTTACATTTTATATGCTTGTTTAATGAACTTAGTTGAATGCTTATTATGAGTACTTTTACATAAGGAATATCTCACTAAGTTAGTTCTGCTTATACCCCAACAGAATTTTGATATTGCAGGGCCTTTGTTTCGTACCCTAGACCATCTTGATCATCCGAGTATAATTTTTATTTTGGAAAGCTTTTGAAGGAACTCTGTTTTGAAGTCTTAGGGTAGATTTCTTCTAAAATCTTCTAACTTTAGTTATTTATCTTAGTAATACTATGTTGTTATGGAAATTATCAAGGGAATGCACCTTAGAAGTTGTAAGACTCTATATTTCGATGAAATATATTAAGTGCTATTTTAAATGTTCCGCTGCCAATATCTTAGAATGCATTACTCCATCGGCCTCCTTTTGATGTGAATGTACGTCTTGTACCAATATGGAAGCTTCCGAGTGACTGAGATAGTCATTCTTAAGTTTGAATATTGCGTACGATGGACTATTACGTTTAAGGTACCCATTGGGGCGTGACAACCTCTATACATGAAAAGAGTATGTTAGAAGCTTTTGGGAATACATGTTGTTTGTCTAGTGGTTATACTTACTGTTTTTCAAGAGATGAATGTTGTCTGTTTTCTTCGCATATGGCTCCTAAGAAAGCACTATAGTAGAAAAAAGGAAAAAACGACCAAGAGCTAGCAAGGAAACAAAGAAATCTAGTTCTAGCATACAAAAAAGAGTTCCTACTGGGTTGAAAGGAGAGGACCGAACTCAATATCAAGAATTTGTTAAGACGAAGATGTTTAAGCTCCATTTTCTACTGGATTAGGATGGATTGGATGAGTACATGTTGGTTCCTGCAATGAGGAGGTTGTTGAGGGATGAAGCCTGTCTTAGATTGTTTAGTTTAGAGGAGAGATCATACAAGGAGACAACATTAGCCTTTTTAGCCTCTTTCAAAACACGAAATCAAATTTGTGTTGTTAAAATAGCCAATGAAATTACATTTTATGCATTTAAGGAGTATCGCACTATAAGAATGAAGAAGTTTGTAGGGGCTATGGGTTTGTACACAAAGAAAGAGTTGAATGAGCTCGAATTCAAAAAGTTATTGATTGAGCTACTTGCTAAGGTTGATTCAACGGATGTGTGGAAATCACTAATATATGCCCAAAATTTTGAGGCCAGTAGATCAAAGTCTTCATCAGTCAATCTAACAAGCCATAGAGTATTCCACTATCTTCAGGTATGGAATCTCAACACAAAAATGGAGAGTCTTGGCATGGTTGGAGAACGAGACATCCTTCCTCTCTATAGAGTGACACAACCATACAAGGTAAATGTGGGAGTATTGGTGGCTGCTGCCATTCGCCACCAAGCATCACCAAAGAACAAGGGCATCTGCATTGGGGGGATGATTACTCAGAGTCTGAAAAATCTAAAATATTGGTCGGAGTCTAGAGGTCCAATAGATGCAGGGCTTAAACCTCTTCCTAGAGATCCTTCTAGTTAATGGAACACTCCAAAGGTGAGTGTTTGTAAACCCTCAGATTTTACGACAGTTTTATATACGATTAATCAGGTTTCAAGAATTGAACTCTAGAAGCCAAATTAAGTCAATCGATAGGTTGAACCGGACAATTAATAGAGTCCTAAAATATGAGATAGAAAAACAAAATTTATTAAAAATGAGATGAACTCAAACTATGGTTCAAGAAAAAATAGTATAAAACCTATAAAGATCATATAGCCCTAAATTCGATAGTTTCGAGCCTTACGGGATCAATTTTCATATCTATCTGCGAAGACGTAAAATGAGATAAAATATTCCGACAACTAAACCATACTAGAAAAATATTAAGGTAGCCATAAAATATCAAATAAAAATATTTCGGCTCATAAAAATATCGGTTATAGCTCATAAACGTGTATTTTATCTCTACCCGTAACTTATTTAATATTTTACTATAGTTGCCATATTTTCTCATATTTATATATATATAAACCTATAAATATAACCTAAAACCTATACCTATCACCTATAGTGTATGAAGACACAATTATCACTTCAATTTGAATTTTTTTTATTACCTTTCCCTTCCCATGGAAGCTTTATACGCTAGAACATGCTGCAAATTACAACAGCTGGTACAAATTTTTTTATTTTATTTAAACCTCCTCTAGTACACTCCATCAAGCCTATAAATATTCTCTTTGTATCACAACTTCACACCACTTTTCTCTTCTCTTTTTCTCTCTTTTTTCTCTATTTTTCTTCTCATTTTTTTCCCTTGCCTGGCATGAACCCTAATGCTGCTACCCCCTCCTCTTTTCCATCTTCAAACACTTCTTTGCTTCATCATTTAAGATATATACATCTCCTATATCATCCTAATAACTTTAGCTATGATCTCAAGCTTCTTTTCTTTTCAAAAACCTTTCTATTTTGCTCAAAACTTTGAGTTATTATGATAAATGTGAACCATACCATGTCAAATTGTAATCTTGCCATATTTATTTAGTCTTATATTATCATATGACCTAGCTTTTAATATTCATGCCTATAGCTATGTATATCTTGCTCACATTTTTTTTCTACATATTGTCATCTAATTTAGTTTCCCATATTTATATTTATAGTTATATAGTTCTTATTCATTTTGATATACATTATCATCTAATTTAACTTTTATATTTAAATCTATGGTGCAAATATATCTTGTTCATTTGTTATATATTGTCATCTAATCTAAATTTCCGTATTTATATATATGATTATGTATATCTATAAGAGCATAAAGCTCACAAACCTAAATTTTATTTATGTTTTTCTTTGTTTTCTTGCTTTCATTTAAAAGACTGGTTCATATCTAGTCTTGAACTGGAATCATTTAAAGTCCCGGAAGCCTTGCTAAAATCTAAGACTCCCAAATTTTATTTATTTCGTCATTCGTGAGACTGGAAATATCCAAGTCTCGGGGAGCCTTGTTATAGTCTAAGACTCCCAAAATTTTATTCATGGGACTAGAATCATTTCAAGTCCCGGTGGAGCCTTGATTTAGAAGCTAAGACTCCCATTCTCTTCTTATATCAATCTTTTTATATATTGTCTTTCTCATTTTATTATTCTAATGCTTATATTCTTTTTGTGTTCATGCTCATATAATGTCCATAATGATGTTGCCAAAAATCTTAGAAGGTTAAAAATTCCACAACATGCAAAAACATGACTTAAAGTCTTTTTCTTGAACATGTGAAAAACATATGGAAAATAAAAATTTTAGAAAACTAAATTATCATTTCATTTTTCCTAAAGGTCAAGACCATACGTAAATAGAAAGCTAAAGACTCAAACTTTCATATAAGAATTTACTCAAAAGTAATTTTTGAGAATGAGGAAATAAGAATGGACCATAGAAAGACTAAAAGGTTGAAGAAAGCAAAACTCAATTTTTCTACTAAAGAAAACTTGTTTAATCTGGTCGAGCAACAGGAAATTATTTTATTTTTTTCATACATTAAACTGATAAATTAGGAAGAGGATAAATTATGAAAGTCATCTAGGACCTACATTTTCATATTTGATGAATGAAGGATGAAGTTCATTTTCAAGAAGAGATTAAACTATGCGAAACAAGTTTTATTGCAAACTCATCAAGATTATGAAAATACAAGAATCCTAATTAAACCATCAAGATAATTTTTGTAAAATATGAGCTCAAGCAACATCACTATGAACATGAATAAATCATGAACCATTAGTTTCGTGTGTGTGTGTATATATCCTACTATGATAAGTTACATGTACAATTTGAGTCATTCAAGAAATTTTGTCAATACTTAAACGCTATAGTTTTCAAAACACGAGATTTAGATGAAGAACCTGTAATCATTTTCTTAGGATTTACATAAACCTTTCTCTACCTAGAATAGGTTTTCTAGATCATAGGCATGAGCAAAATCTAGTATGGGATACTTATTTCAGGAAATCTCCTTGTGATAGGTGACGAGGGAGAAGATCAAGCAACATCACTATGAACATGAATAAATCATGAACCATTAGTTTCGTGTGTGCGTATATATCCTACTATGATAAGTTACATGTACAAGTTGAGTCATTCAAGAAATTTTGTCAATACTTAAACGCTATAGTTTTCAAAACACGAGATTTAGATGAAGAACCTATAATCATTTTCTTAGGATTTACATAAACCTTTCTCTACCTAGAATAGGTTTTCTAGATCATAGGCATGAGCAAAATCTAGTATGGGATACTTATTTCAGGAAATCTCCTTGTGATAGGTGACGAGGGAGAAGACCTAGCATTTCCAGAAGATTATTTTGATTGAGAATATCCCACAATGGCTAAGTGAGTTTTCCTTGCTTTACGTATTTATGCCTGTGCTTGTGGAGTAGAGCATTAGAAGTTGGGCAAAAGATAAAAACGGGCTGTTTGATGAGATGGTGAATTCATACCTGTGATTCATTGGTTGATTAAATGAATGATAAGTATATAAAAACACCATTTGGTTGCTAATTATCTTGCATGATTAGTTATTATGATTGCATGCTTGTGATAATTGTTCTGTCACGTTGGAAAGAAATTTAACTTGGATTGGAAAGTTATAAAAATGAATCATGCATGGCATAAAGTGGGTCACATTGCATTACACTACTATTCCTACGCATGGGGTCGATAGGTAAAGTTACCTAGCTTCAGCATGAGGAACTACTACGTTCGGGGAATACGGCCTCATGGAGGAGCCGCGTCGGATAGCATGCTAAAGGGGAATTAGTAGTGGTTGGTTTTCGGAACCCTAGATGGTCGAAAGGATCCCAAAAAGTGCAGCATTCCCTAACCCTTGACATAGAGGGTGTAATTCCATTCCGCTCATGACACCGGTAAATCATGAGTGTATGTGTGAGCATATCTTTGTTGCATTACATATGGTTGCTTAAACTAAATTGTTTGTTTTGGATAATATGAATATGTTTTGGCGGGATTATCTCACTAAGCTAGTTGCAAGCTTACCCCCTTGTAGATTTTTGTTACAGATGAAGTATCACATATACTTATGGCTGAACCCAAGACCATGGTATTGTTGGGTAAGAACGGGAGGTTTTGGAGTACCTATGGTACCACTATTTTGGTAGTACTCTGTGGGTGTTGATTTAAGAAAAAAATCTATGTAAATGTATTGGAAGGACTTTATTTTTGGATGTAAGAACAATGTAGAAGTTATGTAATTATTATTTCTAATTTCTTGTTGCTATAATGATGCCATCATATTAAAATGCATAACTCCGATGGGAACTCTAATGGTGAAAGTATGCCTTGTGCATAATATCGAAGCTTTTGTGTGACTGAGGTTGTCACTCCTAAGCTTTAATATTGTGTACGACAGATTGTCATGTTTAAGGTATCCTTCGAGGAGTGATAGCATCAGAGGCTTTGATGCAGAAGCTCCAAGCACTAAACTACCTCCTTATGATATAGCCCACTTTTCTACTGGGAATTTAGCTAGATTGGAGAGGAACATAGAAGTGCTAAGGAGGACTTAGGACACAATGGTGAAAAATCAAAATGGGATAATTGAGTTGCTGAAGAATATAGCCAATCACTTTGGTACCACCATTCTAGCATGCTTATGTGGCAGTCCTCCTAGGGAGACAAGAGTTCCTAAGGAGGAAGGCGAATCAAGCTAGGCTCCTGCTTTACTCTTACCACCACCTGAACCCCTTCCTCCTCTTCATAAGAAAGCGCTTCCTAGAGGAGTAATCCTCTCTTCTAGTGAGGGTGAGGAAGAAGAAAAGCGATGATACTGAAGAGGGACAAAATCTAAGTCTAAGGATCAGGCTAATGAAGAGGGAGGTGAGAGAGAAGAAGGTTCAGAAGAAGCAGACGAGGAGAGTGAATCAGATTGAAGAGGAAGTCAAAGTGAAGAAGATGATGATGAATTAGAAGAGGACAGTAGTACAGACTAATCAACAGCTGCCAACTAACTGATTTTTATTTCTTTTTCCTGTCTTTTTGTTTTAGGAAATCTAACTTCATGAGATTATTCCTGTTGTCTATTTGTTGAACTCATGTGGTTGGTTTGTGGTTGACCTTTTATTTTTGTTTCTTTACTTGTTTAATTTTACTTGTTGTTTGTTGTCTATTTTGTTGACAAGGAACAATACTCAAACTAATCATGCTTCTGTTATGTTGGATTTGAAAGTTTGTTTCTGGATATATGTGAATGGAATGAAGGATATAGGTTTTGAATTGAACTACAAGTCTGTTTGGCTAGCTTTTTCCAATAGATACAAACACTTTTTTAAAACTTTTTCTCTAACAAATTTTTTATCTAAAAATAGATCCAGATAAAAAAATATTAGCAGTTCTTATGAAAAGATCAAATAGACCAAATATAGATAAAATATAGATATAAATCCAATATATTTACACATATCGTTTCGATAGATATGCAGATACAAATGAAAAACAGACAATCTAAACAGACTCTACATTACTCAAGGGAATCTTGTTCTCTTTTGATATACGTTTTGTTGTTTCTTTTCTTAGCTTGATTTATTGTTTTTAGCAAGACATTAGGGACAATGGCTCCAATAAGTGTGGGGAAGGAGGCATTTTTGGCATGCCAAGTTATTGTAGTTGAATTGGAGATAATGAATGTCTGTCATATGTCGTTTAGTGCAAGTGAATGGAAAGATATGGTACCTATATGAAGATTGATTAGTGTTGAAGCAGGGAATAAATTACATGAAAAAAAAAAACTTCCTTTTTGTGTATATTTCTAAGGCTAGGATAACTTTGTGGAATCATTGTGGGTTAGACTGATCTATTTTTAACTTTGAGATTTTGATCTTAAATGGCATGGAATTTTATAGTTTAAAGGATTTAAGTATAAAAAACTAGTAAATCTCCAATGTGAATTCAATACTATGCTTAATTTGTCTTTAGTACAAGTTTAAAGGATACTAATTACTTGGTGATCCCTTCAAATTATTAATTTATTCTTAAAAAATCATGAAAGTTGCGATAGTGTTTGAGGTTCGAAAGGTCCCTTTAAAACCTAGTCACCTAAGGTCATTTAGTTTGGATCGACCAACCAAGGATTTCACTTCAACACTAAATTTACTTAAAAATATAAGTTCGGTGAATTTTTAACTAGAATGAGTAAGTCCACGGGATGCCCTTTTTAAGGAAAAATGTTTGTTAACTTGAGTGACGAGCTCGGGATTATCGTCTAAAAGCTCATTACATGGATTGTAAAATTCTCTAAATAATGGACTTATACTATAAAGAGAAGAATAACAATAGAGGGGAGAAAGCTAGATGTATATGCTTACACTAAAGTGCCTGAATTCTGAGAAAGAGTGTCGGAACTCCTTTGTACTATTCATCAGTATATACTATTTCTGCATCTGAATCTCATATTAAAAGTAAGGTTCCAGACTAATTTACTGTGATTAGCCAAGTAATCCTGGTTGGTTGAATGAAGCATAAAGAAGTTAATAATGTAAAATTCCTAAATTCTGACATGGATACAGCTTTGCACCATAGTTTGTTTTCTCCTTTCCTATTCAAATATATATATATATATATATTTTTTTTTTTCCATTAGCTTCTTGCTTGAGGATAGGCAAGGCTAAGTGAGGGGATATTTGATAAGCATGAATTATCCATTACATTAATTGTTGATTAAATAAAACTTAGGGCTTAATGTTATGTTTCTGTTCAATTTCCAAAGTAATAAGGTATTAAATGTCATATCACGGGCAAGATATGAAGGATAGGAGCCACGCAAGAATCACACACACCATGGTTGCCTATGATATGACATTTAATGAAGGACAAAATGAATCATGGGGCTTTGGTTGTCTGTGATGGATGGTCAATGAAGTCGAAATCTTTTGTTCTCTTTATTTAATCGATGCATCGGATCAAACCAAGAGAGCTTAGTTGTCTCAAAAGGTTGTACTATTTAACCTGAAGGATAGGAAGTAAAAATAGGAGATACCGAGAGAGAAAAAGGGGAATTCATTCATTCTTTTCCCAATCATACCCTTTCATAGGAAGTAACTTCCAAAATAGTTTCTATGAGAATTGTGGTGTAGGTGTCCTTTGTCGAATGTAACTTGTAATCTCCAGAAGAACTTGAGAGAGATATCCAGAATCCATTGTTCGTGCTTATAATAGATCTTATAGTTGTAATTAAAAGGGTTTTTCTTATTTTCCCTGTTCTTATGTGTATCTCTTATTATATTTCTACTATTTCTATTGATTATTATTGTCATTCATCACAAGTGAGTAGTTCTTTTAGGGTTTACTAAATCATATTAACATGAATGTGCGAAGTTAGATGAATATGACCTATTAATTGTTAGTTATGGTAAATTAACTTCATTATAGTCAAGATAGTATAGTGCACGACACAGTCTTGCATTAAATCTCAATGAAGGATGTTGAGAAGCGAATCCACCGAGTAGATCTGACTTACTAGAACATACTACTCCCGTTAGTAGAGATATTAATAAGAAGTGTCCTGCATGTTTGGTGAAGCTCAAGAACTTTAATTAAGATTAAAGCAATACTTGATAAGTCCATTCATTAGGAGAGATTCTAGGGAATTAAATCACGGTTAGAATTGAGTAATTCTAAGAAAAATACTCATGATTCGAGAATTTCTACAGATAACAATTAATTGGAAGAACAATTTTTATAAATCATGTTGATATGGTAAAGTAAACCTGTTGTGTATTGAATTTGTTGTTGCTATTGTGATTAATTTGTTAGTTCCACCTAGTATATTGGTAATTAACATAATTTAGTTGTTAATTTAGGTTCAAATCATTCAATTACTAAATAATAAGAAATTTAATCAATACTAGTGCTTGTAAATGTTCCCTCTGGAGATGACCTTATACTCACCTATACTAATAAATAATAGGTACACTTGCTAGTAGAGATGCAATCGGATTGGCCATTAACAAGTTTCCAACCTATCCAACCCAATAAAAATCCTATAGGGTTCAAGCTTATAGGATAATAGGGTCGAGTTTGGACATAGATAAAAAACCTTATAGGGTATTAGGGTCGAGTGCGGATACTACTAAAACCTGATAGATGCTCGACCCGTATCACCCGACCCATTAGTCCTAGTAAAAAAAATTTATAATCTAAATACATTTACTAACGGCTCGTTTACTTCGTTGAATGAATAAGGCTGTAATGGAATTCCTATTACGGAGAGATGGAATAGAGCTGTAATGGGATTATTTTTATTAATTTTTTATTTAGATGGTGGTATTTTGAAAAAAAAAAATAGTTCCAGTATTGAATTGGTATTCATAAGTTTGAATAAAGAATGGCTATTTAATGTTTTATGTAATAGGGATTCATTAAGTAAACGAGCAGTAAATGTAAACATAGTAACAAGCTAAATTTAAAAATAGGCTGGCAAAAAGAAACTGCATTGCTATATTATTAAACTATTATTTTATTGGCTCAAGTCTGCTAAATCTATTGAAACAATAAACGGGACGGGTTGGGTGGATAATTGGGTGGGTAGTCAGGCAGGTGACGGGTTTTAGAGTAAAACCTATAAGGTAGGTTTGGATATAGAAGGAAAACCCTATAGGGTTATAGGGTTATAGGATCGAGTTTGGTATATCTTTTCGGGTTCAAGTTCGGGTTCGGGTACGGGTCCGGGTCCGGGTTCATATGACCTATCCAAAACCTGACCCAATTGCATCCCTACTTACCTATCAATCCGAGTAAGAGGCAGAATATAGGTTTATAAATTATAAAACTCGACATCAGATTTGTATAGGGATAAAGCTAATTAGATGTTTATTAGGGAGTATGAGTTTAGGAAAATTCCTAATTGAATCCTATTTATAAAATAATTCTTGTGATATTTCTAATGTTATGTAAGCTAAAATCGTTAGCTTTGTTAACTAATGTAGCGCTCCCAACTATAGGAGTGTGACACTTTTCCAATAGTGTATAATATTATTTAAACTATTATTATTTTCATAAATATCATTATTTTATTTGTATATGTAAGATTGGGAAAATGATATAAAATTATACTTCTTTAAAACAATCGCAATAATTCAAAATTTTTAAATGTAGTTTTAAAAAGTCTGTATTAAATCATTTATTCAACCCACAATTCCATATTGCACTAAAATCATAGGTTGAAATCACAATTTCTTTACAATGTATAAATCAATGTGATGAGAGGCTACTCAGACACAAAGAGATAAAGAGAAGAGAGAGAAGAAGTAAGGTTAAAAAAAAAAACAAATAAAGGATGTGATCAAATGGTTAAAATGATCGGTAATAGCATTGTAGCCTAGTGGCATTTCCTTGGTCTCTCAAGTGAGAGGTCCTAGGTTTGAATCTCCCTCCCTCATTATAATGGCAAAAAAAAAAAAAAACGGTTAGAAGCATCGATTATGGTCTTACAAACTCTACCAACAATCTCTTCTTCTTTTCTCTCTTTCGTACAAATGTATACTAATGAAGAAGTAAGTCAACAATTTTGCAATTAATGCCATTACTTTCTCCCTTTCTCTCTCTCCCCATCTCATCATGACTTCTTCAACCCTTAATTTTAGTGCAATATGAAATGGTAGGTTTAACATATGATTTTAATTACCATAGTTTTGAAATTATTTTTAAATGTTTCCCATCTTTAGAATTTTTAATATATATATATATATATGTTTTTTTTCCCATTTAAGATAATTGTAATTACTACTATAGTAATTATTGATTCATTCTTATTTAAGATTATTATTAATATCACTTAATTATCATTATTTATTCTTAAAAATAAAAGATTTTGAGCCCATCTAAATACTTAACTCATGTATATTAAGCCCTCACTTATCTCATGATCTCAATCCCCTTGCATGGGTGAAATACCCTTCTATCCATAATACAAAAAATAATTACCAAAATACGCTTCAAAATCACATTTATAAGTTAGAATATGAGGAATTTACACTTATATCGTGTTTGTAAAACGTGATATCAAGTTTTGGAACCATAGCTAAATCATGTTTCTTTATCAAGGTATAGTATTTTTAAGGTAAATCGCGTTTTTGAACCGCAATATCCATGTGCACACAGTGAAATAGAATCTCATTTATATGGTAAAACCCCATGTCAAAGATAGATATTGGACATAGTGACATGATCTTCTAATAGTGTTTATTTTGACTATCTACTTTTTGTTTTTTTAATAGTAACGATACATTATTATATGTTTATCATGACTATAAAAATTCGATAGTTGTATGGATAAACTTATATTACATCTTTGTCACGTCTCAAAAGAGGACCTAGTAGGATTAATCTAAAGTTATCATATCACATGTGCACCCGTAATATAAGAGCCGTCTTGTAAATCAGAGTATACAAACTTTATTTATTTATCAATGTCTTTCATATAAATGATACATTATATTACTGGATTTCAACTATGGAATCCGATTGTCCACTTTCTACCAAGATTATAGAGAATCGATATCCCCTACTAAATAATGAAAATGGGTTTCAAACTCAACTTACAAATTTCAATTATTGTAAAAATTGTCTAATTTACATTCTAAGTGACCGATGATGATGTTGCATAGGAGATGTTGGTGTATATAGAAGGTTCAGTAGGTGTATATGTCCTCATATTTGAAAAGGAATTGCCATAAGCACCCGCGGGCATCATGGGCATTGATGGAAATGTTGGTATGCTAAGGGTTAGTAGATTCTAACTCTACTCCAATTCATACAATAGTTCGCATACGGGTCCATATGAGTAACTTTGAAACGAGTACACTTGACTAGAGTTGTGGTCATGACACTGATGTGATGCAAGACTCATTAGTAAGTGAATCCATTTACGACTATAATGATGATAGAAATGATTCTATGGCAAGTTTGTCTCAGCAAGTAATTGCTACCAATATATAACCTAGGGATAATGATTGGCACCATTTCGTGGCTCCTTAGATGTTGATGCAGTAGGGAGCTCAATGCCAGTACTCTTTTTAACAGCTAATGTAGGTAGTGCATATGCTATGTTTAACGATGAGCAGGAAATGAGTGCTGGAAATTAGAGTTTTAGTGATGAATTCAAGGTAGGGATGCAGTTCGAGACTAAAAATCATCTAATACAAGCAGTTAAAATATGACACATATCGAACCATTACATTTTTAAAGTGGTGGACTTAGACCAAAGGTCATGGACAGTTAAATGCACTGATACCTACAACAAAGGTTGTAAATAGAGACTGAAAGGCAGCTACAAGAAACATAGTGGGTGGTTTCACATCACCAAATATGAAGGACCCCACACATGTTTAGATGAAATCACTGGATAGGATCAATTTTAGTTGGACTCCACCAGCATATCCAGGTGCATTATAATGGAGATTCATAATTCTCCAAATGTGGGGGCAAAGGAACTTCAGTTAACTATATTAAAAGAGTTTGGGTATAATGTTCATATTAAGAGAATCCGTAAGGCGAAGCAAAAAGTGATTGAGTAGTTGTATGAAAGTTCGGAGGATTTATAGTGTACCTCTAGTTGCTTGAGGATTTTGAGAGAGTAGAACAGTATGTATGGGGAGCAGCTTGCTTGGCATGACTCCACAAGCAGCTATACATAGCTTCACACATTGATACGAGTGGCATAACAGGACCCTTTATTGTTTTGCAGATCTGGGCCTAGGAGCACTTCCTACACATCACCCCCATGCATCGAAAGATCACATCAGTTACCGTGGGGCACCCTCTCATCAATTACTGGGGCACCACTTTTGATGTCACTCGAAGCCCCACACATTTGTTGTTTGAGTATAGGGGGTACTTAGATTGATAAGTCCCTAGACAAGTACAGTTTTGTATGCCATATGTGGTATTATGTGCATAATTTCACTATTTTTACTTATGTATTGCTTACTTTTTTCTTGAACAGGTTGTTTGGGACCCAGACTAAAGGATTCCCTTCCTAAGTACTATTGATCTAGCAGAGATGTATGGTGTGCACAAGTTCTCCTAGTATGCTTTCACGTTGTCAAGCACTACTATCTAAACATGATGCTTAGACAGTTTGGTGGTTTTCAAGGGATCCCAAACCTCTCATCTGACATGAGTGTTACATGAACTTGACTTATGGAGGCATTTGAAGTGGAACTATGCAGCTAAGCACACCAAGTAGGCCACAAAGTGGATGATAGGTGCAATCACATTGTGGACATGTTGGATATCCCCTATAGTACATCTATAGATTATTTTGATTGGTATTATACGATCATCGAGTATTGGATTAGTCATACGCAGGATATTATACGATATATGATACGTCCAATGGTTACATAAGGTAAATGGATATATAATGTGATCGTTATTTCTTGATCTACATGTTTACTATTAATTGCAGGTAGATTTCATTATCCAAGTCCCTGGTATACCACTTGAGGACACTTTTGCCACTACACGAGATGTCATTCATGTAGTAGATGAGTTCATGGGACTTAATATCAATAATCCAGTACCATCACCAGCCCTTGATATCATTGGTGGTGAGTACGACCCATAGCTTCAGCTAATACAAAGATGTAGACCACACAGAGAGAGGCATGGGTGAGGGCGAAGTCCATATAGAGTTGCAGATATCAGAGATGAGCCTACACTCATGCATGTACATCATGATGAGTCTGGCCCTTTACATGTTTAGTATGATTTGTCTAGTTCATCGTCATCATTATATGCTCATCTACTGAACACTACAATACCAGACATCACAAAGGTCCATACCCCTTGAGCTCCACTTAAGAGGCGACCATCACCACTATATGATATAAAGGAAGGACTCACCCAGGTGGATTCAAATCCTATCTCATTTCACTAGTACAGTGTTGGTGGTAGAGATGAGGATGCCACACTCACATAAATCAATCCATCTATGGAGCATCCCCAGTAGGCTTTGCATCAGGCTACGCCATTTCGTCGTATTTTTATCAAGCAGAGACAAAAGAGGTGGACCATGCAGGAGTAGATTAGATTTTACTTATACTTATGTTTTATGATGGTGGTATGTCGTATTGTATATACATTTGATCTAACGAATTAAACAATATTGCAATAATTTTATATTATGTTTTATGAGTTTTTTATTACGTTTGTGGTGTAGGACTACTATTGTGGTTGGAATATGTAGTATGTAAGTTGTTTCTCTGTAGTGGATGGCTAATGATTCATATAACTAACTATACACAAATTTGACAGGTAACAATTGTTTAGATTAATTAATGTAGCAAAAAGTGAGATATGAAATGCTGAGGAAGTGGAGAGATTGTGTCAACCTCCTCTCTTGAAGAAACAAGATTGATTTCTCTAGAGATGAGGTTAGTGTCTTACACTGACCTACTAACCTCGTCTCTTGAAGAGACCAGATCAAGCATTTATGGTCTCGTCTCTTCAAGAGAATAGATCATGTTGCCTAAAACTAGAATTACTTTCGTCTCGATGGTATTTTTGTAATTTTTTAAAATATAAATATTATTTTCCTTTTTCCCTGTATATAGCAGGCTATACACCCTCCATACCAGATACACATCATACATCGTCATATTCAATTTCACACAAGCAGAACAAATAGACTACTCGTCACAAATTCCGTTGACCCACATATACTGCACACGTCCGCGACACACATACATACACCCCATTCCACCTAACATATTGGAGATACTTCATTACATGTACACGCGCAACCCCACCCATTTATCCATATACCCACACACGTCAATCTTGAGATACATATCCCTACTTTCTAGGACTAGGACATTCCATTGCATCCATACTACCTAAGACATCCCATTGCAGACTCTTCAGTGGAGTTAGACCCTAGATATCCAAGAAGACATTTTTTATTCTTGTTTTACTTCTTTTAACAATGGATTGTGTTGAGTTCTTCGTTACGATAAAAAAAAATTATGTATTTGAGTAAGAGCTAAATTATTCAAGTAGGATTACATGGTGGGTTGATGGATTTTTATTAATTCTCTTATTTATAAGATAAATTTGTCTTTATCTTTTATAAATAAGGATTTTAGATAATTGAAAGAGGTTTAAGAATTTAATTGAAATAGAAAATGACATTTTAAAATCGATAGGGACACATGTTTGTAAGAGGAGTACATTGTTTGCCTATTGATTATAGATAGACTATAAATAGAATTTTGCAACTCAAAAAGAAAACGAATTTTTATGAGTTTAATCAAAATCCAATTAAGCAAACCTAATTACAACAACAAAGTAGTGAAAATTCAAACTATACCATTGCATAATCCCATTAAAGGAGTTTCTCAAAGTAAATTAATGGCAAAAGTATTTTGAGTGGTTAATTTAGAGATAATTTTAGGATTAGCTTTTTAATTAGATTAAAATATGAAAATTCAAAAATTCAGCTTTAGAACACTGTAATTTCGTGTTTACCTTGATTAATCCCTAAGAAAAAAATACAACCATAGTTTCTCATCTAATATTTATTTGGATGATCGGTAAACTTGCCATTGCAAGGCAACAAAATGATTTTAAAGAAAAATATTTTTAAAAATTCCATGGCATCATTGGGTCAAGCTTCACGCAAGCCAATCAGAAAATATTTTTCATATAATAATAATAATGCAGATGGTGAAAAAAAGCCACTATTGTTAATTGACCTTATTTTATTTCATATAATAATAATTGACCTTATAGTTAATTCAAAATATATCAGGGAGGAATGCAGAGTATCCACCCAAATGAGATGGAAGAAAATTTTACATTAAATAAAATTCGGAAGGCCCTACTCTCATGTTCAACTTGTATCATACACAAAATCAACATGGACCTATTGAAAAGAAAGCAGCAGCGTGTGTAGTACATCTCTATCTCTTCATATTCTGTCAACTATACTTCCGAATGTAATCATTACAACAAAATTTCAAACAAAAGAATAAGCTACATTAACAAAGATATCGTACATTTTCAAAACTTTAGGACTAAAAAAAGAAATTTAACAGGATCTAAGTAAAACAGGACCTACTGAAGAGCTTAGCATTTCACTCAGAGCTACCTGGATTTCACTGGATCCATGTTCACAACTTATCAAGCTCGAAAGTAAAGGGAAAAAGCAAACCAGATTCTTTTCAAATGAACTTTCCTCCAGGCTACAGATGGCTTGGAGAGTCGCCACAATAAGTGGTGCTCGCGTGGCTAATTCCCTTTGCTTTCCAGAACCCAGAGGAATTCGCCAATGGACTTGCCCAGCTGTGGTTGATTCTGAAATCTGCCCTGGGTTACTTGCTACTATATACAGCCGTAATACCTCTTCACAAAGGTCAACTAGGCAAGTTTCCACCTCATTCTCATTATAAGCAGGAGGCTTGTCTAGAATCAGGTTTTGTATAAGTGTAAGGCAAATTTGGTAAGATTCATTTTCAAGACGTAGTAGGGGTGGATCCTGCATCTGAGTCATAGAGCCTAATTCTTGTAACTTCGAACGCAATGCTGCATTGGTATTGATGCTGTGAGCATGTTTTGCCACAACATGCAGAGCATCAAACAGTACCAAAGTATTTTTTGTAGAAAGGCGACCCCGATACATGTTGTAGATCTCCAACACCGCCTGCCAAGATTTAAAAAATAAATTAATAAGTCTCTTCCAACACCATAATTAAGCCAGGCAATTGATAAAAAAGTGATCCAACTTGACAATAAATAGTAATTAAAGTAAATTTTTGGCTTATCAAATATTAGATTTCTAAGAATTCTCAACCTCTGTACACTAACAAGTTGAGATAGGCCACGGTATGGATCTAGTATAAGGTAATATTTGTTTTCATAATATTTACATCAATAGTTTAGATCTCCTTTTCTTTGTCCAGAGTTCTCCCTTCTCTTTACTCAAATTAATGAAAATGCAAAAAATCTGACATTACTCCAAAAAAAAATTAAAAACAATAATAATAATTACTGCAAAAACTTGTATATAGTTGCGATACCTGAATTAGTAAGAGTTGAACAGCAGCTCTGCACTTTGCATCAGATATGGAAGCATATAGTTGCTGTTGCCACAGGCTCTCTGGCTCACCATGAGGCACAGTAGAGTCAACTGCATCACCAACACTCCGCCTGCTGATAGCATTCTCAGAGCTCTCCCCATTAACAATATAAGAAAATTCAGGAAGTGTGGCGGTAGCTGCTTCTTTCAATGACAAAACTACTTCTAACCACTTCTCATCAGAGAAAAGGTCTCCAGAATTGCTCATCAAGCGAACAAATGCAGCAATACCAATGCCAGCAAGGCTTTGGTGAGGGCGCTTGATGAAACTCACAAGAAGCATCAGAACTTTTTTCAATAGTGGATTTACTGTGCTATAGAACTTAACAAACAGATCCACAACAAGTTGGAGGGCAAGAGTGCACGTCTCATAGAGCCATGCATCTTGATCAAGTTCGCTCAAATCACTATCCACATCCTGCTCCGGTGAGCTCCCACCAGAAGGATCAATGGCATGCCGGACATAGTCAAAAATAGGGAAAAGGACCGATTCGAACACCCGTTCCCACAAAGGCAGAGAAAATAGGTGACCATGGTTGCGCAAAGTCTCAAACAATATCTGCAGAGCACTCTTCCTAATTTCTGGCCTAGGATCAAAGCTAAGTTCTGATAGACCTGCACATCAAAAAGCATATACCTGCTTTTAATTTATTTTCTATTAGAATGAATAACAGAATATAACAACAGGAAACCCAAAAAAAAGGCTAGGGTACTATGTTTGCAAGAGTTCTCTCACCGGCTAACAGTGGGAACCAGAAATAGAGGTGATCCTCCTTCTCTGGGATTTCTCCATTATCTACTAATGTATCTTTTCCCTTTCGAGGAGATGGGGGAACCTTTACAGAAGCTTCCTTCCCTTTGTTCAGTGATGAGGAGCCAAGATCCCCTTGTGCAAGTTTGGTGGCACAAAATCGAAGGAAAGCAATTGCATTCAGACTAATTTCCTTGTTGAATCTACTGTTGGTAAATGCAATTAGGCAATTTACACAATCAGTAAAAGTAGTGGTTTCGGTCTCTGTGATGTATGGAAAATAGTCCCGTATAATTTTCTCTATAATTTCAAATGCCAAAAGCACAATATTCTTGTGATCGTCATAAGCTGCCGTTGTAAACACCTAAATGATTCAATAACAACAACAATAAGAATGAATGTTATGAGAAAGAACAGAACTATAAACTTCAATGAAAAGACCACAGCATGTGCAGCATATATACCATGAACATGCTCTTCCACCCTGATTTGACATTATTGACTCGAGACAAAACCATCTGTGACACGCATCTGATAATTAGCTCTCGAATTTCAACAGCACTGCTCTTTCGCATAACAATAACAAAGGGCTTCATAAATTCATTTTGAAAATTGTAGTTTGCAAGTTCTTCTCTCTCTAAAAATTTCATTGAGAGCTGGCGCAAGGAATCCATTGCAAAAATTGCAATCGAAAGGTTTTCAGAACATCCAATATTAACAAAGAAATCAGACAGAACATGCCAGATGTTTGACCACACGAGCCGAATGCGATTCATGTTATAGTGCCTGTCCAAAGAGAAACTCAGATATAAGAGGATATTTTCAAGCAATTCACACAACAAAAGCTGCAGAAAACAACCCAAAACTAGGAAACATAAAGTATTGGCTCATACGCTATCTCAACAATCTTTGTAAGACTGAAAACGCGAGGATCAGATGGAGACTTCAATTCATCCAAGGAGACCTTGCAAAGAGCCTTAACAAAGTCAATGATTGCCTCACTGTTTAACTTCTGGCTTCGTATGAATATTCGACTCATTTCTCCTACTTGTTCTAGCATGTTTAAATTAGAGACCAAATTGTTCATTTGTTCAGAAGTGACTGAACCAGAAGCATTGCTACCAATACCAGCACTGTCATATGAGCCCCTCATGACAGAAGCAGCTGCATACTGCATTCTTCCAGGCCCCTTCCTTTTCAGAACAGGAAGGATGTTTGACTTTGTTTGTTTTGATTTTTCTGAGTCATTTTGAGGAAAAGCAAAGAAAGTGGCATCTGGGGGCGCCCCTTCCCCCAAAAGATGCAGATGTTCAAACCGTGAAACACACACCAAAATATGCTCCCAAGCTTCCTGCAGATAGTTTCCATCCTCATCTGCAATTGCAATTATGCCTGCCATTTAAGTAAAAATATTTTAAGACTAAAGAAGGAAAGAAACCCCAGATAATGAAGATATGAGCATTTTAAGGTTACACCACATAAACAAGCAGAAAACATCGGATTCCTCAACACACAAAATTTACAAATTGTAATTATAGGATAAAATCCATGATCAGATTGAATTTACTTTTCCAATGCTCAAAAAATGAAACAAAATTTAACAAAGATGCATTTTCAATCCCTCTGCTAATATAAAAGAAGCTTCTATTTAACATATAAGGTGAACGACTATAGAAAAATTCAACAATTGTATCCCCATTTTTTACCAAGAAATAAAGAAAATTTCAACCTTGATGGCTTCTATATTCTTCTGCTTGATATCTGCAGGCGCATGGAGGGATGTGAATTTAGCCAATGAAGTAACAAAAGCATCTCTATGCGTCTTCATGGACATTACAGCAGTCACATGAATTGCACAACGGAAACCTTCAAGACATAGAGTCAATATTACTTCATCATCACTTTGGTCAAGAGGGACACTGAATGCAGCCAGCATAGGAGCCCAGCAGACCTCAATCATGAATCTGAGAATAACCACATCTGTAGCTGCATAATAAGCAGACCTGCAGATAGGAGAAACAGAAAAATATATAGATGAATAAACTAATCATCCCTTTTTGTTATTGAAACTTGTCATCTTTAAGCAATGCAAGGGAAGTCAAGACAGAAAAACTCATGAATTTATATTTGAATGTATATTGTGAATTAAAGTGTTAAGATCAGAATACCATCAACCAATTCTTCATTACGAACAAATTTAAGACAATAGTCTTATGCAGAAAGCATGTTAACACACCCATGAAGCAGAAAGCAGCAGCTTAGAGCAGTAGTCTTATGCAGAGCCAATCATTACGAACAAATTTAAGACAATACAAATATGATTAGAAGCATTCATAGTCATGTAGAATGAACAGTGAAAGCAACTCAAGAAGTGCTAACAGAACCTGTCAGACCAGATCACATCGCTGGCATGTGATGTGACAATGCTAGAAATGGTTGACAGGAAGCACGAAAGAGACAACAACTGAATGCAGCGAGCCTTGGTAGGGCCGGTGGAATGTTGTTTATACTACTAAAGTATTACTAACGACAAGCAGAAGCATTGGCTCAACATCAATTGATGGGAGAATTAAAAGCAAATGCCCAACAGAGAGGCATTGACATGATGACACAAAGACTGACTATTCAAGGCTAAGCCCAAGTCAACGAAGACAAATAAGCTATCTCCAAAGTAGTACAGTCCATTCCCATCAACATCAATTGATGGGAGAATTAAAAGCAAATGCCCAACAGAGGGAGGGGCATTGACATGATGACACGAACAACCATTACTTCCAACTACTCATCAAGGACAAGCTATTCTGGTCCCCCCTAGCAGTCCTAGATATTACTGAAATGCATGCCAAGCAAATAATCTTAGTAGACTGGGAAGGTTACTCATCAACAGAAGCTTTATGAAATGAAGCTGCAATAATGTGTGAGTGCTACTCAAGCCTTGCACATGAGGTCATATGATCTTGAAAGGAGTGATATTAGGATCAAAATATCAGCCTTTTTTTTTTTTTTTCGTTTTTTGGATAAGTAAACATCAGGTTAGGGTAGTAGTGTTATGCAGTATTATGTGGGTCAAATTTGTTCACTCAGCAGTGTGCATTCTGAACAATGTGTACGGAAGGGGTTACATGTATGTGGAGTGTGTTGCTGTTGTGTTGTTTGTGCATCATGTGATGTATCGTAAAGTCAATTATCTTGAGTGGACAATTTAGGAGTCGTTGTCAAATAAGGAGAGAACAGGGATAACATCAATAGTAATAACCGCCTATATAACTAGCTTTTATGCAAAAAGAATGGAAATAGGGATATAGCATCATTTGGTCTTCCCCTAGATGCAAGGCTTTGCTGTTTGATTGATAATTATTCTTGGGAAATTCTGGAATCCTCTATCTAGAGAAATCTTAATATACCCGCAAATTTGCAGAATAATTCCTCTAAGGAAGATGAACTAATATGGCAACAATCTTCTAGTGGCAGATTTCTTAAGCTCTTAACCCTCGAGGATCCCCGGTACCTGGTTCAAAGTAGTGTGGAACAAGGACATTATTCCAAGGCATAGCTTTACTCCTTGGCCAGCTATCAACAAAAAGTTCTAGACACTTGATAAGCTGTCCACATGGGGAATTACATCTACCACATTTTGCAATTTCTCTAATTCAAGCATGGAGTCTCATGAACACTTATTTCTTACAAGTCCGCTCTCTTGTTCAGATTGGTCATTGATCATTGACAACTTACAGTATCCTACTTTCTTAACTTGACAAGAAGCTTTGGATGGTCTCTCTCAATCCCCATTTTCTTATCTTACTGATAGATGGAAACGCGGTTTTAGTGCAACTGTCTATTGCATATGGAGGGCAAGAAATTCCATTTGATTGAGACAATACATTTAAAATGTTTCTACTCTAGTAGGGCTTATTTTGAATTATACTTTTGTAAAGAGTAGGGTTTGACTTTGTTTAGTTTGTTTGATGTAACAATTTAGGTGGTTTGTCTTAATTTTGAGCTTGTAAATCTTGAGCCCTTGCCCTATCCCATACTTGCAGTTGTATACCTTCCTTTAGTTTAATGAATTTTTTGAATTAACCAAAAGGAAAGACAAGCCCTATTTTTCAATAAAAAATAAAAAAATTCTAAATCCTGAAAGATCTTAGATTCTCTCTCTAATCAAGCCATATTGACAGAATCACTGGGTTCTCTTCCAATAAGCCAAATAATCAAATCACCGTAGGTATATGTGGTAGACAAAACCATTAAGAATAAGATAATTCCTGATTTTGTTCATAATCAACCTGAAACCCCAAGATAAAATCAATCTTGAAACATAATTCAACAGATAACTGTGAGTACCATTTTTCAGGGGTAAATACTGTGACAAACATGTATAAAAATATTCAAATTCAACATGTAGCTGAAAGCATTTACTCATACATCCATCCATAAATGTGAATCACACTTGGAGTATTACCAGACAATGTGACTAGCATGCCTAGCATGGCACGGTTGCGTATTTGATACTGCTTTTAAGAATATCGATAATGTCAAATTAAACAATGCATAAACAAAGGTTTCTAAGAAAGATGTTTTGAGCAAACCATGAGCCACAAGGATGCAGACTAGTAAGAAAAAATAAAAGTTAACTTTGGACAACAGAAGTCAATACCACATTCAAGACAAAACAAATCCTCTTACTCAGACTTTCGAGCTCTTTCTTTAAATTGCTCCTGCATGTGTCTGATAAGATCATCACTGGTTTCCATATGACTTTCTTCACCTCGCTTCCGAATTACGATATTCAGGATTCCATCAAGGCCCAAAATTCTATTTGTGCTGGAAGACTGCTTCTGTTGAAGAGCCAAATCATCTTCTTTCATTTTAATCTCATGTCTTGAAATTCTCTCAAACAGTGATCTTAAATATTCTTCAGGTAAGTCTTTTCCATCATCAATGCCACGGTTATTCCTTATAAAGTCATCAGCTGACATCTGGACATTTCAAAAGGAATCAAGGGGACAAAAAAAGGAAAGAAAGAAAGACTGCTTAAACAATCCAACAAAGAGCACTCAAATACCTTGTTTTTCACCATAGGATTATGAGCATCAGTGTTCAGCATGATCACTGAATATGCAAGAACGTAGGCAGTGTCAGCGCTAGTGAATGCTTTAGGATTACATTTACAGTAGCGCTCAGCAAACTTCTCCATTATTCGATCAATCTTCTGTGCTTCACCAGGCAATCTGAAGCCTTGCAGAAAAGCTCTAATAGCCTCATCAAATTCCATACCTTGCAAGTCAAAGGAATCCACATAGGCATGCATCACTTTCAGTGACAATTCCTCCCTCTCACCTAAATAATCACCAATCAAAGTTTTGTTCAACCCAGTAGCATCTTTAAGAAACTGTGCTATCTCCTCTGGTGAATTTCCTACTTTATTTGCATTAATCAGAAATTCAATTCCTTTTTTAGGTTTCCTGTTGAACAAAGATATACCTTCCTGCCATGAAAGAGTTTAGTTTCAAAAGGAATAGTCAGGTCAAGCTAGAAATTTCAAATGGTATATATAGGCAAAGGTAAATCAGCTGACAGTTGAAAAGAAAGGCAAAGCTGGGAGAGGAAGGGTGGGTTTACATACTTGGAGCTCTAGCTTGTAAGCCCGCCGTTGTTCAATTGCGGAAACATCAGAGGCTTCATTAGAAGCTTCAGACTGAGTCTCGGATCCTTCAACAGACTCATCCCCATTTCCATTGGTCATAGGAAGAACAGTTTCAGGACCATTCTCGATGATTTCAATTTGCTTAGTAGAATTACGCTCTGGTATGCGCAACTGTTTGTTCATCCAGTCTCCCATTGATTTTAGAATAGCAACCAAGCACTTTAAAGCTTCAAGCTTCATGGTTGCTTCCTGAGGCGGCAAGAGGGTGGTAACAGTGCCAGGAGGGACACCTTGAGCAGTTTTTAGGAGTCCATTGACCATTCTAAAAAGATAAGAACACCAATCACACAAACCAATTCATTTGACATACTTCCAATCACTGTATAAGAAGTTCTAATTTGAAGTATATATAGCATACCTCTCAAAGATGTTTGATGAATTGACATCACAATCATAATTAATGAAAATGTCCACCAAGATTTGTGAATCAACACAGAGCTTTTCTAAAAACCGCAGAACTATCATCTTCTGCTGAAAATTAGGATGTGCAACATTTTCTAAAACTCGGAGTACAATCATAGGGAAGAATACTCCAATTTCTGCTTTCAGCCCAGCCCTAAACCTTGAGACAAGACTGATGAAAATGGAGCAAGAAAGCTGAAAAACGATCATAAGAGTGGAAGCACTGTTCTTCAACAATGATAGGCAAAGATATTGCTTGATGGCATCCAAAAACCTGTACCATCACAAGGACCACATCAATTTTCTAAAGAAATTCTATCAACAACGAGAGAACTTGTGAACAAAAGATGAAAAGGAGGGCGACACTACAAAGGAATTTTATAAAACTCAATAATTAAGAAGTACTAATGCAACAATAACCAACTTGTTCAGAGTAGTAATAATAATAAAAAAAAAGAACAATAAAGTAGAACAAAAGGGGGTATTAAGAGGCCACTTATGCTGACCCAGTGCAACAGAACATGGCAATGGGGAGAAGCAGAGGCTAAAGCATGCCCTATTACACAAAATTATGATTCAGTCTCATGTCCAGACTAGCACAAAGGAAGCAGAGGCTAAAGCGTGCATTATTACCTGAAATTATGATTCAGTTTTACTTGCAGACCAGCAAAAGGGAATTGAATAATAAAAAAGCCAAACAAAACAATCTCTCAAGAGAGAGGCACTTTTCACATAAAGAGGGAGAATAGCATTGAGTCTACTAATACATAGATATTGTAATTCACCAGTAAAACGCATAAAAAGATTAAACATTAGCTTATGGAATTATTCAACCACATTCTATCAGAGCTAGCAAGGTAATCTTCTACTGGCATGCATGTCATGTAGCATCCAGAAAACAATGAAACAATCATTCCAGTCAATCTACACAGGGCCAAACAAGTGAGAAGACGCAATGGTAACAAATGTTTCCCAAAAGAAATGGTCAATGGATAGGCAGTGGCTTGTGCCAATGAAACCTACCTTTTATTTTTTTTTTTTTTTGGGTTAATTAACCGACCTTTTATTTTCATCAAAATGAAATCCAAGTAACACCAATCTTCTTTACTACTAAATAGTTCCAACAGTAGGGCTGCTCCTTTGAGGGAAAGGAGATAAAAAGAAAGCACCCTAGGCACTAGCAAACATTTGCAACCATCTTCAAAGAAGTATGAGTACCTGTGAACTTTGAAACGGTCTCATTCGAAATATTTACAATACATCACATCTCCTGCTGAAAGTGGGAAGTGGAAACAATTCTCTCTAAATAGAAAAAAGTGACTTAAATATTATTAGCAGATCTTTTGATTCATGCATGCTAACTAAAGAATGACACTGGTGATGAGGGAAATAATTCTCCCCAATCATTTCTGGACTGCTGTCTTCCCAACATTTCAAGTGCTTCAAAAGTCGCAAAGGTGCTTTCACTTGTTCTTCTCGTTAGAATGAGATGCACTTTGACAGTTGCTAACCACAAAATTAATTCTTTTTCTTTTTCTTTTCTAATTAATAAAAAAAATGCATTACATTATAACAGAAGTTATGTACAACCACTCAGAGCAGGAAAGGACCAGAACTCCACTCTATACAAAAACAATGTCTAGAAACTATGGTAACTAAGGCATTTGCAACTTCACATTGGCAATGTGATGTGACTTTTGATTTGTCGGCTTTGATGTGACTTTTGATTTCTTTCTTTCTTTATTGAGACTATTTATTTTAGTCAATTTTGCATTTATTATTTTGCCTTTTAGGATTCTGTCTTTTAGATTTCCTTTGTAATGCTATAAATAGTCATCTAGGCTGATTTCTGTAGGACAAACTTGAATATATCATATATTGAAACCATAATTGTGAGACTTGTTCTCTGTGAGATTGCACTTGTTTGCAATTCTTGTTCTTTGAACGCTTTTCGCAGCGTCAAGTGGTATCAGAGCGGGATGGCTACTGACAACAATAGCGGTGCTCTCTGTGACGGTGTTCAGGAGGGTAGAGCCCCTTAGGAGGACGAGGCATTGCAACGATTGGAGCGACGTCTAGAGCAACAGATGGACCACATGTTCCAGCATTTCGAGGAGCATTTTGAAGAGATTGTGGATCGTCTGGGTGATTGTGAAATAGATGAAAACAGGAGACGGAACGACAATAAAAGACCAGGGAATGATGTAGCCCGTGGGAAACCTATTGACAGACCAATTCCTGCTCGTACACAACTTATCTATGTAGAAGATTCAGAAGAGAGCGATGCAGAACCACCTCGGTTCGCTTGCAATCCACCATACAATGGTCGAAGAAGGAACGATTATGATGATAGGGATGCAAGGCATTTCCGTTATCAGCAGTATGGCGGGTATAAAAGAGATGGTTATGATGATAGGGATGGTGGAGACTTTCGATTAAAGATTGACATCCCATATTTTAATGGTAATCTGGGGATTGAAGAGGTTTTAAATTGGGTTGCAAATGAGGATCGATTTTTTGATTATGCAGAGACTCCTCCTAAAAGAAGGGTTAGATTGGCAGCATGTCGTTTAAAAGGCATGGCTTTTGCATGGTGGGAGCGGATCCAATATAGGAGGGAGCGAGAAGAAAAGGGTCCATTGTGTACTTGGTACAGGATTAAGTATTTGATGAAGATGGAATTCCTACCACCTGACTACAAACAAATTTGTTCCAGCAATATCAGAGGTGCCAGCAAGGAAGTAGATCTGTTCTTCTTAAGACTAGCAGAAAGGAACAATCTTTTAGAGTCTAAAGAACAGCAGGTGAATTGGTATTTAGAAGGGTTGAAACCAATCTTGCGAGACAGAGTAGGGGTACCAGTTATTTGTACTTTGAGTGAGGCAAAAAATCTGACACTAAAGGCTGAATTGATGCAGCAAGAACGTGGAAATAGAAATTTTGGAGGATATAGATCCACTACATGGTCAAAAGAGAAGGGCAAAGAGGTGGAGGAACAATCAAATTGTGGATTTAGTGCAAAGAATAGAACCCTAGAAGATAAAGCCGTAGGAAAACATCCTATGAATGAGGGACAGGAGAAAGAGTGTAAGAAAGTAGATAATCTTTATGCAAAACCAATTGTTGGGAAGTGCTTTCGATGTGGTCAACCGGGACATAGATCTAATGAATGTCCTAAGAGGAAAACCATTAATATTGTAGAAAGAGAAGAGGATGATGAGGGAATTTGTTGTGAAGCTGATGGAGATGAGGAGGAGGATTATGAAGAGGAAGATGAAGGGGTGTATGTCGTTCGGAGGTTAATGTTGACACCAAAGACGGAAGATCATACCCAACGCCACCAATTGTTTAGAACTAGATGCACTATTGATGGTAAGGTGTTTGGTGTAATTGTTGAGAGCGGTAGTTGTGAGAACATAATAGGGAAGAAGATAGTGCAAAAACTGAAATTGCCTGTGGAGAAGCACCGAAATCCCTACACTTTTGGGTAAATTAAATCAGCCGCTGGAAAAATTGAAGTGACAGAACGCTGTAAGGTTCCCTTCTCCATAGGTAAGTACAATGATATTGTGTATTGTGATGTTGTTGATATGGATGTGTGCCATCTTCTGTTTGGTAGGCCATGGTAATATGATGTAGATGCACAACATTCAGGAAAGAGTAATGTGTATAAATTGGAAAGGGAAGGAGTGAAATATACTTTGTTACCATTGAAAAAAAAGATCACTTTGCTAAATAAAAGCATATTTTCATCTGTGGTGAAAAGATTTTGGGGCTGAGATGCAAGAAACTAGACAAGTGCATGCATTAATTGTAAAGAAAGTCCTGATGAATGATGTTGAGTTGCAGGTGGAGGAGCAACCAGAACTAGTTCGCCCTTTGTTACAGGAATTCAAGGAGTTGATGCCAAATGACATTCCAGCTAGTTTACCACCACTGAGGGACATCCAGCACTAGACAGACCTTATGCCTGGGGCTAGTCTCCCTAATCTACCTCATTACAGGATGAATCCGAAGGAGAGCGAGATTCTCGAGGAGAAGGTTCAGGAGCTATTGAGGAAGGGTTTGATTCAGGAAAGTATGAGCCCATGTGCAATTCCGGCTTTGCTGACGCCCAAGGATGGAAGCTAGAGAATGTGTGTAGATAGCAGGGCTATAAATAGGACCACTGTGAAATACAAATTTCCAATACCACGGTTGGATGACATGCTTGACAGGCTACATGAGGCTAAATGGTTCTCTAAGATCAATTTGAAGTATCTGAATAGTCAAAAGAGAATAAGCAGTGACATGCATGCGAGATGGTGTCAGTTTCTACAGAAGTTTCCTTTCAGATTAAGACATAAATCAGAAGCCCAAAATAAAGTTGCAGATGCTTTGAGCAGGCGAGCTTCTTTGTTACTGACTGTGAGTCAGGAGATTTTGAATTTTGAGCAGCTTAAAGATGAGCATGTACATAATGAGGATTTTTCTTAAATATGGCACCAAGTATCACATAATCATTCTATTTCTGGTTTTTACTTATCTGATGGTTATCTGATGCATGAGAATCAGTTATGTCTGCCAAGAACTTCACTGAGACAGTAGGTGATTAGTGATCTCCATGGGAGAGGATTGTCTGGTCATTTAGGGCGTGATAAGACATTGGTAGCAATGAAGAAGAGGTTTTATTAGCCACAGCTCAGGAGAGATGTAAGCAGATTTGTGGAAAGGTATTATTTTTGTCAGAGATCAAAGGGTCAATCTAAGAATACTAGACTATATATGCCTCTATCAATTCCTAAAAATATTTGGGAGGATTTATCCATGGATTTTGTGCTGGAATTGCCACGTACACAGAGAGGAGCTGATTCTGTTTTTGTGATTGTTGATAGATTTTCCAAAATGTCACATTTTATTCCTTGCAGGAAAACTACTGATGCCGTTGATGTGGCTAGGTTGTTTTTTAAGGAAGTCGTCCGTTTACATGAAGTTCTCAAAACCATCACTTCTGATCGGGATAGCAAATTCCTGAGTTACTTTTGGAGGACATTGTGGAAGCTGGTTGATTCTTTGAAGTTCAACAGCACAGCCCTTCCACAAACTGATGGCCAAACGGAAGCAGTCAACCGGACTTTGGGAAATTTGATTCGCAATCTCTGTGGGGATAGACCAAGCAATGGGACATCATTCTTCCACAAGCTGAGTTTGCTTATAATAATACAGTTCATAGTGCCACTGGATGATCTCCTTTCTCAATTGTCTACACTAAGGTATCACAGCACACTCTTGATTTACTTAGGCTACCTAAGGGAGAAAGCGTTAATATTCCAACAAAGCATATAGCAGAGCAAGTGGTAGATGTGCAGAAAGAAGTAAAGTAAAGGTTGAAAGAAGCTAATCAACGCTATAAACAAGCTACGGATAAACATAGGAGACATGAGATATTTCAAAAGGGAGATCAAGTTATGGTTTTCTTATGCAAGGAGCAATTTCCAGTCAGTACCTACAACAAGCTTGAACCAAAGAGATATGGTCCGTATAAGGTGTTGTAACGTATCAACGACAATGCATACATAGTGGATTTGCCTGACAACTTAGGTATTTCTAAAACATTTAACGTGGCAGATTTATCTAAGTTTCATGATTCAGAGGAACCTCTTTAACTGGACCATCCCAACAACTCGAGGACGAGTTTTTCACAAGTAAAGGAGACTAATGTGACTTTTGATTTGCCGGCCTTGGTATGACTTTTGATTTCTTTCTTTTCTTTATTGAGACTATTTATCTTAGTCAATTTTGCATTTATTATTTTGCTTTTTAGGATTCTGACTTTTAGATTTCCCTAGTCATTGTGTCTTTTAGGATTCTGTCTTTTAGGTTTCCTTTGTAATACTATAAATAGTCATCTAGGCTCATTTCTATAGGACAGACTTGAACATATCATATATTGAAACCATAATTGTGAGATTGCACTTGTTTGCAATTCTTGTTCTTTGAATGCTTTTCACTGCATCGCATGATCATTCCAGCAAGAGAAGAGGGAAGGTGAGGGCATAGGAGCTCCTAAGCATGACGAATTTCAAACTCTCCAATTGCAGTAGACAGCAGCAGCAAACATATTCTCTAAGTGGTGTCATTTGGATCTTTGAAGACATTGACGCCACAGAAGCAGTGGTAGCACCTTGCCAAGTAGTGACAAAACCAAGGCAAGAGAGGGTGTTAGCAACTTCATGCCAGACACAAGACAAGAAAATAGAGTCAAAGAAGAAAAAATTATGGTTGTCAACACATGAGGAGCATAACACATTGCTGAAGCAGCTACACCCAAGTTTAGAGCTTTTCAAGGGTATACAACTTTTTAAGCCAAGCCAGCCGTATTATGAAAGTGTCTCTCGGAACCAATTTCATGAACCAAACAACCTGATGCTAAGCAACTTTGTTACCTTAGGAATTACACACCTTGTAAACACTTCTAATAGAAAAGACCCTTGACAACAAATGTATCCATCTTAATTTATCAACCACCACGCTATTGAGAACTATAGAGGGTGGTATTTTAAATTTCTCAAAGCTTCACCTTGAAGAAGGGACCAAGAATCATTGTCAACAATGGAACACAGCCTGGTATTGGGAGGAAGACCTGAGTTTGATATTTCTTAGGACATATAGACATATCCAATGGACAATTAGCAATCTAAAAATTGACTAAATACTGGTGGCCAAACCATCTCCAACTATCTGAAGGAACCAAGGTAAATCGCACAACTTCAGCAATTTTCAACAATTATAAAAGCAAATGGCCGGATCAAACAACCCAGAACCTGTTACCTTCAAGACCGATAGACAGAACCAATTCTACCCAAGTACTCCTAAGGCCAACCTTATAAAGGTTCCCTAGACGTTTAAATTGAGCAGCCTTCTCAAACTGCCTTCCTTAAGATGTACAAATAACATCCCATCTTACCTTAGCTTTAGAACTGATGTTGGGACTACAACCCCAAAGAAAGTTTTGCATAAGAACTTTGGTTTGCTCGATTCTTTCTTGAATAAGAGGAAGACGGAAGCCTAATACGCTTGCATTGTTAATAAAACTTTAGCAGTTGTAACCGACCTGCAAAAGACAAGAATCTAAATGTCCATAAAATGATATGCGCTAAGACTCTTGCAACCAAAGCATCGCAATCCTCTTTGTGCAGCTTTGATGAGACCAGAGGGACTCTAAAGTAGAAGATAGAAAGACTCCCTCCTTGGAAACCAAAAGTGGTAGGGATAGAGTGGTCGGTGGTGGACTATACATTTTGAGCAGAAAATCTAAAATGTAACATATGTCTACCATTCCTTTTAAAAAAAAAAAAAACTAACATACATATTGGACAAAATTAATTACAAAAATACTATTGCAAAACAGCGTCTATAAAACAGGATATCAAAATTTGCACACAAATCACGGTTGTGAATCGCGATATCAAGCTTTAATACCATACCTATATCGCGTTTGTGAAACAAGATTTATTATTTTCAAAGTATATTGTTTTTTACTACCACGATATACTTGCGATCCTAGACTTTCAGCATATGTCTATAACAAAGGATGACATCGAACAGCAAAGCAGTAGGTGAATGTCCACACTTTGGTTTATGTTCCATAAAACGCCACGATAGCAAAGCGGTAGGTGTCAAGCGAATGTTCACATGTTGGTTTATATTCCATAAAACACCACGATAGCGTTTTGAATGAATACAGTGTTGATTATAAAAGCACATGAATCGCGCTTTTCAAATGCAATTTACGTGCATGACATTTTATATTGCATCTCATAGGCACAATATACATTAGACACTCATATCCCGTCTTTCAAACGTGGTTTGAGTATGGTATTTTAGTAATTAATTTTTATTTTGACTTATTTAAGTAATTAATTTCAATAAGTATCTTAAACAAGAAAAAATTTTGCAAATCTACCTTTTATCCCATTAGTTTTAAACCTGAAAAAGACTTGAACATCTTAAAAGCTTGATGGACTAGATGGAGGGGGGTCATGTCACCTTTGGCAAGAATCAAGAGGTCTAGCAAAAAAGATGGATAAGACGTTCTTCTTACATCTCTGATGATAAGGACATGATGGGGACTGCGATAACTTCCTTAGAATACCAAAGAAACTTGCATGCCCAACATTGAAATAAGGGGGATACGGGATCACCTTTATGTCGACCCATAAAAATAAAGAAAAAGCCAACTATATGACCTTTAATGTTGATTGAAAACTTTAGGTGATGAGAAATGTTGATGGACAAGTTGACAAATATGAGGAGGAAAGTTCAAACCCATTAAACTTTCTCCAAGAAGGTCCAATTGGTATCATAAACTATTTGAATGTCAACTTTGATAGTGAACCTACCATACCCTCTATTTGTGTGGTACCCATGGACTAATTCTAGAGCCAAGAACATGAAATGAAAGATACTTTGAATGAAAAAAAAAAAAAAAATCGAAGTACTCCTTTTTGATAAGAGATGGTTACACATCCCTAAATCTAGATGCAAGTTGCTTTGAGATTGCTTTTTAGATGACATTACAACACGAAATTGGTCTATATTCTATCAATTGAGAACAAATTGGGTACCTTAAGGACAAGGTTATGATGGTGTTGTTGATTTCTTTCAAGATGAACCTTACCATTGGGCTGTGCAAGGAAAAAATTCCTTATCTCATCATTTAAGAGAAAGGGGAGTCAAGGCTACTCATTTGATCTTCACTTAATCACCATAAAATAAAATCCTCCACACACATATCAGCCGGGGGGCTAGTCTCACCATTAAAAAAATGGAAAAATATTTGATGGCTACTTAGGACTCCATCATCCCCTTTCGCTTTAGTCCTATCATCCTGAGTTAGGGTGTCAACAATACAATAGTTTCAAGTACTTTTAAACTTAGATATGCTCCACATAATCCTTAATATATAATCAATCATAGATACCCATTACACATATAAGTTTAGCAATACAAATATATGCATGTGGTTGTTGAAAAGTTGACAGGTCTATGTGGAGCATTAAGGTATTGTTTGCTTTAAAATAATATGCCTCGCGGTTTATTGAGGCTAAGTTTAGGAAGTCACCCATCTAAGGACCATGAAACATGCTTGACCTTGGAACTCTTACAAAATCTAGGCTACTATACCAAAGAAAACCTCAATGTTTAAGAGGTCCATCACTTCTTAGACAGAGGCATTGCTTCCACCACCCACCACCCCACCTCCGCGCCCACAGAAACCCCACCCCCCCCCCCCCCCAAAACAACTTATTAAGTTAACATCACCATCAATGTTGTTATCCATGCCTCTCCAAAAGATGCCTCAATATTTGAGTGTTCATCACTTCTCATTTAAGGGCGCCCAAAGCTGAAGGATATAGTCCAAGGCTCAAAACCTTCCAATCCATCAATCAGTTTGGAGTAAAAACTGCTCTATACTAGAGGATGAAAAAGACTAGAACAGAAATCTCAAGCACAAATTCATCAAAAAGGATTAAATAATGAAATCCACTGAGTCAATTAACATGCAAGGGTTACATTTGAAAGGAATGGATCATCAAAACGCCACTAGAGGTATCATGGGCATAATATTAGATACAGCGCTACAAAGCATAAGGTTTGGTCTACTACACTTGAGTCAATTCATTGTCTGTTGTGGTGAATTTGGAGAAACAAGCAGGTATAGTGGAAAAGATATTCAGAATTAACTGGGTAATCTAGATCTATATATCATCCATTATATGTAACTGCCTCAATATGACCATCTAACCATGTTCTTATTGCACTGACAACTCATTCATTTCACCATAATGAACAAGAGGACAATCGAATTTCAATTCAACAGGAACATAATAAAGTTGTAATTGCTATTACAAAAAAGTAATTATTAAAATAAGTGATAAAATATCTATAATACCTCTTGTCTTTATTATAGAAAGAGAATAATTATAATAGTAATATTTTCAAGACAAGAGTATTTATAACAAAGTTTACAAATAAACCATTGAATGATAATTTATGAATATGAGAATAAGAATTGCAATTTATCATTTTACATAATAGCAATTTATTATGAATTGTTTTACCCCTCAGATGAATGCTACAATAGCAATTTACATAACAAGACAAGGGAATATATGGCAATTTATGTCAAGTGAATGGACTACAAAGGAAGAATAAAAATGCTAAATAATATATCTTCCTAGAGAAAAGAAATATCTTCCTGTTAAGATACTAATCTATAATAAGGTCTAATTCAAGAGGAACATTAAAAGTACTGTTATCCGACTAAAATAGAAAAGCATTTGTACAGCACCATGACATCTCAATTGTCACTATAACATTGCCAATCACTAGTAAAAAATAATAACAAGAAATTCCAGAGTGATGTAAATTTTTAAAGAGCCAGATAAATACTTATTTAAAGTCTCATTGAAAATATGCTTCCAGTGATTTTTTTTTTTTTAATCTCTCCTTCCAAGAGTACATTCAAACAGTCTGATTGGTAGAGGTCAAAGCACAATAGAGGTAAAGAGATGTACCTATCACTTGTCCTAAAAACAGCTCCAGCATTCTCCAAAAGAATCTTCAATAACTCAAGAGCCACAATCTTCCCCTTCATAACTTGAGGATCCGGTGCTGCTTCCTTAGGAGCTGTCTTCATAGATAATTTACAAAGTGCTCGAAACACCAAAAACGCATCTCTCCTCAACTTATTCCCGATCTGAACCTCCAGATCATCTTCTCTCTCCCCATCCCCATCAGCCAACTCCCCTTTCCTCCCCTCCAAAGCTGTCTTATACATACTAATCTCCCAATACTTCGCGTCCAACATATCTTTATCAGTTGAATCCAACAAATCCGCAGGGTTCGTGGTCTCCACATTCGTGGTAGTCTCAAAAGCCCCATCATGCCCGGCAAGTGGATTTTTCCTAGGCGTTGTGGGATTCAATACCACATCAATATCCTGTGTAATCTTAGTAATGAAACCCTGCACAAACTGCGTCATGGAGGCATCCGCATCGGATTTTTCCACAGGTTCCATCAACTCAGCAACAACAATTGGCTGAATCGGAACCGTGGACGAATCGGCCTCCATTCTCCTAAACACAATCACAAGCATCTGAACAAGAGAAGCTTTCGCCGTGTTCTGATTAACTACATTCCTACTTTCTAAATACACATCATAACAAGTCCTAACTATCATCAACAAGCAATCACCATGAATTCTCAACGACATCGAAGTAACCGCACTCAATAGCGTTTTCAAAACCAATAATTCAATATTCTCATCATTCAATTCACGGCATTTACACACGGCATCGATCAATTTAGAGAGCAATTTCGCCTCAGGGCCACCTGCTGAGTCCGCCTCGCCGCGGAGATACCCGTGCGCGATGAGTTTCTGGACTGCGTCGAGTGCAGGATCAGCGATCTTGACATTACCACATTGGCACGCATTGATGAATGGACCGAGGACCAATTCGGAGTCAGAGAGAGAAAACTGGAGCGGGCCATCTAAGAGCGGGCCAGGGATCGATGATTCGGGCTCAGAATCGGGGGATTGAGGGTTCGAGAAGTGGTTGGAGGAGAGTTTTTCGAGGAGAGCTTTGCATTCGGTAGCTAATCTGGAGTGTTTACGCCAAGAACCATTTTTTATGATCTTTTCTAGAGCAGGAGCGAGTACTGGATTCAATCGGGAATGGGAATCGGCTTCTGGAGAAGCCATTCCCTGAGCTGACTCACAGAATTTGTCAGATCTGGAAATGGCAGAATCGAGAGGGATGGAGTAGGAGATGGATTAAATGGTAGGGTTTTGGAAGATAAAATTGAATCACAGGAGTCAGAAGCGAGTTGTGTTGACTCAGCGGTCTAAGCCAGTTTATCGCTGGTTATGTAACGTACAAAAATAATGATAACAATAACGAAAGGGAGAAGGGGAGAGAAGTGGAAAGGCTGGGATTGATGAGATTTAGATCGGAGTATGGATGTTGGTGTTGGTGCTGTAACACTTTTTGGAGTGAAGTTTTGAATGACCGAAATAGCCTAGGATACTTTTTTTGGATTCGGGATATTTAAAAGGGGAACGTTGTCCGAGAAGGGTATTCTGGTAAATTCGGATAATTATTCTTTGAATGAAGGGTATTAAAGAGGGAATGGTCGCGGCAACCGTGGACCGATAACTGGTTTCTCGCCTGTTTCCAGCATCATGCATGTTATGTTCATGTGCATCTTCATGAGAAATGAAATATTATATTATTTTGAATCTGCTCATGTCGAGTTTAATATATGGATCTTTCTTACAAGGACCACCGTAATCAAGTTTAATATATGCGGATTTTCCTCATCTTTTTATCTAAACTAGTTAACCAAAAAATATATATACACATATGTTGGTTATTAAATATGGACACCAAGGACAAGTTTACTTGTTACTTACTCAAGTGGGCTTATTAAGCTCAAGCTCAGTCCATTCCAACTCTGCTCTTAATTGTATGGGGGCAAACATGGTTAAAAGTGGATTAGTAGATTTATCTCATGGTCTCAATAACCGTCATCAACCTTCCACTATCACATGATCCCATGACATGCGTAACGAGTAATAATTAGTCTACTATAAATATCTTCTTTTGCATCATTAGAAAGGAATTGTCTTAAAGACACCATTATATATCATTTTGGCTAGTATACCATTAGAATGTAAACTAACTTAAGTGTTGGAGTGGCCATACAAAGCAATTCTTAATGTATCACTAACCGCGTTTTGTTTTCAACATTCAAACCCAAGTTCAATGGCTACAATCATCTCCATCAGACATGAACTAACAACATTTGGCATCATCTATGGGAACCTTACTCTTTGAGTGGTTTCCTCTTTTCCACACCTTGAATTGTAAAAACTCTTTATTAACTATGCCTCTACACTCTAAAGGCAACGAAAAGCTCTAGAAACCATGGTCTTGGAAATTAATTCAAACTCTATCTTGAGTCCCCTTAATCTTTAAGAACGTGCAAATTCCATACAAGCCCTGGTACCTTCCTTGCTTCTAATCCACTACCATATCAAGGTTGATTAATTAATTTAGAAAATGTGTTAAACCAAATTGTGGGGCAAAATATGGAGTTGACAAATCATAAGAGGTAAGTGGAACAAATCCTCAAAAAGCTTGAGTTGCGAGTCAACGCTTCCCTATACCAAGGAAGTAATGGTGAAGTCTAGCTGTCTTAATTCCAAGCAATGGCATAGCAGTTGCAGCTAAAGGGGTAGTGCAAAAATGGCCCCTCACAAGCCTGGGTATCAACTCGAGTTTAGGCCAACCCCAAGGTCTTTCATATTATTGGTAATCCTTAAGGTCTAAAATCCTTTTATTGCACTAGCTATCTTTCAAACCCACACCAATGATTTGTTTCTTATCAATTTACCCATGAATGTTTTAAGGAATTAACCCTAGAAGGGATGGAGAAGGAACTTAAAAGGATGCTAAAAATTAATGAAAGTAATAAGATAATGCATACACAAAAAATAGCATCCCAATTAATCAAAATCCCCTTGGTGTGATTGATAATTGAAGAACCATACTTGTTAGGCATGAAACTATCTACATTTAAAATGTATGATGGAACTACTCACCAAGAAGAATACTTATGGTGATACAAAGATCAAAAGCTAGTTTTTAGCTTTAATGACATCATTTTTTCACAAATTGTTCCCTATAACACTAAATTAGGCTAATCACAATTGGTGCCACCATCTCCTGATTGGTTCTACCACCAATTTTAAAGAATTGGTAATAGCATTTAAAACACATTTTATGATTGATCATCCTCCTCGAAAAGACACCTCATCTCTTTTCCTAAGTAAATCAAAGAAAGATAAATTTCTAAGGGACTATGTGATAAGAATCAGAGGGCGACTTCATGGGGGATAAAAACATCCCAAAATTAACATGAATGATCATGTAACAAACGATTAGATAAAAGCTTGGAGAGGTAAAGTTGCAGACCTATACATCGGCCCAATGCTGCGGCCTTCTTGGTCAACACCTCTAGTGTAGGGGGCTTAGGCTGCCAGCCTTCAACATGCCCGAAATCGAAATTTTAAGAGCCATCTTAAAGACCACCAGCTTACATGATATAGGTCACAACTTTTCAACATAGGCTACTAGCCTTTGTTTGACGAAAGTATTATTTTATTTTATATCTTTTGGTCTTCCCTTTGCATAGTTTATAAAGTCCTTTGTTTTGTTTTGAAGGGGGACAGAAGTTTATGATATTTTTGAAGAATATTTCTTCTTGAGAGAGAGTTTTCTCTTATATTACAACTTATTGCAATGTTTGATGTATATTGAGAGTTTGATTTTTCTTTATTAATTTTTGTTGATAGAATCATAGATTCTTTTAACACGATGATAGTTTTGTAATTCGTGGTACCATCGGATTACGATCCTTGTTACAAATCAGCTTGATTTTGTGATTTGTGAGTTATATCAGATTACGATTTCATTCATATCTTTTATGTTTTTCAATTTATTTAGCTATAAAAACCTTAAAAAGAACGAAGAACCCTAATTCCTAATGGAAGGAATTTCCAACCCCATTGAGAATATTAAAAAAGCTGTTAAGATTGTTAATGAAAATCTACCTAAGAAAGAAGAAGCAGAGATTGTTATTACTGATGAAGTGAAGGTAGATGATAGCCATAGGGAAATGGTAGAGGAGAAGATTATCGAATTTATGTGGTGCAAACAAAGGAAGAAAGATTGTTGTTACTGCTATTTCTTCTAATTTATAGGTAGAATCGTGTCATCGAGAGAATTTCGATAATTGAATTCTCTAAATAATCTACATATTCATAAACAGACACAGGTTTCCATTGCTATTGGAGATTATACTAAGAATATAACATGTGATATAACTCCTATGGATTGTACACAATTGTTGTTAGATAGACCGTGGTAGTATGACAAGCGAGTTGTTTAGATAGGTATCAAAATACCTATAAGATCCAAAAAGATGGACATGATTTGTTACTGCTTCCAATGACCTTGACTAAAGCTCAACGGGAGAGATTTGAACATGTCTAAGCTAAAGGTCAAAGGAGTTTGTTTTTGTTTCCTTGCAGGTCTTCCAAGCAAAGAAGGAAGTCGCCTCCAAAGTTCCAAGAGATAAAACAGATTTGAGGATGAATCTTTCCGAAGAAGGAGGAAATGATAGGAATCAAAGGATAACATCATGGGGGATCAAAACATCCTAAAGTTAACATGGATGATCATGTAACAAACGAGCGGATAAAAGCTTGAAGAGCAAACTTGAAGACCTATACACTAACCCAATGCCGCCAGCCTTCTTAGTCAACACTAGCGGCGTAGGGGGCTTATGTAAACCCCGAGAATTTTTCATACCAGTAAAAAAAAAAAAAGATTGAAATATAAGTATAGAAATAAATTATTACTATTGAACTCAACAAAGACTCAAGAATAGAACTACGAGTGGTAATGAGTCTATATATAATTTTAAACCCTAAAACAAAGATTCCTAGATGGTATTAAATACTACTAATAAGATTTCATAGTGGGTATCGAAAACTAAAGATATAAGAATAACTTGACTAAGATATTAAGTGCATAAAGAATAAATAACCAATTACACTTATAGTTAAAAAACGATAACCTAAAGATAAACCGTTAGGGTTATAAATACGCAATAAAAACATAACCAGATGTATAACTAATAACCTATACTCCAAATAAATATTTGGATCATACTATTATTTTAATTAGAGTATTCTTAAACTATTGGAGCCTAAAACGAAAGTTGACCTATTAAGCTTAGAAAACTCTAATCGGGTGAGATAAAACCTAAAAATAATTAATCGCGTAAACTTTAAACCTAAAGTTGAACTCAATAACAATCTATAAAATTTGTAGAACACTATATAAATTTTTGGAGATAAAACTCTTAAATAATTTTCATATTTATACCCGTTTAACTTAATAAACTACCTTAAAAATTTAGATAATTATTAATTAACAATTATTATATTAATATATATATTACAATGCAAATTGCACGAAATTGATGGCTAATATCTTCTTGAGATGTGTTAGCCAAAAATTTGGAGGATTTGGGTGAAAAAGAGCAAACCAAGTCAACAAAAACAGCTCCATAAGCCAATCAAAATCATCCAAATAAGCCAAATAATTAATGCATGAAAATAACAATCTTTGCAACTTGTTTTTTGGTGGAAAATTTTCCTCTTCATCTCTAAAAAAATGAGCCACCATACACATATATAAATAACATCTTAAAGAGCAAAACAACAAAGTAATTAAACCTCAACTTTAAGCCATTAAGCCTTCCAAACTTCAATCAATTCATCCCAAACAATCAACAAACCCAAACACAAATACAACCTCCATTAAAACAAACCTAAGCTTGGAACACAGAAGAACAAGGTAAGTTAATTCGTTTTAAGTAGTTTAAATTGTTAAAACATGATCTTAAACTATACTTTTATACACCTAGGGTTGAAACAAGCTAAGGGAGAAGGATTGGCAATAAAAAATAAGTCCAAATAAGGTAAGCTTTTAGAAACTCTAGTTACATAATTTAAATTCGAAAAACAAGAATCATGGACATGTTGGAGTGTTATGGGATGATATATGTGTATATATAACATGTATAAATACTTATGAATGCTTTAGAAACAATTTGGACGTGGAAAAATATGAAAATCGGACCAAAACCAATGAAGAAGACAATGAATAGTCATTTCCCAAAAGAGCATGGGTTGAACAAGGGGCCGTGTACTCCCGTGTATCTCTCGGCTTCAATTCTAGGTTTGAAACTAGAAGAGCGAGGCTAGTACACGGTCGTGTACATAGCGGATTCTTTAAAAAAAATCAAATTTGTTTAATCCAGATATATTTATTAATATTATTACTATTATTGTTGTTGTTGTTGTTGTTGTTGTTACTACTAATAATATGAGTATTATTATTATTATTACTACTATAAAAATTATTATTATTATTGATATTATCATTAAAATTATTATTAATATTATTCTTATTCTTATTATTATTATTATATTATTATTATTATTATTATTATTATTATATTATTGTTAATGTTATTAATATTATTATCATTAATATTATTAAACTACTACTACTATTATCAATAATGATAATAATAATAATAATATATTATTATTAGTGATATTATTAATAATAATCAGATTATTATTAATGTTAATATTATCATTACTAATATTAGTATTAGTATTATTATTATAAATTAATATTATAATAATAATAATTATTATTATCAATTATTATTGTTATTATTACCACTAATGACATAATAATAATAATAATAATAATATAATAATAATAATAATAATAATAATAATATAGTTATTATGCAAAATAATATCAATGTTACTAACATATTATTTTATAATTATCATTATTATTATTACTAATATTATTACCCTTATTGTTAATATTAGTATACCTTATAAATGAAAATAAAGTATAATAATTGTAAAATATTTATTTTATACATACAAATGGAAATTTAAATAAGCTAAATTTTTGATAATGTGATACCTATACATAATAAGAAAATATATATAGTAGACCAAGAGAAACACAATGACACTAAACAATAGTAAATAAATATGAGTTACTATAATGAGTCGGGTAAGGAACAATATAAAAATAGCAATAATAATAATTATAAAATATAAGCCTACTAAATACTAATTTTTCGAATACCCGATGAAAATATATAAATATCAAACAAGATCAAGACAAGCAAAATGAAAATAAATATTAAATAATAATTTATTATCATAGGATCATTAAAAGACCAATATAGTAATAGAAAGAAAACCCAATATCAATATAGGACACTTAGACACTCGTAGGAATTTAATTATATAGTTTGTGTGATATTGATGAATACATTATTCATCTCAATAGGTGATCTTGATACTTGTGAGGATTTTCCCGTTGATTACTACGATTAGTCAATATGAGCAGGTGAGTAAATCAATCTTATTATATTGTGTGTGCTTGTAGCTTAGCTGATCTTTAATGAAAGATAATAGCTTGAATTTGCTGTATAGGTTTATGAGAATTGTTTGTTATATGAAATATTGATTGCCAAGTTACTCTAATGATAGTAATAATAAAATTTTGTGTGATTATATTGCTTGTATAACATGTTTCTTTTCTGTGTAATGATTGATCGTCTTAAACCTGATTAAAAACTACTAGTACCATAAATGAAATAAACATGCATTACATGTTTTGCATAAGTAACATTTGAGTAAGTGGTAACCTATTACGTGTTAGTGTTTCGAATCCCTGGTAATGCTTGGTTTATCTAGGTAAGGAAGCTATTAGTTATTTGCAAAATTACCTTTGTTTTGTTGATACCATATGAACTAAATGATAAATGAAGGACGTCGCTTATGGTATTGCTTGAAATGACTAACACTTAGTGGAGTTTCTAAAGCTAATATAGGAAATGAGTGTTAAAGATATGATGAATTTATAATGATAATTAAAGCGAGTATTGTTGTTCTTAGTCTCTCCTGGGTAAGTAGGCCATAGTATTGTGTTCCTTCAACCCCGATGAAAGGGCGTGAGTCTTCATTCTGCTTTGTATTTCGGGTTATCCAGGCTTGTATTTGCGCATATGATTGATTGATGCATTCCATATAAGTGTTAATAAACTTGTCTGATATGTGGTATGTTCTGGTTATTCACTGAGCCAATGGTTTCGCTCATACTCCAACAGTTCTTTTAGGTTTACACGTAGGCCATAGCTAGTCATTTCTAGGAGTTTAGCTCCAATAAGAACTTCAAGATTGAAAGTTCATAGAAGACTATGGGACAAGTTATTTACTTTTATTTTTAGTCTAAGCTAGTAGTACTTAATTTATTAGTTATGTGTTTAGAGACTTTTAGAAAGACATTATGGTTTGTAATATTATATTCAAGCACTGAGATGATAGTTATTTAGTAATTTATGACTTACATGTATTTATCATTTCTTATCAAAGCAACTAAAAAATTATGTTGTTTGAAAACATGTCATTCTCTGAAGGTAATCTAGTGATAGTATTCAAGTGTAGCTTGTTTACTACTACTAGGATATCCTCGGGGCGTGACAGCTTAGGCCACCGGCCTTTAACATGCCCATAATCAAAATTTTAAGAGTCGCCTTAAAGGCCGCCAACTTTTCAATATAAGCTATGGCCTTTGTTTGACGATAATGTTATTTTATTTTGTGTCTTTTAGTTTTCCCTTTGCATAGTTTATAAAGTCCTTTGTTTTGTTTTGAAGGGGAACAGAAGTTTATGATATCTTTGAAGAATATTTCTTCTTGAGATAGAGATTTCTCTTGTATTGTAACTTATTGCAATGTTTGATAAACATCGAGAGTTTGATTTTTCTTTATTCATTTTTGTTGATAGGATCATAGATTCTTTTAACATAGTAATAGTTTTGTAATTCATAGTATCAATTGGATTATGATCCTTATTACAAACCAACTTGATTTTGTGATTTGTGAGTTATATCGGATTACGATTTCATTCATGTCTTTTAAGTTTTCTTAGTTTATTTATCTATGAAAGCCCTAGAAAGAACGAAGAACCCTAATTCCTGACGGAAGGAATTTCTAACCCCCTTGGATCCCTACCACTATGTAACTTATTTTAACTAAGTTTGTGACAGAAGCTGATGTCTTGGATCTTAGTATTGCAATTCGGATGGTGATTTAAGGAGTCTACCAAAACAGGAGCATTTTTCACTCTCTTGTTAAGAATAAGATGAAAACCATAGAGGAATTCTAAGGAAGAGCGAGGAAGTAGATACAACAAAATGATGTCATCCTTGCTCGAAAAGAGATAGAGAAACTTGATAGTGAGCATGTCACACCCCAAAGGGTACCATAAACGTAACAATCTGCCACACTCAATATTAAAGCTTAAGTATGACAACCTTAGTCATTCCCAAAAGCTTCGATATTAAGTGTAAAGTATGCTCTCACAAATTTAGAGGACCATACTTTGAAATATGAAGCTTAAGAAGATACAATAACAAATTAAAAAAAAAGGAATTCATAATATTCATTCATTCATATAATTGTCTTACAAGTCTTAGGGGCATTCCCCTGCCAAAATAACTATAATCTATTACAAGAATTTTCTATGAAGTCTACATTCAAACTAATGCTAAACTTCATATAAAAATTCTTTAACTAAAAAGGGGAAAATACCTGGCTGCAATGTCCACGTAGCCTCAACCACAAATAGTTAAACTGCAAAAGATATCTATAGGGGTATAAGCTAATAGACTTAATGAGAATTATTTCCATAAGCAAATTCTTGTGTAGAAAATTCAAACGAGTTATTTAAGCAATCAAGTGAAATGCAACATACACGTGAGCAAACAAGGCATATAGTTTTCTGGGAACTATATGTTGAATGGATTTACGTTCTCCATTCGGGGTTTGGTGATATAGCCGCCAAGTATTGCTTTCAACCGTGCTACTATCCTTTTCACCCAAAGATAACAACCTCATGCAATGTGACTCACTTCGTGGTATGCATGAATCAATTTATTTAAGATATTATAACATCATTATTATCAATTTTAAGGTGATCATAGAATCTCATACATATCAAGTTCTATACTAAAACAAACAATTGCTCACAATCAATTCCCACTTCGATATTCTTAGAATTCTTTCAACAATTTTTACATACATATCAATTTTTCTTTCTTTAATTCTAGTGCGTTTAAACTACAAGCACAATCAAGTAATATATTTAAGGAAATAAACTCACGTTGCCATGATGGTAGATCTTCCAAATGGATGAGTCAAACAAACAATCCACTTAGTCAAAATAATCCTCGAGATATGGGTATTCCTCCTCGGGATCACCTAGTCAAGAAAAATGCCCGAAATGAGTACTTCTTGATAACCTTCTTGAAATTTGACAAAACTATGTCATAAGAACGTCAAAGTTCGCATAGAAGATAATTCCAATTTAAAATGGTCATAATTTAGCCATTTTAGCTTGGAATTGCGCATATGATATACCGATTTCTATCTATTAAAAAATATCTATCTATTTCTATAACTATTTTCATCAAACTAGGTCATTTGGGCCTCGAAACAGAGGCGATCGGATTCGCCACGAATTTTCCCATCCTAAAAGCATTTGTTTCAAACATTAAATCATCCAAAAATTGCTTTGATAAATACTTAGTTATCTATATAGTTAAGAAATTACTTTTTATCAATATATAGCTCATATTTCATCCATGCTCAAGTGTTTGTTGTTCAACCAAAATTCTTTTGTAAACAATGTTAGTTAGAAGTTTAGAAAACCATAAGAAATCCATTTTATAAATCCTTTAAAATGAATATTTTGATTCTTGTTTTTAAAGAATTATTTTATGTTTACCTTGCTATTTTTCTTAAAGATCTTTTACTACTAATAAATTTCTCTATTTTCCTTTTAGGATTTTTCAATATCGATGTCACTTTTCCTATCAGTTTTTCTATACAACTTTTCTTTGATCTTTACTTGAAAAATCTTGATTTGAAAACTCTCATTTCTGTTTTTATGGGGTTTCCTTTATGTTATGTTTTTATGGAAAACATTTTAGTATCAAATTCATCTTCTTTTAGAAAACAATGTAATATAGAAAATGATTAAAAGCTTTTCAAAACAAAAGGTAGTTTTAAAATTATAGCGAGTTCTTTCTAAAGTTTTGAAAAGAATAGATTTACTTTTATTATATCATAAATTCTAAATTTCACATAAAACCATTCTTAGGTGATAAAATTTCCTTTTTGCAAAAATTATAACTGAAGCTTTAAGGTTTAGACAACAATCTTTATGTGCATGATATGAGAATAATAATAAGCAAAAATAACATAATGAATAATAAAGTCAAGTATTGGGAGTCTTGGCTTTCTCAAGGCTCCTGGGACTAAGAAATAGACTAGTCCCTAATAGAAAAGAAAAAATAAAAGAGAGAAAATTGTTCTGACTTGATGAGGACAAGTCTAAGACTAGAGACTAGTCTTAAAACAACATGAAATAAATAAATTGCAAAGAAAGAAAATAAATAAATTGCTTTGCATGAAAGCAAATAAATTGCAAGTGAGCTTATATGTTCTAAAGAATATACATTTAGATACATAATCATTTTAGTTAGATATAATAATAACCATAATATGAACAAAGTAAAGTAACAACATAAATAGATATTCATGAATAAGAACAATACATAAACATAACATAGCTTCCATAACATTAAGTTTTAGGAAACTCACACCATGGTCATGTAAACTTACATGATATGGTAAGAAGAATATATAAAGAAAAATTTACCTAAAAAGGATTTTGGAATAATATGGGTTTTGTGTATGTAGAAGGGGGTTTGAGAGTATTTTGAGAGAGTTTTGAGAGTATACATGAAGGGAGTTTTGAGAGAAGAATTTTAGAGAGTTTTGGTAGTGAATTTGTGGGTAGTAAATGTGTGAATGAAATGAAAGAGGAGGGGGTATTTATAAGAAATGATGAGTAAATTTTGTGTCATTAAAATAAATAAAAATTAAAAATAATATGAGTGAAATGAGGGAAGGGGGCGCCGGCCATATAGAAGAGAGAGGGGGAGAGATGATAATTTTTGTAGTTTTGTTAATTAAATGTAATAATAAGTAAAGCAGATGTGATATAAAGTTATGGAAAATGTAAAAAGTAAAGATAATAGGTGTATAGAGTGTAAGAGTAAGTGTTAGAAAAGTAGAGATAAATGAATAGTGTAATGTAAAGTAGATATGACTAATAAAGTAATGATAGTAGGAAATTACGCATATAAATGTGATATCTGCTATTTGTACTTATCGAAAAATTATAAAACTGATATTTTTGAAAACCTTACATTTTTACGAGTCTAACGGTATATCCGGAATATTTTTATTATTCTGGGCCTCGAGACACGTTTTTCAAGAACTGCATCCATTCGGGTCTAAAATGGATTGCGGTTTTGCTAATCTGATATTTTTAAGCTTTCTTATGTTATTACGAATTATTCTATATACTAATCTATTACTTACTTACTTAGGGTTGCGAACACAAAATTACCGGACTTAAACTATTACGTCTAACTAGGGTTTTGTTGACTTTAGGGTTTCTGGTTGACCTTCCGATTATGGTATAAGCTTAACTGATCGCAAAACTTTGGAGGTTTACAAAGCAACAAAAAGATATGAAAGAAAAATAAAAGTCAATTAATACCACTTAGGATACCTACATATTGGGTAGGGTTGTCGGGGCAGAACATGAGAGAACAAAGAAAAAGAAGATTCTTTGACTCTAGCTTTATCCCTCTCAGTTGCCTCCGAGAAGAGATTTTCCTTGAAATTAGAGATTCAAGGATCTTACTTGAATGTGGTCAAATGCACGTATCCCAGTCAAAGAGGCCAGAGTAAATATTAAGATAACATCGAGATGTATTGTTGGGAATTTAATGATCTAAAATCATTGATTTGTAGTGGAGATCATTTTTTTAAAGACTAAATTCCTAAATGGATCCATGTGGTTCATTAAATTGTAAGGTCACAAGAGTTTTACCTTTATGCGTTTTCAATTGTCGATAAACAGGATTAGTAGGTGCTATGATTCCATAACTCCCTCTATAGTATCCACATGAGTGATCACACCTCAATGGGATTCGGTGTGCTAGCACTCTATAACAATTCTGAATCTACACAGGATATTCTCATAAGAGCTATGATGTTTTCTTTTTAGGGTGTGTAGAGTTTCTCTACAAATCTAATATGTCGGTCAGTATCGTCAACCTTAGACGAGAGCTATCGTTTCCTATTTATACTTACGACAATATCCCCATGAATTAGGATATTGACATTTTTGGGATCCCTAATCTAATTAGGGTTTCTTGATCTAAAAAACACGTGCCTTTTAAATCATGCTATTAAAAAATAGTAACAATTTTATTTTTTATTCCTAGTCAATTAAGATTAATAAATAATTTCATAATTCCCAATAGACTTATTTAAATTAAACTCATGACTCATTTAGTTCATTATTTGTATGTAACCCTATAGGTTCACTTAATGTTAGCAATAGGCCTTAAACCCTTTTTTCGGCACACAAGACATGAGTAGCCTCTAGCCAGACATTATGTCTATCCAAATTAAGTGAAGATCGATGATTGGACTTCACTTAGTAAATAGTCAATTATTTAGTCCCTTTGTCACACAATATATGATGATTAAACATGAGGCATGGATCATATCACTTATATATTGTTCAATCACAAGTTTTTCTTGATTCCAGTATTTGAGTGAATAAACCAAATGTTATTGATAACTTCTTATCAATTCATTTGAGCATGGTTATGCATTTTTCTTAGTCTTACTCTTTAAGAGAGCCCAAAAGACATCGCTCTCAATTTAATGAGAGGGATAAATTCATTCACGAACACTCACATCCCTCAACATAATTTATTCCATATCCAATCATAACCTTATGATCACTCAGTCAAAGATGATGAAGAACTGAGTCACAATGTGGAAATCACTATGTAAGGATTCTTAGTGTCATCAAGTTAGAGGACTAAAATATCAACATTATGTAGATAAGTAATCATAACAAAGATCCACATGATACTCTCGCGTGGGTCGATCCAATATAATGTACTTCTACATGCATCTATGTGCTAACTTGATATCTCATATCCACGATTAATAAAGCATGATCATCAATTAGCCAACATACTAGTCTTACCTCATTATCGTTTCATATAATGAGTGACTAGGAGTAATTTAGAATAGTATTCTTATCATCTTATAGTTTTAGTATTAAGGTCACACATTTTAATGATATAAAAAAGAATAGACTATCCAAGGAAACATTTGATCATGTTAGAATATTATCGATAATAACACGATAAATTAAATGGTTTGTTAAATAAAGATAAAGTGTAAAGATAGTAAATATCCTCATGGCCGATGATACATCATTAGCTTGTAGGCCATACCATGAATGATTGCATCTAGTTGAAGATCGTTTGATAGAAAGCCAAAAAGAAAGGTACTTAAAATAATACATTGCTAATTTGGCAACAGAGTAAAAGATAAACTCAGCATAGATGGTTAGATTGCTCCCAGAAAGCATCAACAACTAACCACATCATGAAGGATGATGCTCGGGGTATTGTTAACACCACTATTGAAGGCCTTCACCCTCTTGTCCTCTTCAACTACTCAAGAGATGACAAGGACAAAGAGGTGATGTTCTTCGAAAAAAGGGAAAAATCATATCTTTTTCCTTAATTCCTTTTACTAACTTAGATGATGTTAAAGTTTCCTACCAAGATGCTCTTGTGACTAAAGCTCGAGTGGCAAACTTCAATGTGGTGAAAGTTTTGGCTGATATTGGAAGTATTGTGGATATTATCTTTGTCCATGTTCTCAAATGATGACATGATGAAAGCTTTCAGAATAAATTCAAGTCATACAAGCATGAGATATGTGGTTTAAGAAACCAACTAAAGTTAAAGAGATTATAAGCCTCCTTATGAGGCTCAGTGATAACAAACACTAAGTTTAGAATGATGTCAAGTTTTTTATTATGTCAATCACCCTATAATATGTTCTAGGTCCACCTAGTCTAATTCTGTTTTGTATGGTCCCCTTATCAACCCATTTAAAGGCCAAGTTTCATATGCCCTCAAGCATTGGTATCTGTAGAGGAGATCAAGAATTTTTTAGAAAATTGTATGTTAGAGCATTATAGAGAGATAAGGATGCCATATAGACTTCTCCCCCATACACCCAAGTAAAGGAAGTAAAGACTACATCAAGCAAAATGGTGAAACCATCGATTGATTGAAGAAGTTCATATTAGTAATGACAATAACTATACCACAAGGATTAGATCCCAACCATCTTTCGAGCTAAAACTTGAGCTACTTGGTTTCCTTAAAGACAACAGTGACATGTTTGCATGGTCCCCTATTGACATGTTAGAGATAAACCCATAGGTGATCACTCACAAGCTTAACATCGATTTGATTGTGAAACTAACATAGTGGAAATGATGACACTTTACTATTGCTCATTTGGCAACCATGAAAGAGGAGGTTTATAAGTTACTCAAAGCTAGTTTCATCCACAAAGAGAAATACCCCTTTTAGATAGCCAATGTGATCATGGTTAAAAGAATTAATAGGAAGTAGCATATATGTGTTAATTATACCAACCTCAACAAAGGTTACCTTAAAGATTATTTCCCTCTTCCGATGATATACCAACTAATGGACTCCATTTTTTGTCATTTGTCGTTGTTTTAAGGGTGCCTTTTTTAGGTATAACTGAATCATGATTGAGTCAAACAACTATGTACATAAGTTGCTTGTGACTGATTTCTACACTTACTACTACAAGGTCGTGCCATTTGACCTCAAGAATGTAGTTGTTGGATTCTAGAGGTTGATCTCAACCATTAGATCATTCTCAGATGGATTAGGGATGCAACCGGTAGGTTCTTATAGGGTACCAGACCCCATAAATTCTATATAGGGTAATACTCTAGGGTTTAGGAAGGGTTTAGGACGGGTTTTGGGATAACTAGTAAAACTCTATAAGGTTTTAGGTCGAATATAAAACCTATTGGACACTTGAACTCGCTAAGAAAAATAGACACACACACACATATATATCAAACCCTAAATCTAAATCAAAACTCACCCATGCTGCACATGACTTCACTAATCACTCAAGTCACTCTCACTACTTACTCAAGTTGCTCTCTCATTCTCTCTCTCTCTCTCTCTATTGTAGAACAGCATTGCCATACAAACATTGGCAGCTGCCACCATCTCAAGTCACTACTCACTCAAGTCATTGTTCTATTGTCTCTCTTTCGCTACTTGGACTAATACCACTATACCAACATCGGTAGCCGCTATCAAAAGTCTTTGAGTTAATTTGATAACCCAACTACAAGTCCTTGACATAAACATCATTTGAGATTGTTTTAATTATAAAAACAAGTATGACACTCTGGTTTTGGATAAGAACAAATAGTACCTGTCTTCATCTTTTGCTAAAGTAATTGCATTACTATTATATCGTTATTGAGAATAGTCATGTCTTGAGAAAGAAAGAAATTGAAAAAACTAGACCGATTTTACATGTTGAAAGTAAGTTTAATATTGTCATGTTATTTTATTGTATTTTATATCTTTTATCTTTTTTAGCAATTCTTCCTTTTGGATTTTTTTGAAATCAAAATTTTCTATTTTCATAAAATTTTGGATCTTGGTTAAGCTAAATATGGCAGTTTCATGGTTCTTTATAAGGAAGCAACAACATTTTAAAAAATAAAAAATTAATTTAATAAAGATCTTTATTTTCCTTACAATTTTGCCCCGGAATTGCTCTAATGTCATATTTGATATACAAAAATTGTTTGGAATAGAATTGATTGGAATCAATAAAGGAATGGAAAAACTATTTTTTTGTTTGGATACAGACATAGAATAAAATGTAAAGGAATTAATTTATATTGGAATTTACTAAAATACCATTTATAAAAAATAAGATAATAAGTTCATATAGAACGAAAAAGTTATTTAAAAATCTTTAATAAAAGATAGAAAGGAATCATGATTCCACCTTCTCAAAGGCATAATTGAATTCCACCTTAAAACTGAAATCATCAATTCTAAGGAATCACAACAATTTCTACTTCTCATAATGCTTCCAAACATAGGAAAATGAATGGAAGCCGGAATCCACGATTCTATTCCAGTCCATTCCTATACATCAAATAAGCCATAAGAAGTTTTTTTTTTCTTTTTGCTATTTATTTATTCTTCCTGCAATGGTTGGTGGATCATTCAAAGTACTTGACAAATATTCTTCAAGTTGGAGGTGATACATATGCCAACATCACTTGCCACTAATTTTTGAAAAGATAACTAATGGTGATGCTTGTGTACCATTAACTTGATCATTTCTTTCCTCCTTATACGTAATTTTTCATGGTTCTTTCATAGGAAAGTAGTAGTGGCACTAGTGCTCTAGCTTCAAATGATCCTATTATGGAATGTTATTTAGAATAATTAAGAACTATCACCATTGATATCTAGGAAAACTCAAAGTTGGACTATTATTTCGAAGCCCCTGTGGAGCCTTAGGTGGAGAACTCTAAGTTTGATATTCTTGAATGGTGGAAAGTCAGTGGAATGAAATGGCTTACATTAGCAAAAGTAGCTAGAGATACTAGCTATTCTTGTTTCCACGATTGCTTTTGAATCTACATTTAGTACTGGTAGTCGAGTAATTAATTTGCATAGGTGTCGATTCAATGCAAATACGATAAAGACATGTACTTAGACTTGGATAGTGAATAAAGTAAGTGGTAAGAGAAGAGACTACTAACATTTTATTTTTACCTAAAAATTGTTTTTTATCAAATATTTTCTAATGTATTGGAAATATTTATCTCTTCCCCTTCTCCCCCCTCTTTTTTTTTTCTTGTAGGTATTGAGATGGATGAAGAAGATGATGAAGATGATAAGTGAAATCCATGAGGGTTTAAAGATTAAAGGAGAGTTGTGAGAGATAGATGTTGGACAATGTTGCCTTTGCTTTGTTTTAATTTTTATTTCGCTTTGAAATTTGTATTGTGAGTTGATAAATATTGCGATGAATATTGCACTCATTTTCTAAATACTTCATGGAAGGTTATAATTAGTTAAGAAATGTACTATGATACTTCTTCTTCATTTGAATTTGGTTTCCTTTTAATGAAAGGTAGGATTGAAAATGGGAATTGACTAGATGCAAATGAAAAAATTTTAGATATATTGTAAAATTTTAGATATATCGGGTTTCGGGTAACATATAAGGTTTATTTGGTGTGTTTCAAGTTCATTAACAAAACCATATATGGTTTGGAACGAGTTTTAGGAATCCTTCAATCTTGACAATTTGACAAAAATCGGTTATTATTATTTTAAGTACGCCGCTATGGTGAAATCGGTATTATCATTTCAAGTATGCTACTATAGTGAAATAGGTAGACACGTTGCTCTTAGGAAGCAGTGCTAGAGCATCTCGATTCGAGTCCAAGTATGAAATTTCACCTAACTTTCTATATGTAATGTATGAAATTCATATTAATGTAGGAGAATAAAGAGAATTTTACACTTATACTCATTTTGGAATTTAGAATAGAGACAAATGGAAAGGAATTGATAAATGACACTTAGACTCCCATTCAGGAACAAGAAAATGACATCGTGATTTGGAGTAAATAGCACTACAAGCTAATGGATCGAATCGAATTGCAAAACAGAAAGATTTGTACAAATTATACCTTTCGTCATCACTATGTGGAAAATCACTAGCTTTCAAATCAATTTTTTATTCAATGGACTTTTTGGTAGTTCAATATTTTGATTGATTGTGTCATGCAATTTTATCTTAGATTTATTTTTAGTATGGATTTTCACGTGCAAAGTTTTGTTAATTGGGGTTGCTAACTCAACAGTAAAGTATTTGGCTTTTAAGTGCAACTAGCATAACTTAAAATAAAAAAAAATGGAAGAAAAAACCACTTTTTTGCGTTTATGAAAATAAAAAATTAGATTAGAAAGGAAAAAGATCCTACTATGAATTAAAAAAAAAAAAAAATGGGAATGAAATCTACACATTGATTTTTTTTCCCCCAATTTTTGGTGAACCATATGTATCAGGTATGGCAAAACCCATCCTCAACCTACTTTAGTTGCATTCTTAAGATGGATGCCTGAGGTTTGATATTGCCAGTAGCCATTAGATCAATTACAATGATCCAACGATATATTTTTCCTTTCTTTTCTTATGTACATGGACTCTTGGACTTATTCCTATCACGCCCAAAAGGGTACCCTAGACACGACAGTCCACCACACTCGATATTTAAACTCAAAGTATGACAACCTTAGTCATTCCATGAGTTTAGACACCGGGCGTAAGGCTCACGTTCACCATGTAGGGGACCTTACTTTGAATTAAAATAGCTTAAGAAGACATACATAGCAATAAGAATATAAATCATAACAATTATGACTAAGATTAATTTGTTACAAGGATCTAAGGGGCATACTCCCGTAAAAAATATTAAGAGTCTTTAAGGTCCACAAAAGTCTCTTACAACAACACACACATAGATTTAACTAGAAGTCTATGACTAACATCTAGGTCCCGACTTCTTCAAAAAGCTCCTTAAATTCCAAAAGTTGTACCTGAGAGAAATGTCCCCTTGGGGATAGACATAGATAATTGTACTGCAACAGGAAACTTTAGGGTTATAAGCCTACGAGCTTAGTGAGTTTCACTTCCAAATTAAATACTTCATCAAACAATAGGGCAAGCAAGTTATATTAAACAATCATATGAAATGCACAAGCACATGAGCATATAACACATAAGACTTTCCGGGAGTCCTATATTGAATGGATTTATGCTTTCCATTCGGGGTTTGGTGTTTTAGGCCCATATAGCCATAGATTTTAATTTTTCTTTCAATCATTCAGTGATTGTTTCAGGTACCCACCGACTCAATAATTTTGTAGTTGATTCAAGTGCCTACTCCACTTCTATTTTAATTTAGGCGACCTCGCCTAATAACCAAGTTTTCAGGCCCATCCGTTGCCTAGCCATTATGCTTTTTTTCCCACAAAGGTATAATAACAAATGTAATGTAACTCAATATATGATATGCATGGGCAATTTAGTTATATAGTCATGGCCTATCATTTAAGTGAATTATAAGCAATCATAGAGAATTCAGATACTTTAATTCTATGCTAAATCATACACATATTTATAGCAATTCCCATTTCACTATTCTTAACATCAATTCAACCAAATAGAATTCACATGTGCATTCCAATTTTAACTTGTCCTATTTCTAATTCCACTATCATTACAAGCACAATCATAAGCATGTAATTTAAAGAAAGTGAACTCACTTTGCTATGGTGTGAAATTCCACTTAATCATAATAATCCTCGGGAAGGTCTAGTCCATCTCCCAAGTCTCCTAACAAAAGAAATACCTCCAATGAGTATTTTTATGAAGTTTAAATGAAACTGATAAATTCTATTCTATCAGGTTCGTTAAAGTTTGCCTAAGAGGAAATTCTAACTTAAAACGACAATAACTTTGTCATTTTAACTCGGAACTTCGCATATTATATACCAATTTCTACCTATTTGACGAGAGCTATCAATTTCTAAAGTTATTTTTATCAAACAAGTTCATTTAGTTTGTGAACAGTATGGTACAAAATGTGATACAAGATTCCCAACCCACAGATCAAATTCTAATTTCAATCCAAGCATGATTTGCAAGCTTTAATGGATACTTAACTATCATTATATCTTGAAAGACTCTTTTCTATACATATATAACCCAATATCATGCATGATTCATAGGTGTTAATCAATCTATTTCCTCATGTACTTAGACAATGCTTTATTGGATTTGGAAGACACTATTTTCTTAAGCTTTGTTTATACTAAGTATATTATTTGTACATGCAATATCTACAAGTTATTATCATGAATGTCATGGGATGAGCTATCCATATGTAAATCCTTAATGATATTTGATAACAAGAATCCTTTTAGAAAAATTTTGCTTTGCAAAACTTTTGAAATTATTAAACTTAAGAAAACTAGTTCTATTTTTTGCAAAATCACACTTGTTTTTATCAAAATACAACCTCAATGACCTATATGCTTAACACCTTCATTATTTTAATAAAGTTCTTCATTTTTGAATTGGAAAATAGATATTTAAATAGGGGTTTTACCTAGTTACGAATTTTACAAGATTTAAGGAATGAAAACCTTGTTTGACCTATATTTTGAAACATTTCCTTGTTTTAGGATTATACTTCAATAAAATCCACTTATCCTAGTCAAAATTAAGTCTTTCTTACATCTATTCCTTAAGGATTCTATTTTTCTATTAAAATCCTCATTTTAGTATTTGGAAATAGGTGTTTAAGTGGGGGTCATTTCTAAATTCGAATTTTGAAATTTATGTTTGAGATTGTTTTTTGTGTAAAACTCATTTAATCTTTCTAAAATTAATTCCTAATCAAACTTACTCCTTAAGGCTTCCATTTTTTTAATAAAACTCTTGTTTTAGGGTTGAAAAATAAGTGTTCACATATCAACCTTTTCTTATTACTAATTTTAATTTTGTTATTGGGGTTGAAACATAATGCTAACATAACCTTTGTAAACTTTTCTTGTTTTGAAAATATCTCTTAGTAGATCTAAGCTTTACTTATCAAAACAATTCCTTTATGATACCTATTTCCTAAGCCCTTCATATTTAATGTAAAATACTCATTTTGAAGTTGAAAAATAGTTTTTCTAAATAGTTTCCTTTTTAGATCCGAATTTTCAAAAATCATTTTTGTTGAAACAAAGATAGATCTTGGACTTTCTAACATTTTCTCACTATTATCATGCTACTACAAGCCTTTTATGTACATAAAACAAAAATCTATGGCATTTATGTGTTCAAAAACAACTAGATCTAGTTTATTATGCAAGTCATAAATGCAAATGCAACATCAACATTATGTAGATATGATTAATGAATGAATACATGCACAAAATATCAATAATAAAAACATAAAACAATAATATAGTAAGATAGTAGTAAAACAACTTAAATAACAAGATTTACAACATTGTGATGGCAAATATATCATGCTTATGTGTTTCCACATCCCTAGCATAAAGCTCATGAGGATTTTGGTGGAACCACACATGTATGATCTTGCTATTACATGTTTTATTTATGGTAGGGTCTAGATCTATTACCTATTTAGCATTTGAAGTAAGAAAGACTTGAAGAAAAATATGTGTGTGTGTGTGTGTATACGGGGAGGGTCACGGCACAAAGGAGAGGAAGAGAGGAGAGAAAAACCAAAATGCAAGAGTTTGTTTTGAGAGAAAGAGAGAAAAATGAAAAGTGAAGGACATAAAGGAGTTTATATAGAGGATTGGATTAGGGTTTGTGTAGAATAAAAGAAGGAAAAAGAAAATAAATTGAGAGAGAGAGCATGGGGAGAGGGGCGCTGGTTTTGGGGTAACTTAAGTAATAAAAAGTATTGGAAAAGTAAATTTATAAGGAAAATGATGTAAAATTGTAAGAATAAGTTGTAATGATGTAAGAATAGGGTATATGTGGTTGTACTTATGAATAGTGTGAATAGAAATAAAAAAGTAGATTAGACAATTAAATTACCGGTAGTAATGAAAATACGATAAAAAGGCTATAATTAAAACTTTTATAAATCGATAAATTATATAACTGATATATTTGGAAATCTTATGAAATTGCGAGTCTAATGGTACTAATAACATTTTTTTGGTATTTCGAGCCCCGGTACACTCTTTTCAAAGTTTGTATCCAATCGGGTTCTAAATAGCCCAAAATTCACCAATCTAATATTTTTAAGCATCCTGATATTATTACGGACCAATCTACACTTTTCACTCATATTTCGACTTCTTGGTTTAAGAACACAGGATTGTCGGATCTAAATTGCTAGGGTTTCCTGAGGATTTATTGACTTAGGGTTTTCGATTGACTTTCCGACTTAGGGTTTAAGCTTGAAATTACCCTAAAAATTAGAGGTTTACAGTTCATATAGATGCTTTTGGATAAGCTTAATGGCTTATAATTAAAAAAAAAAAATCTCTCCTTCATATAAATAAGGTTAGTGTCTCATATTAGCTCATATAACTCTTTTTTAAGCCGAATGAAGCCTAAATGAGCTAGGAAAGACCTTTTATGAGTCTACTTTTCACATATAAGATAACCAAGTATGGTTGAGAGTGGAAAAAATTGATTCATTAATCCTTATTTTGAGCCTATCCAATGAAGTCTCCTTAAAATAAAAACCTAATTACCAAAATAGTTCATGATATTAAATTGGAATAAAAACCTAATCACTAGAATAGTTTTCTACGTTAGTCTTTTACAAGAGATTGGTAAGTTTTGGGGGGTTGGGGATAATCTTTCATAATGACAAAGACCATACGATATGGTGTTTTAGTCTACTTACCATTCCATTAGGTATATTAAATTAGCGGCTAAATGATATGGTCATTGTAATACACCAAATATATTTGTTGAATGATTTTCTCGTGGTTTTCAATCACTACAACAAGATGGGAATTGTGGCATGACATATAATGGGAAAGGCATTGGCTTCACACATCTAATAAAAAACTTAGTTTTTGTCTAAGAGAACAAAATACTGTAACTGATGTACTTGCAGGAAAGGTGAGAGACTCACAAGGAAATTTTCATTTTAATAACATCGATTGCCTCAAAAAGGGATTTTTGAAAAATTATTCTTATAGATAAATCAAACTTAGGAAACGTATGTAAAGATCTTGTTATTGCTAATATTTTATAGCTAGCTTTTAACCTATTTTGGTTTTTTATATATTTGTTTTAAAAGTTATAGATTATGGCTATAGTTGGCAGTGTTACATGGGTAATTCTATAACTTATTTTCCTTTCCCGTTCTTTTCCTTATTTTTTGCAAGGAAAGTGTTACTTCATTATTTGCCATTAAAGATAGATATGGATCTTATCACCGAATAGGTTTACTCAAAGAAAGTTTAATCCAATAAAAAAGAATGAATCCCATCATGATATCGAGATTCATCTTCTATTGTAGTAAGAGTAAACCTCAGTAATTGTTTCCTTTATAGTTTTACAAATTTTAGTTTAAATAAACTATTAATTCTCACATTAAAGTTAAGCTTACACTTTAATCCATTTTTGTGTTAAGAAGGTTTTGCCAAATTATTACTTCTTTTCTTATTTTATATTACTGTGCACTATTTATATATATTCTTTTGTTTTGTTACTTCTTCTCTTTTATACTTTTCTTCTTTTGGAAACACTTGATATACTACTTATTAATGTGATTAATCATAATCAATCAAATTAAAACTGTATATGCATTCTACGATTAAACCAAAGTAAGTATACTGTCATGCTCTAAAGGGTATCCAAAACGCGACAGTCCACCACACTCGATATTTAAACTTAAGTATGACAACCTTAGTCATCCCATAAATTTACATACCGGGTGTAAGGCGTACTTGCACAATTTTTAGGATCACACTTTGAATCGAATAGTCTTAAGAAAGTATACAATAGTATTAAGAATAGAAATCACAACAAGATAAATGAGTTAAGTCTTTACAAAAGTCAAGGGGGCATACTCCCGCCAAAATAATAGAAGTCTATCCAGTCTAAATCCATCTTACAAACATTAAAGTTTATGTTAAGAAAATTTTCCTAGAAGTTCGAGCCTATAACTAGGTCCTGACTTCTTCAAAAGCTCCTTAATCCAAAAAGATAAACATGTGAAAAGTGTTCTCTCGGAACAACCCAAAATTGGGAACACTGCAACAAAAACTAAGGGGGTGTAAGCTTACGAGCTTAGTGAGATTCATTTCCAAATATTTAATACTCAACAACAGTATATAACAGACAAGTTATTAACAACCATATGAAATGCACAAGCAAATGAGCATACAAGCATATGACCTTCCGGGAGCCATATGTGAATGGATTTATGCCTTCCATTCGGGGTTGGGGTGGTCCATAAGTCATGCAACCATAATTCCAATCTTAAGTGGGGTGGTCCATAAGTCATGTAACCATAATCCCAATCTCTTTATTTTAGTTATACAATCTCTGTTGTTTCATTGTGGTAGTTTTAAGTGCCTATCCCACTTCCGTTAACTTAAGCGATCTCGCATCCTTAATGTTAACACAGGCCCCCTCGCCTCCGCTAATATACCTTTGTCCACTAATATACTTTTATCCCACCAAAGATATATTAGCTAATGCAATGTGACTCACTACGTAATATGCATGTACAGTTTATTCATATAATCGTGGCATGTTAATTATGTAGGTTAAGTGCGATCATAGAAAATTTCAAACAATCTAAGTATATACTAGCTCATACAATGATTTTTCAACAAGTCTCTTCTTGATATACTTATTATTCATTCAACCAAGATTAGATCACAACTCATCATAATTTTATCTTTTCCTAATTCTAATGCCACTACGATTACAAGCGCATACATGAGCACAACTATTTAAGAAATGAACTCACTCGGCCATGGGGAGAAATCCACTAGTCGTAGTAGTTTTCGGGGAGTGGAAATCCGTCCTCCAAATCACCTAAGCATAAGGAATACCCGAAATGAGTATTTCTTATAAATTTCTAATAAACTTAACAATTCTATTTATTAAGTTCGTCAATTTTCGCCTAGGTTAAAGTCCTAACTTAAAATGATCATATCTAACTTATTTTAACTCGGAATTGAGCATATTATATGCCGATTTCTATCTACTTCAAAAGATATATCTATTTATGTTATTATTTTCAAGTTTTGAAAATGTTTGGTTCACGAAATATTCAGATTAATTCTGATCAGTAGCAATTTCCAATTCCGAAAAATAGTTTTTGTGGATGTTTGTAATGTTTATAGAATATAGATTAACTATACATGCACTATTGATGAATTTCCTATCATGAATGCCATGTTATGAACTTGATGTATGCATGATCTTGACAATATTTACTAAAAGGAAATTTTAGAAACTTTTTATTTGTAAGACTCCATGAATATTTACCTTTAAGAAAACTAGTTTCCTAACTTTGATCATTTCCATTGGTTTTTGATTTATTTCTTAAGAAAATCTAATTATCCTTGTTAAAATTGATTCTTCATTATATCTATTACTTAGTACCTTCATTTCTTCATGAAAATTCCCATTTTACACTTTGTAAACATGTTTTCAAATAAGAGTTATTCCAAAATCCGAATTTTTGAAAAATTAGTTTTTGAACGATTTCTTTAAGAAAAACTTGTCTAATACATTAAAATTTAAGGATCTATTATACCTATTCCTTAAAGACTTCATTTCTTCAATAAAACTTTTCATTTTGAGTTGAATAATAGGTGTTTTCATGGCATTACTCCAAAATTACGAATTTCTTAAGTTAACTAGCAACTAAAAATTTCTTATCTTATTTCTACTCTTTGTTTTGCATATTCCACTTAATAAATCTCATTTCAACTTATAAAAATTATTACTTAATTATATCTATTACCTATACTCTCCATTTTTTTTTTATATAAAACACAAGTTTTGGAGGTGATAAAAGGGTTTTTAGTACATGGTGTTGAAGTCATCCAAATTTTCAATCGAACCTTTCAACACAAAAAAAAAAAAAATCCTTTTTAAGTTCCTTGTCTCATCTAACTAAAGATCTACTAACTACAATATTTATATACACAAGACAAAACCTTTATGATCATTAATGCATTAATACACTAAATATTTATAAGATCATGAATGTCAAGTATAGTATGAGCATTTAAAAGCTAGATCTACTACTTATGATAGATGAAATAGAGTTTGAAAACATGAACATGGATTTTTATGCAAGATCTCTACTTTACTTAACTATTATATGCATGAACATGAAGATCATTATATGAAAACACATTTAAACACAAGATCTACTCTTGTGATGGATTAATATTCATGCAGTGGTATTTTCTTGTCCCTAGCAAGTGCTCATGGGGACTTAATCATGAAAATACTCATGAATAATCTTGCATTACAAGATTTAGTGTAGGAAAGCTTAAGATCCATCACCTAAAGCTTGAATCAAGAGGAAAATGGAGAAGAAAAAAATGAACTTGTGTGAGTGTGTGTGTGTATGTTATGGAGCTCACGGTAAGAGAGGGAGAAAGGAGAGGATTTGTAAAAATTTTGAAAAGTGAAAAATAATGGAAGAGAGGGAAATGTAAAAGAGTATATATAGTGGGTTGAATTAGGGTTTGTTTTAATATAAATAAAGGAAGAAAATAATTTAATTAAGGGCAAATAAGGGGAGGGGTGCACTGGTTTGGGAGGAGAGGAGAGAGGGAGTGAGTTTAATTTGCTTTGTTTTGTAATTTATGTAATAATATGACTTAAATTGTAATAATTCTTAAGAGACAAACATTTCTTGGAAAAGAAAATGTAATGGAGTGTTTGTAAGGATGTAAGAGTAGGGAATGGCTTGTGAGTGTAGTAGGTTGTACTTGTGAATAATGAATAGTAAACAAGATAATTACTTTACTAGTAGTAAAGAAAATACGAGAAAAAGGCTATATCTATAATTTTTATAAATCGAAAAATTATAAAATTATATTTTCGAAATCCTCATTAAATTTCGGTTCTAAAGAGTATTCCGAAATATTTTTCGAATTCCGAGTTTCGGGTCTCACTTTTCCATAATGGATCTCAAGAAAGCCCGGAATAAAAAATTTAGGAAATATGATCTTTTCAAGGTTTGGAATATATTTTAGAACAATATTCTACATTAATTTATTTTACAAAAGTTCTTTTAGTTTGAAATCGAAGAAAAGTCGGGTCCCAAGGTTCCTAGGTCTCTCTCTCTCAAGCTTAAGCTAATTCGGTTTAAAGTTTTTGTTTTCGGTTTCTGAAGTTCACTCAGTTACTAGGAAAACCGAGGTTTACACATACCTATCGATTAGGAAAAATTATAAATTAGCACATGAGTCATTCCATTAGGACTTGTAATTGCTAATACTTATCTCAAGTCTACTATCTACCTGGTATAATTTGAATGATAATGATATGATTAAGCAATTAATTAATTAAATAACCCTAGCAATATGAATATCACACTTCTAAAAGTATCGGTCACAAAACATACCCTAATCTTGATTCATCGCTAATCCTATTTGTGAATCTTTATAAAATATTCTTTAATGGTTCATTTATATTCTTGAATTGTAGGAATTCTTATTTTAATCAATAACTCCTTCAAGAAAATTGATTCTTAATCCTATATGATTAATGACAATTTCTTTAGTCACTAAAGACATACATAATCGCATTAAAGCTCATGATTCCCTAAAAAAATGAATCTTTATGTAGAAAGTTCATGTTATCTATGTCTAGAATCACATACAAACTCTTGTATTCATGTAAGATTTATCTCATCAATTTACCTTTCAATCTAATCAACAAGAATCATGTATTGATATAATATTGCGCACATATTATGTAACGCCCTAAATTGTAAGCATTACAACTCGTCATGTGTCCTTCTCTTATTAGAACATGTTAAGGCTATTAAAACACTAAACCACAAATATATCAAATTTAATGACCAAAACTCACATTTTGTTTACTTTAACACATCTCATAAAAATAAATAAATATCCTTAATATTCATGAACTAATAAATCTGAAACAATATGTCATCAAAAATAAAATCTAACAAACTAGTCTCATATATTTTTCAACAACTAATGATAATCATAAAATCCATAAAGCCTTCAAATCTTTCTACTAGATCTGACACTCTAGATCTACGATTCATCAGCAGGATAGTGTCCGCTATCGTCATCCCCATGATCTACATATAGATCATACCCAGATAGATCATAAATAACTTCCTCTTTACTTGTACCTGAAAAAATTAAAGAAATGAGTGAAAACGCCCAGTACGCCACACCATAAACAAATAGACATGAACATGCCAACATATATCACATACATTCCTACAACTAATGCAACGGTCATAAATTATTATCTTTAATTAGTGTAACAAACAACACAGTTTAGAACCATATGCATCTAGTCCTAAACCCGAAGTAACTCATGACCTCGATTCACAATCTTTATAAAGTAGTTTATATGTAGTATATTGATATTTGGTACTCTCCACACATCGTTGCGTTTCGCCATATGGACTGGAACGACTCATAATCTACCAGAATCATTTCTAAGTGCAACTCTACTAGGGACAGTGCCACACAAGGATCATCAAGGTGCCTCGTTAGTGTCACACTCTGCATGGTCTTTACTAACCAAAGCCATACACAATCAACACTCCTTTCAATTTATATGTCAGATAGGATTTAGTCAAATTATGTCTAAACTTACACGCACAAGCAGCAGACAAGGTAAGGTTGTACCTAGTATTGCTCCAACTGAAATCCACTAACAGAACTTCTTAGTAGATCAAAACCCTAATCCAACAATTATCTTAAATCAGAATTATATACGAAAATATAAACCCTAATATTCACAAATCTATATCAATAAGGATAACACACCTGTCTCCTCTTTCTCACAAGTAAATACAAATTTCAACGCCGTTCTTCCACAAATCCGTAACTATCACCACAACCCCTTCAATATACATATTTTCCTCAATTAAACACTTAAACGACAATAACAAATAAATCTCATCGAACAACAATATTAGATGAATTCTTATATACTTAGAATTTGCAGAATTCAAATTGGAATAAGAACCCTAATCCACGATTCTCCTGAATTTTGATAATAAATTGAAATCATAAACCTATAATCCTCGAATCGTAGTAATTATAAAATTCCAAGAAAGATGTTACCTTTTCCTTTAAATCAAAGTCTCCCAGATTTCCAAGTACTCTAGGGTTTCATCACAAATCTTGGATCTCCTTCAAATCCATTGAAAAACTTGTATTGGATAGATCGAACTAAAAAGAATGATTAAAAAGGACTAGAGAAAGATTGCTTACCTAGGGTTTCGCTGGGGGAAAAAGTGTAACAAGGTCGTAGGGTTTGGTGGCCTATATATAGAGGAGATTAGCTTTGTAAAAAAGCTACCCTTGCTTAGGAAAAACGCTAGCATAGGTCGGCCAGTGTGCCGGTGGCCTACACAATAAGAAGCGGCCTTCCTTGATATGCCAGCGACCATCTTGTTGGCGTAAGTCCAATTTCCTTAGCGAATATTTGAGACTTCAATGCCGAAGCTTAAGCTATCGTCCATAATATTTAGGCCGGCGGCTTATGAGTCAAAGCTGGCAGCTTAGGTGCAGACCTAAGTCCAATTCATCCAATCATTTGCCTGTGACTTCCTCGTGACCAAAATCATCTATTCAATGACAAAAATACCCTTTTATGTATTACTATATTACAATTTTACTTCAATATGAATTATTTATTTATACTTTTCATATTAAATCAAAGAACATCAATAACATGTGAATAGATTCAATAGCATAAACTTTCATTAATGAAACAACCAAGTCTTTACATTAGGTCAGGGTTCCTCCAGATCTAGGGTATAGAATTCTATTTTTCCATAGATAAAGAATTACAAAGACAAAGTATAGAAAAATAGAAGGAAATCAAGATGAAAACCCCTTTGAATCAAAGTCTTGTGATCTTGATTGAGATCCCACGCTTCTCTACTCAAAAGTATCCATTTTTTTCTCTAAGGTTCGTAGGAATAAAGATGCATGTTTTAATTGACAAGTAAATGCAACTATTTATAGCTGAGGACAAAATATGTCCTACATGACCACCATGCACGACCCGTGTTTGAGGTCGTGTAAGATTGTGTAAACCCTTGAAATTTTCATAATTCATAGAAAATAATCCTAGAAGTCTAATATCAAAATTCAAATCTCGAAAATCGACCCAAGATAAAACCAAATTCTAAATCAGGTCAAACACGAAAATTCTTAGTCTTGAGAAAATGAGGACCCTTGAAACAAACTATAAAATCCAACTATCGGTTGAATCAATATTCGTATGCCAATCAAATCATCTACCCGACTCCTAAAACGCAAATCAAAACGATATATTCAAATAACGCTCGACAACGAAATGCTAAAATCTTAAAACCCTCGATGAATTTTGGAATCAGAAATTTCAATTTTCACCAAAAGTCAAACTGAGTCAACTCATAACCCTAGACTCGGTTAAACGATCCCGAGAACTGAAAACTATTAAATAATCATAAATAAAATGAGATAAACCATAGATATCAAACTAAAAATATAATACGGTCCAACTGCAAAATTATATGATCTTACGAATAACTCAACAAAATCGGAAGTCAAACCGGAATCCTAAAAGTCAACAAAGCTTATAACAAACGCTAGTGTTTAAGATTGGCAATCCCGCGCTGTTAAACCCTAAACAACGAAATGGAAATAATTGTTGATAATAGTTCGTAATAATATAGGGAAGCCTAAAAATATTAGATTCATGAATTTCGAGTGTCCTTCGGACTCAAACGGGATCAGTTCTCGAAAAGTGTGTCCCGGAGCTTGGAATAATAAAAATATTTCAATAACACCAAAAGACTCGTAATTAAACAAGGATTTCAAAAATATCAGTTTTAGAATTTTTCGGTAGCTAAAAATTACAGATATCGCATTTATACGCATATTTTTATTACTACCGGTATTTTAATTATCTAGTTTACTATTCATAGTACTTTTCTACTATTCTTTACTATTCATCTATCTTTACTTTTCTTACTACATATTCTTACATCTACATACCTATTTCTTACAATTTTCTTTTCCCATAAAAATTCTACACCACATATTACGAAACTTCTTTCACACTTTTCTTCTAAAATTAATTTTTAATCAGATTTCTCTCTCTTTTCATGTCTTTGCCGTCCACCCCATCTCTCTCTTCACCCCCATTTAGTTTCTTTTTCAATTTATTTAATTATATCTAATTTTCACTCCAAAATTCTATGAATAGCCCCTTCTTCTTTCATTCTTTTACACAATTCATTTTACTACCAAAACTCTCTCAAAATCTCTCCACAAATCCTCTCTTCAAGAGTTCTCTCTACCAAAACTCTATTAAACCAATTCTTCACAAAAATCATTCCTTATACACAAACTTTCTACCACATGTCACTACTCACATAATACCCATTTCATCTACCATCTTCATATCACATAAACACCTTAGGTAAATTTCTTCCAACCATTTATTTACCCATGTCATGTAACTTAACATGACTATGGTGTTGTTTTGAAACTCATATGAGTAGTAAAAGCAATAACATGTTCATGTTTTGTTCTTGCACATGAACTTCCTATTTTATTATGTTGTTATTATTTCTTATTCATATCTAACTAAATATATTTATGTATTTATATCTAATCTTTAGAGCATATAAGCTCACTTGTTGTTTATTTAATTTCATGTTTTGCAATTTATTTATTTCATGCTTTGCAATTTATTTAATTTATGGTATTTCTTTAAGACTAGTCTTTCTAGTCTTAGGCTTGTTCATATCAAGTCAAAACAACATTTTCTTTATTCTTTTGGGACTAGTCTATTCTTAGTCCCGGGATGCCTTGATGAAGCTAAGGCTCCCAATACTTGACCGGGATACCTTGATGAAGCTAAGGTTCCCAATACTTGATATTTTTATTATTTTGCTTATTATTATTTGTTTCTAGTGTTTTCTCATGTTCTTATTATTTTATATGCTCATAATACTTGCATCTACATAATGATATAGTCTCAACTAATTTAAAAGTAGAATTTTACTTTATTAAAGGAACTTAAAATTAAATTTTCTATTATGTGACTTATCACAAAATAATGGAGTTATTATTAACAACATAGAAATAGAGTTTTCTCAACGTTTTCTTAAATAACAAAGATAGTTTACTAAGGAAACATAAGAAATAAATACTTTCTTTGTATATTATGGTAACCTAAGTTTTAGTAAAATAATTTGTTAATTTTCAAAGATCTTGCAAAAAGCTTAAAAATTAAACTCTTTTCAACTCCATGACAAAACCAAGGAACAAACTAGTTTTTCAAAGTTAAGATAAAATCTACTCATAAAGTTATAAACCCACTTAGAAAAATAATGATTTTCAAAGAATACAAAGTAGGATAAGATAAAAAACAAAGGATTTTTATCAAAAGGATTCTTTCCAAATAAAATAGAGGAAATGAAATATCAAATGTTGAAAAAGAAGAACTTGTATTTTAAACAAGAAATATATGAAGAAAAGACTAATTTTCTAAAAACCATTCTAAATACAAATTTATAAATGGGTTTTCAATAACTTAATACACTTTGATAATTTTGATCTTTTATCACTAGAAGTAAAATTTATGAAAGACTATGGTTAAAGGAAAATTTACTTGTTTTGGAAAAACGAATGAAGAAAATAAAATAAGAATATACTCGTTTATAATAATTTATGAAAATATAAAGTTTCTTCAAAATACTTGAAAAGAAATTTATCAAGTTATGTTTTAACACTTTTAAAAAGAATTATTTTATGAAATAAATTGTCAAGACACTACCATTAAAAATTTTGCATATAAAGTGAGCTTATCTATATACTCAAAGGACTTATCAATTATATGTATATATATATATATATATATACACTAAAGGATTTTTGAATGAAGTTGAGTTAGAAAATGGTTTTTGCAAAAATCTAGAAATATTCGTTTTAAATCCGTACCCAACTTTTTCGGAACCTAAATGACCTTTGATGATAAAGATAACCTTAGAAATGGATAGATCATTTCGAATAGATAGAAAATGGTATATTATATGCGAAATTCCGAGTTAAAATGAGCAAGTTATGGCCATTTTAAATTGGAATTTCATTCTATACGAATTTGGTGAACATAGTGAAATAGAATTAGAAAGTTTAAGTAGAATTTCTACAAAATACTTATCCTGGGTATTTCTTTTGTCTAGGTGACGAAGGATACGAGAATACCCTATCCGAGGATCACTAAGACTAAGAAGATCGCGAAATGGACGAGTGAGTTATTTCTCTTAATTTTGTTACCTTGCTTGTGATTGAAAAGTAGTAGCACTGGTATACTAAGAAAAGATAAAAATGGATATATATTTAGGAATTCGGGGTTATGTATATATATGTGATTCTATGTTTACGCGTGAAATGAGAATTAAGGATATCGCAACTTCAAACTGCCTGTTTAAGTATTTTTGTTTACCTACTTGTATGACTGCTTATTATTTGCTAAATTGATTGATCGCCCCTTAATAAACCTTAATAAGGTTTGGCTTAAGAAAAATAAAACGCTTACGTATAACATCCATCGAGTCACATTTCTTTTGGAAGGTCGCTACTCCTACACATAGAGTTGGATTGGCCGTTATCGTGCTGTGACACTGGTCATGTTCGTTCCTAGAGAATCCAAATCGCCCAGGAAATGAGACTCTAGGTTCGGAGCCTAGCCAACCAAACGCTTTGGGTGGGGACCTGGGGACTAGCAGTAGAATATCGAGGATCTTCATCACAGATTCCCTAACCTTTGATACGGAGGGGTAAATCCGTTCTATATATGGTTTCCGGATAACTATATATATATTTTGCGTAATCACGTGATTATTGCATTGTACGCATAGCATATGTGTGAAAATTTAAATGAACTTGTTTGAAAACATGGTGCGAATGAAAAGGAATATCTCACTAAGCTAGTTGTAGCTTATACCCCTATAAATTTTGTTGAAACAGGTATACCCGTGGCTTAAATTAAGGATCATGACATTAAGGAAGTCATGGAAGGACGTTAAGCTTCTATGAAGGAAATGGAAACATAAGATGAAGTAATTTTGTAAGGTTCTTTATATGTAATGAATTCTATGTTAGTATTTTGGAGATTCTAAGATGTATATTTATTTGAAGACAATAGAGAGACATGCCCTTAAGAATTGTAATTTAATATGTTTATGTTTTATGATAAGTATTCTCTTTACCTTGTTACTTATTTATTATCAATATAAATTGCGTTACTCCGATGCGTTCCTTTGGTTGTGATGTACGCCTTGTACATGATATGGAAGCCTTTGCGTGACTGAGATAGTCATTCCTAGGCTTTAATATTGTGTACGGCGGACTGCCACGTTTAGGGTACCCCTCGAAGCATGACAGATTGTAAGCTACGAAATTTCTCAAAATAAGGTTTGCACGACCACAAACACGACTTATGTAGGGAGCTCATGTGGGTCTCTAATATGCTTTTGATCACTTTTTCACCCACAAGCACTTTGCATAACTTTTGTGGATCCTTGTGCGCAATCCAAGTTGCATTTTGGTCAAAATTTACTTCTTACACCAGTGCTCTGCATAGCTTGTGTAGAAAGTCATGCATGTTGAAATCTTCCATTTGTCCATTTCTTCATAACAATCTCCTTTAACTCATTAAAATGTCTTCGTTAAGCTCATTGTTCTCTTTGTTCTAGAAATTAACATTTTAACCCAATAAGTATAATTTTCGTTAATAAATTACATAAAATTCATATAATATAATATTAATACATATAAATAATAAAGGTCTTTTGGCACTTATATATTTTGTTTTTTGTTTTAATGATTAGCCCTATATATGGTTTAATTTTATAATTTATTATATGGAGAAGTAAATTTTTAATCATTAATGTTTGACCATTTTTCTATTTAAGTCTCTAATCTTTTATTTTTTTTTCTATCTAAGCCCTCAACGTTTGTTAATATTTACAAATGAGAACTTTTATTAACACCATTAGCTTTTCCATCCATTTTTAACGAGTGACAGCTTTTGGTTCATTTGAATAATTAATTTAAATTTATATGAATTAAATATAAATAATAAAAGAAATTCTTGAAATAATAACAGACAATTGAAAAAGGGTAAAGAATCACATAACTCCATTTCCACATATATAAAACTTAAAGATCGAATCTTTACCATGTATTTCAATCCAAATTGAATCAAATTATTTCCTTGAAATCCTATCGTCTCCGAGGGATTTATATCCTAAAAAATTAAGAACAACCAATTAATACTAAACAATATAACCACGCTCATACTCATTGAGTGCCATTTTAAAATAAGAACAATTTGAATTTCTCAAAATCTTATTCTATTGACTCAATCAAACAGAGCCTAGTATGGACGTGTTAATATGCTTACTATTGCAACTTAGCGTGTAGCTTTAACTTTTGTTCTTAAACAATAGTATTTTAACACAACAAATGTTATCACTGATTGTCTTAAATAAAATAGGTATCTGTTTGGCAAGAAACAAACTAGACATAGATTAAATACAAATGACAAACAGGTAATTTTACTCATAAAAAGATTAAACAGACCAGATATAAATTAGATGCAGTTGACAAATAGATACATATGCAGATATAGATAAAAAACAGACCATCCAAACAAACCCATATAATTGATTCAATTTAAACAGTTCACGTGTTAGATTTCTTTGTAAAGTATCTAGTATTTTATTTTATTTTTTAGATTTTTACTTTGTCATTATATCCATGTTTTTGATGGTGTGATCAAACATATTAATGGATATTATGTTTTAATTGTTACTCTTAATCTTGTTTAATTTGATTTAGATTGGAAGTCATGATAAAGATTTGATCTTTATGTTTTGGATACGTGGGAATGGAATTGTTAATTTTCTATTTTTTCCTTGTTTGTTTTATTTTCATGAAATTTTTATTATTATTTTATTTAATTTATATATGATTGATTATATTATCAACTTAAATTAATTATTTGAATGAATTATAAATTGCCATTTGTCAAATATGGATAAAAAGTTAACAGGGTCAATAAAAGTCTTAACCTATAAACATTGACAAATGTTGAAGACTTAAATAGAAAAAAAAAGTTAAGGATTTAAATAGAAAAAAGTCAAATATTAAAGACTAAAAATGTACTTTTCTTTTTATTATATTATAAAATATTTGAACAAGCTTTGTTTACTTATTTATTTATTTTTCTCTTACATGCATGGAAGCATCCTTCTCTCAACATTATTAACAATTAGTATCTATTATAGGTGAAGGTTTTTTTTTTTAAATTTATTTATACTTTATTTAATTTGTCATCTTGTTAATTTTTTACCCCAAAAGTGTAATTGATGTTATTATTGAACATCTCCCTTTTCAAATTCTAGTTATATTTAGTTTAATTACACTAATGAATAGGGAAAAGAAAAAAAATGATATTTTATTATTTAATTGTAAAAATGATACTAAAACGAAAATAATCCTACTTTTAGACAATTTAAACTTTTCTCTTAAATAGATGAGTTCTCATCCATTCAAAGTTAAAGTTAATACAAAAAGATGGGTTCAGTGCAGTATATAAACCCACTCATTTTAAATCCCTAAATTTTTTCGAAATCCCAACCCTAATAAATATTTTCTTTCTTAAATATACTAATCAAGACAACATTCTATGTGTGTGTCCGTGTAAGAGAGAGAGAGAGAGAGAGATGGACTTGGATTGAAAGAGAGAGTCGACAAACTTGAAAAAATGAAGCAATTGTTGCCAGATCCTTCTCACAAAGCTTTTGTTCATAAGGTAATCTCACTTTCTCATCACAAATGTGCACATGCATACATCACATTGCCTAATATTGTTATTCATTAATTGCTTTCAATGTTTTCTTCGATTAAGCAATCATAATCTTAGAAAAATAAGGGGATTTAAAATGAAGAAGAAGAATAGTTATTTTGTATATTGCTTTGAACTTTTTTGAAAAGACGAGTTCATAAGTAACGAGATTAGTGCAATTCTATTAACCTCGTCTCTCAAAAAGACGAGTTAAAGACTAATGAACTCAAGAGGTATTAGAATTATTTTTGTACTAATAGCATTTTTGTAATTAAGTAATAAAATATTACTTTTTTCCTTTTCCCTTAATGGACATCCCATTTACATTTATGGGTGCTTAAAAATACAAATAATTAGTAACATCCCAAAATAATTATTCACAAAAACTTATATCACTATATAATTACTATAAAAATTGACTTATATCTACTTATTATTTTCAAATTTATTTGACTAAAATTATGTCCCATCATTGTAATTTTTTTTTGCCATCATGTCCCATCATCATAAATACATTCTATGAGAGCAACTTTATCCATAAGTTACCTAATGAGTTGTTTAACATGCCAATTATTGATTCCCATATCAAGTGACTCCCTTTGCAACTCTTTTTATTGGTAAATTCTTCAGGAGAGTTACTAAATAATAATTTTTTAATTTTTTTTTAGTTGCCACATATCACATTCTACCAATTAAAATATGCGAAATAGTAAGAAAGTTGTTTTTTTTTTCCCAATTGCTTAGCTAGAAAAAACTTTGACATAGATTCTCGTGTTAAGTAACTCATCTAGCAACCCACTTTATTCATTTTTTGAGTTATTTAGCACTGGTCCAAATCAACATAACTCCAATAAAGTTTGCTCTAAGTTATCTTACTCTGTCAGCTTGACAATCTTAGATGTTTATTTTTTCTTGTCTTAAAAGTTTAACTAGACCTTATTATGGAAGAAATTTTTCTTATTTTAAATTCTGGTTGTATTTGTTTAATTATATGAACGGATGACATGCACTATGGGTTCTTAAAAAAAAAAAAAAGTATTTACTCAGAATCCACTTACAATAACTTATATCACTGCATGATCGTCACAAAGGATGACTCGACTCTACATATTATCTTTAAATTTTGTTTTTGCTAATCCGCTGACCAAAATAGCTTAACCCTTCATATTAATTTTAAGTTTATTTAACCAAAACTATATAAGTTATCTAAAATATTTTATTCTTTGTTTGCTTTAATAATATGAAATATACTGTAATGCGAGGTGTAGATGGCCTAATCTAGATTATAAGCCCAAGGATGGACGAGGTGTAGATGGCCTAATCTAGATTATAAGCCCAAGGATGGACGCAGAATCATACGGCTGGGAAGGACCAATCCTTAATTAAGTTAATTTTATAATTATTTATTTTATATTAAGTTGCTATTATAATTATATTACATCTTGTATTTTTATAAGAGTTTTGTTAATGATTTCGTTGTGATATTTTTCAAAATTTCATAAAAAAAATCATTTAAATAATAATTAAGAGTGTTTAGTGCATTTCAAAAGAGATGGTATATTTATCACTTGAAAATTAATTATTAATAAAAAATATAAAAGTTAATATCTACATAAGTTTTGTTTTTAACAAAAAAGATCATAAAAATATAAATAGCTAGGGTATCTACTCAATAACATATGCCCATTTTTATAACATTAATTGTACGAAAAAAATGTTATCAAATCAAAATTATATAACTAGTGTGCAATATAATTGCTTTTGATACAAATAGATTATAAAATATAACTATATATGATAACTATTTAATAATTCATCTATTTTTTAATAATATTAATTGCAAAAAAAGAATGTCTAAGTTAAATTATATAATTAGTGTATAATAAAATTCACTTGTAATACAAATAATGTAATTATTATTTGTAGTATTGGTTAGTGAATTGCGTTAGATCAAAACCTTTTTAAAGAATGCGAAGTTGAAGTTTTTGAAAATTTATTAAGCTTAGGGAAGTGCCTCTACTAAAGTAGCATGGAAAATATTAGGTTGGATCATAAGGAAACTGTGGCAACTACCTTATTCCCATTTCATCTATTATCTAGTAAAAGAAAATTAGAAAAACATATTGAAAACAGAAGCTAGACTAGGTTAATGAATATTCACAAACGTTTTTAGAGCAAAATTAAGAATGGGTTTGTAAAAATTCAAGACAATAGCACAGGATTTGCTTCACCAATTCCTTATCATGTGATTTCAAATCAAAATTAAGGATGTGTTGTACTATTGGATTCATTGAGACAAGTTAAAGCCTCTCTTAAAATCAGTAACTCTAGACTTAGACCAGACCACTGGAATCTCTTCTCAAGCTATCAATGGTCTTAACCCACATAAAGCTTAAGAATCTTTTGTTTTATACCGACTCAATGAATCTTAAAAGCAAGAGACATAAAGTCTCAGAACCTCTCTCTTATGGCGATTATGACCAACTCTATTAGTAGGCACAGATCTATTCAAAATAATGACCTCTCAACCTATTCGATTGAAATCAAACATGGGTCTAACAGGTGCACCACGCAATTAAACCTACGAAAATAAATTCAAGCTATTAATCACAAATACCTGGTCAATTTACTTGAAAGTGCATTTGAATTCACATGAATCAGGATTTGGATTAACAAACCCTAAGCTGTAGGAGATTGTTGCTCCACAGGTTTAAATGTTTAGCATGATTTCTGAAGAAATAAAACGGAATGAAAGAATATTTCAATTACAAACAGACAACCCATTGACTTCACTGAATGGAATAAGAGAAAAATGAAATTCCAATTCAAAAGGAATGTAATAGGGTTGTAATGGCTATTATAATGTTTATTTAATATAAAAAGTAAAACAAGTAATTATTAGAGTAAAAGGTAAAATATTTATAATACCCCCTACATTTATTACAAAGAGAGAATACTTGTATATGTGTTATTTTCAAGACAGGGGTATTTATGATAAAGTTGAAAAATAAAGCATGAAAGGGTCATTCATGAATTGGAGACATGAATGGCTATTCATGATTTTAGGTAATAGCAATTCACTATGAATTGTCATTCATTTCAAATGAACATCGTAATATCAGCTTTATGTCAAACAAGGAATGAATGAATAGCTATTCATGTCAAGTGAACGGACTGAGAGTCTCACAAAAATTACAAATAATTGGTTAAATTGATTTTACTTAGAAAACTTCAAGACTTTTTAAAGCAAGAATAAATGGGTTCTTTTGCTTTAGAATTTCTCTCTCTATAGTACGTTAGGAAAATGGTACAATATTCTACATTATAATCGCATGCCTCTGTATGCTTATTTATAGGCTTAGGGCACATAAATCATGATGATTTTATTACTGACGTGATAGATTTTTTTATTTATTTATAATAGAATGCATTTTCTTTATCCACGTGTGCTTTTGCATCTCTTGCTTCACACATTCGCTTATCATAGGATAAATCGAGTGCTTGAGTGCTACATTAAAGACAGGGCTTGACTTGAGCTAATGAAACGTTAACGTTTCTGCCCAACCTTCCATCGAGGGGTAAGTTTAGAATGTTTAGGGCTCGAGACTTGAGGTGTGAATCAAGTTAAGCAAAGGTTTGGTCTTCATTTAGCAACTATCGCAAGTCAAATTTAGGGGTCGACGTTGAGATGCGATAGAAGCTGTTTTCAAGTTTAGGCTCGATCACTTTAGAACACATGTTGAGGGTTATGTCGATAGCTTGATGTAAGGCGCGACAGACCAATTTTGCCTTGTTTTGCCTTATTATTTTGGCCTTGACCAGTGCTTTTCCAAGGCTTGATAGTTTTGTCTTTAAGTATTGCTGCTGTTTTGCTCCAAATTTGATTCTAAACACTTTAGTTCTTCTTCTTTTGATTTAATGAGCTGTAAAACAACAATTTAATGTTAAAAGCACTAGATTCATGGGAAATTATCCAAAAATACTTCAATTTAGGCTCACATTCCTATGAATAGAATAGAGCAAGATATACATATCAAGTATACTTTGAAAAAAGAATAGTTATTTAAGAAGAATTTATTTAGTTAGATATAATTTTATAATAACAAAATTTAATCCTATTAGTTATTGTAGAGAGAGAGAGAGAGAGAGAGAGAGAGAGAGAGAGAGAGAGTATATGTGTAATAAATGTATGTTGAAAAAGTAAGAAAAAAATGTGCAATCATAGGAATTGAAGCCATAACCTTTTGGATATAAAACTAAATATTTATCCACTAATCTATATTTATTCTTAAGTTGTTATTTCCTTTATATAATATACATATAATGTGTATATTTTATTTTTCGAAGTAATTTGAAAACTATAATGTGTATATTTTATTTTTCGAAGTAATTTGAAAACTTAGTTTTTCTCAGGTCTAAAAGGTCGGGGCCTCTGTTGATCCCCCTTAGACTTACCCCTGCATGGGCCTTCAAAGCTAAGTCTAGCCTGTTAGCGTTTTGGGCTAACTTATGTAGCTAAGACCTAATCTACATAGCAATAGCTTGAAGCCCACATCAGGGTGTTATCACCTTAGCTCAGAGTACCGATTGAATCATTCAATACTTAGTCAACATTGCACTCGACATCTCTCGATATGTTATGTTCAGTTGAGCTCGGCACGATTAAACGTAGATTAGTGGGTTCACCCTACATCCACTCTAACTATTGCCAAGTACCCATTCGTTCACTCTCCCATGATCTCACGGTGCTCTCAATTGCCAAGGATCACCCGATTATAAATAACCTTCCCACGTTCATGAGAAAGGTAATGTCACATGAACTATTTTCCATATTTATGATCTTCTTGCAAATCGATATGGTTGTTGACTTAGGTATTAGACTGGCCGCATTGAGTTCAACCTTGATGTGTCACTAATTGTGTTTCGTTTTGTGGGCTATAATCCTATTCATTCCAGTCCAGATCATCCATATTTAACCTCTATAGATTTAAACTTGGCAAGACGAGAAAATTTTAACAGGTATCATGTTTTGGTTAAGTTTGCTGATAAAAATGTTTAAGGTAAAAAAATATTGGTTGGTAGAATTATTTAAGAAATTTTGATATATTCAGCTAATTAAAACTAAAAATATTTCAATTGATGATATGCGTGGAAGAAACAAAATCATTGCCATAAAAATATTTCCAGTAATGATAAATATTAAGAATCTATTTGTTTGTTGATAGATTACAGATACATACATTTTTTTTTCAAACTTTTTTCTAATAAATTGTTTATCAAGAAATATATATGTATAAAAAATAATTGATAGTCCTCACTAAAAGATCAAATATATTAAATATAGATAAAATGTAGATGCAAATTAGATATATTTATATATATAATTTATATACAAATATAAATATAGATAAAAATAGATCATCCAAACAGACCCAAGTTGACAACATAATTTAGGAAATTATATTGTAATAGGATGGCTAATAGTATTTAAATCAATAAAATGTTCGGAAGAAAAAAAAAAAAATTAGGGTTTTAGGTCTACTTGTCAAGAATGGGATTCGAACCCATGCCCTTTCGGACCAGTACCTGAAACTGGCGCCTTAGACCAACTCGGCCATCTTGACATTTGTGACCTATGTACGTAAGACAATTTACTTATCTACAGTTGTTTCACTGTTGTGATTTTCCGGTTCTGGCTTTACAGAACCCTTAAATTATCTTCTATGTTGAGACGACGACTTCATCAATGGAAACCTCCATTCCCACTCTCCTCTCTTCCACTCTCCCTCTGTCTCCAGCTCCCAAAATCACCGAACCCCACCTTTCCTATCTCTTGAAAATCCCATCGTTCCACAAACCCATCACTTATTCCCACTCCCTTATCGCCTTTTCCCAGCTTAATAAACCACTTCTTTCGAGACCATCAGCACAAATTACGAATGGGCCAGAAACAGAATCAGGAATCCCTAAGTTTAAGTGGGTCGAAATAGTTCCTAACGATATGACACAGGTAGAAAAGGAAGTTATAGCTAATTTGCCGTATAGAATGACTAAAAGGTGTAAGGCATTGATGAGGCAGATTATTTGTTTTGAACCTAAAAAAGGGTGTTTAGTGGATTTGTTGAGTGAATGGGTTAGGATCATGAGCCCTAGAAGAGCTGATTGGCTTGCCGTTCTGAAACATTTAGACAGATTGGACCATCCACTTTACGTTCAGGTATAATCGTGTGATTATTTACTTATTGGTAAATTATATATGGATAAGTGTTTCGAGTGGTTAAAAACAGAATCATGTTTCGTCAAAGTGAATCAAAAGGGTTACACGTGAAGAAAAAATTAAGGAATTATCTCCTTGTGAAACGTCGATACCACCTCGTTTGACGATGAATGTACCCCAAATGTTTTGATGTTCCTTTCTGCTGGTGTAATTCAGTTCAAGTAATCGATTTTATTATTTTGATTGATTTGCCTTATGGGTTTTATTCAAATTTGTAGCTTGTATTGTAACTTGCAGTTGTCTAATTTATATAGCTTTTGAAATTCAGTATCCCGGTTGAATTAGTTATCTAAAAAATTTTGAACAATTTATCCTCAGTATTTGTCAGAAGTTGATGTAAAAATGTTACCTTGAACAGTATGCCGTCCAGTCTTTTGTCAATTGGGTGGCTAAACATTCATGAGTATTGTTCAAAAGGTGGTGAAATGTGTGTGATCAACAGCTTTTGCATAGTTGAGTCGCAGATAGACGGGTGCTTATGTTGCTTTCGGGTTTTAGCGTAAAAATATTATTATGATTTGTTGAGAAAGGATATTTGATAGTTTTGAAAATTGTCGTGTCATATATAAGATGCAACAGATAGTTCCCATAAATAAAGAGCAGGTTTGGGAAAGTAGTTGCAATTATTCTTAATATACAGCCAGTCTTTTGGGATAGAATTTGGTAGCAATCACTTTGTCATACGAGGTGAAGCTGCTGTCAGATTACTAAGTAATTGTTAGAAAAATGTATAAATGTCCAGTCATATGCTTTTCTGGCAAGTGGTTCATGCATTGATATTATAACCGTGTATTATTTGGTCAAAGAATGAGGTAGTTGATGATAGGAAGCTTCCATATGGTGATAAACTTCAAGAAATAAGGCATTTTATTCTACTCGAATTACAGTTTGCTATTATTTGAAATGATTTAGAGGTATACTTTGTAGGAGATGCCGCTAGAAGTAGAAAATTACAATGGTACAAGATGTTACTTCATCTCACATTCTTAATGCTACTCTCATGAACATTGCTCTGCGTTGGCTTTCTCCTGGAATATTCTTGAGTTATTTCTGAACTTCACCAGAACTAACTGGAAAATAATTTTTATGTTTGGATCTTACTGAATTAATTCATCCTCTCCATAAGTATAGCCTCCTAGTTGCGTATGTAATGATCATGTGTAATTTTGTCTTGGTCTCGGCTTTTTTAGATGTTTTCTGACATTACTTCTTTGGCAATACTTCAAATTATCATATCTATATAGGATTTTGCAGATTTTCTATGTTATTTCATCCTTTCCAAAGTAATAGTTCATTTGTTTTCCTAAAAGGTAGATATCTGTGTTTACCTTTGAGCATTATCAATCTGTTTTCTAAGATGTGGGGTTATGAATTTTTCAGGACTGACTCTAAATATTTAACCTTTTTCATGCTGAGTTAGTACCTTTTCTTAACTCACAGCAATATTTCTTTTGTAGTCAACTGTTTTGTGAAGAGATAGAAGAGGGAGGTTCAAAAAGAGGAAGGCGGTTAAATGTAGACTAATCATTTTAATATATCCACAAACTGGTAAGCTGCTAGTTATGAGAGCAGTAAATAAGGGGTGTGTTCATTATCGGCCTGACATAATTAGTAGTTACTTGCTCAAGATCCTCATAATGCTGGGCTTATGATTCAAGGTTTTTGCAATGGCTGTGGTGGTTTTCGATCACAATTATCCAATGTCATGATAGTGGAGGACTGATATTAAACGTAGAGATCCACTCAGAGATTAAATTTTCACCTATCTATGATGTTTATGAAACTTTAAAGCTTCAGCAATTTAGATCTTTCAGTCTTGTCCTTCATTGTCTGTAGGGATATTACAGGACTTAAAACACAGAACATTTTATTTTAGAATACCTATATGTTAATACATTTTCTGAAGGGATATTACAGGACTTAAAACACAGAACATTTTATTTTAGAATACCTATATGTTAATAAACTTTAAATGCCAAAGAAATCTTTTTTAAAAGCTGCGAATATTGCTTTAGATTATTTTAGGATCATTGAGGAGTTGAAATTATTTTATATGTGCTGTGGAATCTATTTCAGTCCTCATACAAGTGAGCCCATTGCGGACTCCATCCTGGACTTGCCAGATGGTCTGTAACAAATACATCCTTGTTGTGAACCATCCTTGCACCATGAATCCCAAACATTGGTGTATTTGCTCATTCTAGACTTGTGCTCTTTTGGCTTATGAATAAATTCTCTGTTCTTACAGAAAATAGGTTTGGTGATTAACTGTCAAATGCAGTAGTGTAGAAGAATATATGCGAGAAGTAAATTTAGTCGCCGTTTTTGTACTTTCACTGTGTTCTTGATCTAAGGGATCGACAAGAACTACGCTGATTCGGGAAAACAAGAAATTGATATGCATCTTGAAATAGCATAAGTGAGAGTTTAAAGAAATTAAGAGCAAAGACCTCAAATCCAAGGCATATCAATTTAATTATTCAGGCCAATTACAACATTTTTTCTCTTTCTTCAATATGATATATGAAACTGTGGATACTCCTGGATTGTTTATGAGTTCCTTTTTGTTTGGATTGGTTACTTTCAGGTTTAGAAATCACTTGATGATATTGCTTCGTAATTTAAAAGTGCTGCAAATTTGTAATATGTCACTACATAATAGAAGTTCTTACCCATCAATCTTTGTAGGTGCTAGAAATTGCTCTTTTGAAGGAATCTTTTGAACCTAATGTTCGTGACTATACCAAGTTAATCCATTTATATGGAAAGCAAAACCGGCTTCAAGATGCAGAAAACACTCTTTCTGAAATGAAGAGAAGGGGGTATGTCTGTGATCAAGTAGCACTGACAGCTATGGTTCATATGTACAGTAGAGCAGGAAACTTCAGCCAGGCTAAGGAAACATTTGAAGAGATCAAGCTCCTGGGTGTTCCGTTGGATAAAAGATCATATGGTTCAATGATAATGGCCTACATAAGAGCTGGAATGCCTGAGAAGGGAGAGGCATTACTAAATGAAATGGATGAACAAGAGATACGTGCTGGGAGAGAAGTTTACAAGGCTCTTCTAAGAGCTTACTCATGGGGTGGTAACTGTGAAGGAGCTCAGAGGGTTTTTGATGCTGTTCAGTTTGCAGGCATTATTCCTGATGCAAGGATCTGTGGGCTTCTCATTAATGCTTATGGAAGAGCAGGCCGAAGCGAGGAGGCCCGCATAGCATTTGAGAACATGAAGAAGGCAGGTATCGAACCTAGTGATAAATGTGTAGCCCTTGTGTTAGCATCCTATGAGAAGGAGGACAAAATAAATGCTGCATTAGGATTTTTGCTGAGCTTGGATCAAGATGGTATCGTGATTGGAAATGAAGCGTCTGAAAAACTTGCACGGTGGCTTGGAAGATTAGGGGTTGCAGAGGAGGTGGAAAATGTTCTGAGAGAGTATGCTGCAGAAACCAACAAAGATGTTTTCCCTTCCTTGTCTTTGTGACAGCATCTTTTGATAAAGTTCCAAGACTTAAGCCTCTGTCTGGTGTATGAAGTGGCATCATCAAGAAAATTGACAACCTGAAAGAGAGAAATTAGTGTTGGTTAGAAGTCAAACTATTGTGTGGACTTCATTTGCCATATTGGGATTAGCTGTCTGAACTCTGAAGCACCTCAAATTCACGGATGAGATGACCATTTGTGCTAAATCGTCTGATGGTTGTTGGCGCGATATAATTCCGAATTGCACCTCGGTGAATTTTGGAGGCAAAATGGGGTGGTTATCTTGGATTTCACTTCCCACGTAACTTATTTGTTATATATATGTAAAAGAAAAGAGAAGATTTCGGAAAGAGCAATAGCCAGTTAGTATTTAGGAATTGAGTATCATATCCAATTGTAATTTATCGGTTATGTCTCACAAGTAACATAGAAATGAACATTAATCGTATCTTCTTTTAGTGGTAAAGCGTACAATGCAGTAAGATCGTAGGTTTTGCTACACACCAATGTCCAAGGAACTGGTCGAATAGAAGCTTCAAATCCGAAATGAAATCTATTTCTTTATTTACTTGAAAGCTTCACTAGGAAAAAGAGAGTTAAGTTCTACAAAATTGTGTCAATTTTACTCTCATCAAAAGGGGAAAAAGAAAATAATATTTAATATTTTTAAAAGAATTACAAAATTACTATTGTGATCAATGTAATCTTAGTTTTAGACAACATGAAAAGACGAGGTTTTATGTAGGAAGCAATCTCGTCTCTTCGAAAGAGAAGGTTTTATGCAGGAAGCAACCTTGTCTTTTCGAGAGAAGAGGTTGCAACACTGATTAGCCTCCTTTTTTGAAGAGACGAGGTCAGCATAAATTTATCCTGCCCTCCTTCCCTCCGCAAATCTTATATATCACTCTTTTTTACATTAGTTATTATAACCTGTCAAAATCATATATAATTAGCTATATAATCATTCATTAGCCATCTATCATAAATAAATAACTTTCAAACGACATAATCCAACCACAATAGTATTCCTAAACTCAATCCATCCAAACATAATTCTAAACCCAATCTATCCAAATATAACAACATTCTCAAACCTTGTATCACCAACGTAATAAAAAACTCATAAAACATATTATGAAATGATTGCATTACTGTTCAATTAATTACATTAAAAGAATATGAAAAATCTACATACAACAATCATAAAACATAATAATAGATGGAATATAATCTCTACTCCTGGGTGCCTCGCTTCCCTCATCCCTCCTGAATAAAAGTATGAAGGAATGGTATACGCTAATGCATATCCTGATAGGGATGCTCCATAGATGGATCAACCTGTGTGAGTGTGACATTCCTATCTCCACCACTAGCATAGTATGGGTGAAATGAGACAGGGTTTGGATCCACTTGGGTGAATCCCTTCCAATATCATGTGGCGATGATAGTCACCTCTTTTGTGAAGCAAAAGGGTGTGAAACTTTGTGTATGAGATGTCTAGCATTGGAGTTTCCGCTAGATGAACATATGATGATGATGGACTAGACTTGTAATGATGAAATCATTAAGGGCCAGGCTCATTAGATACATGTAAACGTGAAGGCGAAGGCTTATCTCTAATATCTGTAGCTCGGCTTCACCCTCGCTCCTGACCGTATCCATACCCACGCCTCTCTCTCTGTGGCCGTTGTCTTTGTACTGGCTGAGGCTATGGATCATCCGATGTTGGTGCTGGCGCTGAATCATTTATATAAAGTTCCATGAACTCATCTATTACATGAATGACATCTTATGTAGTGGCTAGAGTGTTCTTTGGTGGCATGTATGAGACTTTGTAAATGAAATCTACTTGCAAACAACAACAAACATGTAGATAAGGAAATGACGAACGTAGTATACATCCATAAGTACCTTACCTAATCATTGAACTTACCATAAAGTGTATAATAGCACCGGTATGACTGATCCAGTGCTTGATGATTGCATGATATCAATCCAAGTAATATGTAGATGTATAGTCAGGAATGTTTGGCAAGTTGAAAATGCGATTGGGCCTATTATCCACTCTGCGACCCACTTGGCGTGCTCTATCACCTAGTTCCACTTCGAGCACCCCCATAAGTTGAGCTTATGTAAGGCTCTTATATCAGCTGGGGGATTTGGGATCCCTTGGGAACCACCAAACTGTCTCAGCACCCTATCTGGATAATAGTGCTCGAGTACATGAAAGCATACCAAGGGAACCCGTAATCGCCATACATCTATACCAACCTATAGTAGTTGGGCAGGGAGCCTAGAATAATAGAGTATGGTTCCCAAACAACCTGTTCATGAAAAAAAGTTAGCTTTACATAAGCAAAAATAATGAAATTATACATATAAGATTACATAGGACACATAAAACGGTACATGGTTTGGGATCTATTGGTCTAAGCAACCTTTATACTTAAACAACATATGTGTAGGGCATTAAGTGACATCAAAAGTGGCACCCTAGTAATTGATGAGAGGGTACCCCACAGTCACTGCCGTGATCTATCGCCACAAGGGGGTAATGTGTGGGAAGTGCTTTTAGGCCCATATTTGCAGAACAACAAGGAGTCTTGCAATGTCACTTGTCTCAATATGCAATGCCCTGCATAGCTACCCATATAGCCATGACAAGTGAGCTACTCCCCATGCATAATGTCTTGCTATCTCAAAATCCTCAAACAGCTGCAGGTACATGACATGAACTAGGTTGGATGATTTGTCCCCAATAATGAATTATCTTAGTAATAATAGAATATAAGCCCTAGCATGGTATCGAATAGTGATGCCGTCTGCATCATGAGGTAGCGTTGCGAAGCGTCCATCCGACATCTTCAAGCGACCATCATCAATATTAACATTAGAAACGGGTCTAATGCCAAGTAAACGGGCATATAACTCTAGCCAATCCATTTATGCTATGCTAGTAACTGCATGACCATAGATGGGAAGACCGACTAGTACTATAACATCCTATAATGTCATAGTCCACTCCTTCGTAGGCATGTGAAATGTATGCATCTCAGGGCGCCATGTCTCAACTAAGGAGGTAATCAAGTGCTAATCCAATTGGATAAATGGTATATGTGCAACACCTCTAAAGCCTGCCTGTGTTAGATAAGGAACAAGTCGCTCATCTAGCTATGCAAGCATACCACCCTACAGTCTTAGCCTCGCCTCTCTCCAGCAATAATGTAATATGACGTGCTCCTGTGTTTGAAAACAATTCAATGAGAAGTAATACCTAAATGTTTTAACTTAATAGGATAGGAAAAGATCTTACTTGTCGCTCCCATTCAAGCGTTGATCTATGAATAGCCTATCTAGTAAGTAGTGAGTCATCTACAGGTCCCAGATCCATCTATAAAGAAAAATTGTAGTAATCAGTGTCATCAATTGTCATAAGTGACAAGGGGAGCAAACAACAAATGAAATAGGCAATTTCAGTGTGTTAGAATAAATCACATAAACAATATAATGCCACTATGACTCGATTAATTTGTAGATGTCCTACTAGCTGCACATCTACTTGGACAACTCTAGTGTTGTGCCCTATCTGCCCACACGAATCGCATGAGTAACCTTATGGGTGTTCTCGAATGTTCATCTCATTTTGGAAGTGTTTTTCCCTAGGCCTGCATCTCTTTATGATAAGTCTTGGGAAAGGGTACCTTTTTGGAATGTCAATACGAGTCCAATTCATCTTATCTACTGCAGGTATGAATGAATGCCCAAAAACCTTTAGCTGATTCTCCCACTTGTACCACTGCCCCACTTGAGCAACATAATCCATATGCAGAGTACCATTACTGTCATTGCATATGAGCATGAAATTTTATAGGTCTGCCACTTATTACATGTACATCTGCTTGATCTCAACTTGATTTTTTGTGTGTGATCTTCCTTTTGAATATACATTGTAGGACGTGGTGCGGTTAGACCTCAAACATACGTTCTTGATAGTCAAAACATGTTACACGATGGGCACTTGACACGTTGTTCCACCAGTCAAACTTCTTTATCGCATAAGCTGTCAGCACCTTACCTAAATTCATTGCTTCACTCGCCTCCTGCCTTTGCCTACTGAAGATTAAGTTGTAATTGTAAAAAGTTTTTTTCACTAACGCCGCCAAGGTAAAGGCCAAGCATCTTTAGGAATGGAATTGTAACTTTCAACCATGTTTGTTGTACCAATTCCAAACCTTGCATCTTCATCATGAGATAAAGTCCACATATACAGAGGCAACTCGCAAAAATATCGTGATGTCTATGGACTACTTTGACTGGCTATTGCAAAGTTAGCTTGGAACTTTCTCAACTGGTTTTGGTATGCTGCTCTTTTAACTAGTCCCTTACATTCTTAACTTTTTGCCCTAGAGTTGAGATTGCTAGCAACATGTCGGATACACCAATACTAAGGCCAACCTCTAGGCCGCACAACATTCTCACCTTCAACTGCACTCTTAATACCAGCATGCTAGTTGAATAGCAATCAAATATTGAAGTGATCCTTGATAACGTGTTCCAACAATTTTGTAAGGAACCAACTCCATGTGTCATCTTTCTCTTCATCCATAAGAGCATATGCCAGTGGAACAATATGATTTTCCCCATCTACTGCCACTACAATAAGTAGTTTGTGCTTGTACTTGCTATATAAGAAGGTACCATCAATCGTGATATCGGGTCTGTAAAGAATTAATAGATATAAATTAGTTTACTACTAACAATCTTTTATAACTGAATTCAATCATGTGTCAAGAACATACCTACAGTGTTGGAACGTTTGAATGCATGGAGCAAATGCCCAAAATAGCTTGTCAAGGAAGACATGTCCTATGGTATTTGATTTAACACTTCTCCATTTGAACTTTGTTCCTGGATTTGCCTCTACTATCAAATTAAGTAGATGTGGTAGCTCCGCATATGAATCCTCCTAACTTCCATACTCCTGCTCAATAGCTTTTCACTTTTCCTCATGAGTTCTCTTGATATGAACATTATACCCAAACTCTTTAAAGATAGTCAATTGGAGGTTCTTTGCCCCCACATATGGAGAATTACGAATCTCCATTATAATGCACCTGGACATGCTGGTGGAGTCCAACTGAGAATGATCTTGTCTAGTGATTTCATCTAAACATGTATAGGGTCCTTTATATTGGTGATGTGAAACCACTTACCATGTTTCTTATAGCTGCCTCTCAGTCTCCACCCACAACCTCTGTTGTGGGTATCAATGCACTTAACTGCCCATGACCTTGGGTTTGAGTCCACCATCTTAAAATTGTAATGGTTTGATATATGCCACATTTTAACTATCGTATAAGATGATCTTTAGTTTTGAATCGTATCCCAATCTTGAAATCATCACTGAAACTCCAATTTCCAATACTCATTTCCAGCTCATCATCAAATGTAGCACATGCACTATCTACATCAGCAGTAAAAAAGGTATTGACATTGAGCTCCCTATTGCATCAACAATTATAGGAGCCACAAAGTGGTGTCAGTCATTTCCCTTAGGTTGTATATCAGTAGCAATGACCTGCTGGGACAAACCTAGCACATAATCATTTCTATCATCATCCTAGTTGTCACTGAATTCACTTACCAATAAGTCTTACATCACTTCAGTATCATGACCACAACTTTAGTCAGGTGCACCCATTTCAAAATTACTCATTTGAACATGTAGGCCTACTGTTGTTTTATTTGGTTTGGAGTTTGAATCTCCCAACACTTAGTTCCAACATTCCATCAATGCCCATGGTGCCCTTTGAAGCCTGTTGCAATTCTTTTTCAATCTGGACATATACAGCCGTTGACCCTTTTGTGTACACCAACATCTCTTGTGCAGCATCATCATCGGTCACTGGAATAATATCAAAACGTAGTATCCTATCTTCAATAGCTACTTTATGATATAGCTTAACCTGATGTGTAGACCTATTCACTTTAAGTCTCTGCAAATGGCGTTTAGTATTTGCTCATAAGTTAAGTTTCTACTAACACTGACCACAGCAATTGACCATCTATCATAAGCAAAACCATCATTTCCTTCCTCAATGTTGCTATGAGCATATGAAATAAACTTCGCCTTGTCCATTTCCTCACCTACCTTGCTGCTCATAAAACATAGGCGATCGTGACTTATGAATTGCGATCATGACTTATGAATTGTACTCCCTTAATATCAAACTTTTTTTACTAAAGCTGGTATTGTAAACCTTTGATTTCATGCTAAATTTATGCTTAAATCTTAGAATTAGAGGTCAACTGGAAACGTTAAAAGTCAATAAACTTATAACAAACCCTAGTAGATTTAGATCCGGTAATCTCGTGCTCTTAACCCCTAAGCAAGAGAATTGAGATAATTGTGGATAATAGTTCATAATATAAGGAATCATAAAAATATCATATTTGTAAATTTTTGGTGTGTTTCGGATCTGAATGAGATCAATTCTCGAAAAGTGTGTATGTAAGCCCCCGTTTTCTCCACAATCAAGTTCGATTTCGAGAAGTCGAATCGAAAGATCGAAACCCTAATCTGAATAGTTCGGACCGTAAGTGATCTAGAAACCCTAAGTCCGGCAATCCTAAGAACAAAACCCAGAAACAATGAAAAATAGATTAATTGGGAATATAGTCCTAAGTAATAAATCAAACGTAAAAAGATCTGATTTCAAGAAAATTCGTTCGTTTCGGATCCGATCAGGATCTGTTTTCAGAAACCGGACCCCAAAGCTTGGAAATAGAAAAATATTCTGGAATACTCTTTAGAATAAAAAAATTATAAGGAATTCAAAAATATAAATTTCATAAGTTTTCGGTTTATAAGAATTACAGTTATAGCTTTTTTTATTGTATTTTCATTATTACCGGTAAATTTAATTATCTAATATACTATTTAGTTCCTATTCATCGCTATTCCATGTACAACTAGCCTATACCCTACACTAATCACATTATTACCTATTCCTCAAAATCCATGCCTTCCTTACAAATTACATCATCTTCTTACAAATCTTCATTTCAAATACACTTTAAAATCATCATTACCTATTCTTCAAATCCATCCCATCCTTACAAAATTACATCACCTTTCTTACATCCTTTCTTTTTCAATGCATATTATTATTACATAAATTTCAAATTAACCATCATCACATCACTCTCTCTCCTTTCCCTCTCTCTATTTACGCGAAGACCCCTCCCCCACTTTCCCTCTCATTAATTAAAATTTTTCTTCTTATTTCATTACAATATAAAACCTAATCTCCACTTCTATATAAATCCCCTTATATTCTCTCTATTACATTTTTTCTCTTCTTTCATTTTCACTTTGAAAATTTCTCTCAAACTCTCTCCTCCTCTTCCCTACATTGTTGTGAGCCCCCTCCCCCATTCCTTTATTTCTTCAAATAATCCTTCATCCAAGCCTTAGTAAGTAATATCTCTAACCCTATTTTCATTTATACATGTAATGGCGAGGATATAATGTGTGATTCCATAAAAAATTCCACATGAGCCTAAGCTAGGGTTATGGAACACATGAGCATGAAAACAATGCCATTACAAGATGTAGAGCTCTTGTTTAAGAGTGAATATTTTGCTATCTTAAGTGCCAAAAGTGTTTTTGTTGTTTTGTATCAAAATATTTTTGTAACGTCCTAACTTAAAGGCATTACAACCTACCACGTGTTCTCTCTTATATAGGACACGCAAAGGCTCTAATATCCACAACAATACATTAATCACCTGTAAACACACATAGGGTATTTCATAGGATAAGAAACCTGTTTAAACTAAAAACATATACTTCATAAAACATAAACTCTTGGTTTAAACATAAAATCCAAGTCGGCATAACACAAATCCAATAGAAACTAAAAACTGTTTACATCAAAATCCTTTCATTTAAACCAACCTAAACATTCAACTACAACTTCAAAAGACCTAAACATTTCTTTTCTATAGAAATCTTGATATCTGAAGACTAGCTCTCGATTGGGTAGTCGGGTCCACTATCGCCATCCTCGTTATCAAAGAATAACTCATATCCAGAAAGATCATATACTATATCCTCTTCACCTGTACCTGAAATTTAAAAGAATGAGCGGCGACGCCCAGTACGAAAACTCCAATCCAAAAACAAATGCATATGCACATACAACAGATAGATAATTCATGCAACTTAAGGTAATGCAAATAGTCATATTATTATTTTTCTTAAGCCAACAAAACAACACAGTCCAGTATTAGGTATACTCTAATCCCAACTCGGAGTTACTAAGACCTCATTGAAAATCAAACAACTCTTTGAAAATAATAATCATATACATATATGGATGAGTGGATACTCCCCAAACACCCGAATCCAAAACACCTAATTCTACCGGAATCATATCAAGGCACGAGTCCACTTAGGATAACCTCACACCAAGATCATCAGGGTGCCTCACTAGTATCACTATTTGCTAGGCCTTTATTAATCAAAGCTAAGCACAACCAAACAGACAATTATTAAGCCGAATATAATTAGGTTTATTATGAAATTCTGTTACTACAACCAGTCAATCAACACTAAATTTACAAGTAAAAACAACAAGCAGGGATTGGTTGTACCTTTCTCAATTTTAGGAATACAAATCAAATCCTCAAATCCGATATCAACAACAACAAAGACAAGCCGAACTCCACAAACTCCTATATCAACACCAACAACAATTCCACAAACTCCAAATATCCTGTTACAAGATATATATACACATCAACAGATATGAACACATTATCAATATATCCTAATAGACATGAATTCTCAAAAAACCCTATCCCGAGAAGAAATCTCTGCTATCTACATCATCTACTCCCATCAAACTCCACAAATATCCTCAAGAACAACAATGAACTGCACAAAACTCCACAAACACCAAATATTTCATCAAAATCCTAATTTGCATAACATAAAGAACGTATAAGGATTTTTCAACTCGTATTTTGTTTGAATCCATTATAGAGGAGATAAACGTACTGATTTGAATCACTAAAACCCAACTTGCATTCATCAATCACGAATCTCAACACGTGGTAGGTTTTTCTCACAAGAACCTTCATGCAAAAATCCAATCAAACCCTAATAAAACTTAAACAAATTCGTATACAACTCATAGGAGAAGGTTAAGATCACTTACTTTGAATCAAAAACGCACTTTTGATGGTTCTCCAACCCTAGAACTCCAAGAATGCTTCAAAACTCTCTTTTACGAAGGAAAAAGATAACAAAAATTTTTTGTTGAAAACTGTCTTCTCACGTCTCATATATATAGAAATTGCTCATATGCCGGCACCTATGCCGGCGGTGTACGTATTATTTTGCCGGCATACATCCTGCATTGGCAAAAATAACATGAACACAGGCGGTGTTCATCGAGTCTTTGAATTCCCAGAATTTCGATCCAACAACATACACCGGCAAATCCATGATCAACGCTGGCGGTGTTCCTATCCGGCGTTAAAAGAAACGCTCGCGTACATCGGCGGCGTTCCACCCAGTGTTAAAAAAAACTATACTGTTTCCTTCCTATGCCGTCTCTACACCGGCTGCATAGATTCTCCTGATGGCGGCGTTGAATCTGTCAAAAATTGTAGAAATCCAAACTTTAACATTCATTCCCCAATCAAACTTAAACTTTTACAACTTACTTGTTTTGACCTTAGACTCACTCTATATCATCTTATGATTCATAATCAATTATATTTTCATCTTCATATTTCTGTATATTATAATTTTGCTACTAAACCTCTTACAAAATGTTTCTATTTTAGTTTCCCATACTTTATTGTGATTTCATCCAACTACATAGTTCCTTATTGCATTTGCATTCATGAAATATTGTCTTCATGCATCTCTTTTGTTGTGAGCACATAAAGAGTCATGAATGTTAACCTATATTTTTGTTTTATGTGAATAAATGTTTGTAGTACTAGGATATTTATGAAGAAGAGCCAAAAAGCTCAAAAATCATTTTTGTTTCTTCAAATTAAGGAAGTGTATTCTCGGATGGAAATGAAGACCTATTTTAAAAACCTATTTTCCAACTCAAAAACATGAGTTTTATTTGAAAAATGGAGGACTTAGGGTATAGATATCAATAGGGGATTATTTTGATGACTTAAGAGTAGATCTATTAAGAGAAAGTTGTCAAACAATGAAAGTTTACAAGATAGAAAATTTGAGTTTTGTTCATCTACATGAAAAATTCGTAACTAGGAAATGTGGGTATATAAACACCTATCTTTCAAACTCAAAATGAAAGTTTTATTTAAGAAATGAAATCCTCAAGATATAGGTATAGTAGAGCCTTAAATATTAAAGTATCAAATGAGTTTTTCTTGAAGAAATCACCTTTAAACCATTGGTACAAAATTCGATTTAGGAATAGCCCCTGTTGAAAACATGTTTGCAAAGTATAAAATGAGGATTTTTATGAAGAAATGAACGCCTTAAGGAATAGATATAATAAAGACTCAAGTTTTGCAAGAATAACTAGATTTTCCTAAGAAATAATTCAAAAACAAAAGAGAATGATTAAAGTCATGAAACTAGTCTTCTTAAGAGTAAGTATTCATGGAGTCTTACAAAAGAAAGAGTTTTTAAAATTTTCTTTTAGTAAATATTGTCAAGAACATGCATACATCAATCTCATAACATGCCATTCATGATAGAAAAACATCAATATTGCATGTATAGTTGATCTATAGTAGAAACATTACAAACATTCACAAAACTATTTTTTGGAATTGGATTTCACTACTGATCAGAACTGATTAGAATGTTTCGAGACCTAAACGTTTTAAAAAATTTGAAATAATATTAGAATTAGATATATCTTTCCAAGTAGATAGAAATCGGTATATAATTTACGAAATTCCGAGTTAAAATGACCAGGTTATGGCCATTTTAAGTTGGAACTTTCACTTATGGCGAAAATTACGAATTTAATAGTTTATATAAGATAAAATGGAATAGCTATGAGATGAAATACTCATTGGGGTATTTCTTTCTTTTAGGTGAATCCGATTCGGAGGACGTCTTACCACTCGATTATTACTACTAGAGAAAGGAGTCCATGGCTGAGTGAGTTTTACTTCCCTTTTTCTTTTCGTGATTGTGATTGTAAATATTAGTAGCACTAGAATGATAGGCAAAGATAAGAAATGGAATTGTATGATGGGCAATGGGGATCATGTTTGCTTGTTGATAAATTGAGAAAATGTGTTAAGAATATTGAAACCGGGTGTTAAATTATGTATGCTCATATACTTATTTATGGTTGTCTGTGAATTGTTTGATCACCTAATAAATTGATGCTAATGACCATTTGGTTCAATTAATAATATGGACATAATCACTTCATGGTAGGGATGGTGCATTTAATCATGGTATGTTATCCGTGAACCACAAACAGTTGAACTTGTAGTTGGTTGCCCGTGAACCACAAACGGAGTAAATAAAATGTTCGGTTGCCCGTGAACCACAAATGGAGTAAATAAAATGTTCGGTTATCCGTGAACCACAAACGGTTGAACTTGTAATCCACTAACCCTGAATGGAGGGCGTAAATCCATTCACATATGGTTTCCAGTTGATCATATGTTTGTATGCTCATGTGATTGTTGCATTTCATAAGGATGATCTAAATAACTTGATTGTATGAAGTGTTGGATACGTGATTATTGGAAGTATTTACTCACTAAGCTAGAGTAGCTTATACCCCTATAGTTTGTTTTTGTTTCATTTTTCCTACATTTGGTTGCGACCAAGAGATCCCTCATTGCAGGTATAGCAAGGATAGAGTTTTCTATAGAAGTTTATGTTTGACTTGTTATAGACTTTCTAGGAAACCCTATATTTCAAGATGTTGTAAAAGACTATTAGAAAGACTCTAAGATATTCTTTTGTGGGGGAATACCTCTTAGATTTTTGTAATTAATCCTGAATACCTATGGTTTATATTATGTTGCTTATAATTATCAAGTTGAACTATCTATCTCCAATCATTTAAGTATTCTATTATTGTAAGGGGATGCCTTGTATCAATACCAGGCTTTTGAAAGACCATAGTGGTAATTCCTAAGTCTCGTATCGTATGTAGTGAGCTGTTATGGCTAGGGTCCACCTTAGGGCATGACAGTATCCTAGGGCTCAGAATATTAAAAATATTCTGATGATGCCGTTAGATTCATAATGATACAAAGATTTTAAAAATATCAGTTTTATAATTTTTCGGTATTCATCTATCTCTACTTGTTCTTACTATCTATACGCCTATTTTTTACTTTTTTATTTTCCAATACAACTTCACATCTCTCATATCTCACATCTTAATCACTTTTCATTAACAAAAATACAAAAAATAAAATTCTCTCTCTCTCTCTCTCTCTTTCTCTCTCCTAGGCGTCGGTTCTTCCCGCCTCTTTCTGCATTTTTTTCTTTTTCAATTTATTTTATTACATCTAATTTCCCTCTACAAAATTCTATAAATACCCTCTCTTCCTCCATTTCTTTCATGCGCTTCTTTTACATACCAAAAACTCTCCAAAATCACTCCACAAAAATCCTATCCACAAATTTCTCTCTACCACTTTTCCTTCTTCTTCTAACCAATAGGTAATTATCCTAAACCTTCTTCATGTTCATGTAACTTAGTATGAGCTTAGTGTATGTTTTTTAAAAACCCATAGAGATTAAGAAAGCAACAATAGCTTCATACTCTATTCTTATTCATACACACATTCTTATATTTTTAAATTGCTAATAGATTATTTCTTATGTTCATGTAACTTAGCATGAACATAGTGTGTGTTTTCTAAAATCCCATAGATGTTAAGAAAGCAATATTATGTTCATGTTTTTTCTTGTTCATACATTATGATTTTATTATTATACTTTTCCTATTGTGCTTATATTATTATATGCTCTTATTATGTTTTTTCTTTCTTTCTTTTTCTTTATTGTTTGGGACTAGTCTATTCTTAGTCCCGGGTTGCCTTAATGAAGCTAAGGGCCCCAATACTTGACCATATTATTATGCTTATATTGCTTCTTATATATATATATATCTTTATCTTATTATGTGATATTATTCTCCTTCTCATGACTACATATTCATAAACATGCATGAACATGTTGATATTGTCTCAATAAAAATAAAAAAAAAGTTTTCTTAAATGAAGAAGAATAAGAACTCTCTTTAAAGACAAATTTTTGTCACTTAAGAAATGATTTTTTTAAAAGTTTTATCTTAACAAATCTTTTCCAAAATTTAGATAAGTACATCACAAGTTTTAGTAATAATAATACAATGGATTTCATCAAAGAATAAACAAATGAGATTTATCACATACACTCTTTTCAAACCAATAAAATAAAAAAGTTTCTTTAAAACTCAATATTACTAATTCCTTGGTTGAAAAATATTTTCTTAAACTTATTTATGAGGTTCTCACCAACACTCTAAAATACTAAGAATTAGACATGTTTTACAAGATCATCTAAAATTAACCTTCTAGAAACAAATCTTACTTAGAAATAAAATTAGTAAATAACTTAAAAGATCATTATTATTTAATTAAAGTGGACGTAACTTTAGAAAAATCAATAACATATAAACATGATAAGTAACTACTTTAAGAAATTTTAGTCACTACTAAGAAAGAAACTTTACTTTTCAACTACTAGAAATAAAATTGGTAGAAATCTTAAAAAGACTAAATTTATTTTTGGAAAATTAAATTATTCCCAAAGGTTAAGAAATGATGTTAAAAGAAGAAAGCATTCACTTATAATAATTCAAGAAAATTTTCCAACAAACTAAAGTGAATTTTCAAGACTTGACTTTTTTCAACTTTTAAGACACATTGCTTTACAAAAATCATTATTGAGACAACACCACTAAATTCATGCATACAATAGAGTCTATATATATATGTGTGTGTGTGTATTCAAAGGATTTTTCAAATATACAAATATTTATATTTTTGTACAAGGATTTTTGGATGGAGAAAAGTTTGAAAAATTGTGTTTTAATAGCTGGGAATTTCGTGGTGATTCTATACCTTGCTGTTTCAGGACCCAAAACAATTTTTATGACAAAAATAACCTTACAAATGGATAGAACTTTTCCAGCAGGTAGAAAACCGTATATAATATACGAAATTCTGAGTTAAAATGAGCAAGTTATGGTTATTTTAAGTTGAAATTTCTACTAATATGAATTTTACCACAACCGGAAGATATAATTAGAAATTTTGATTAGAAATTCCATGGAATACTCATTTTGGGTATTTCCTTTGTTTTAGAAATGAAGAGGAGGACATTTACTATCTTGAAGATTATTTTGATTAAGGAAGTACCATCAAGTCATGGCCGAGTGAGTTTACTTCCTTTACTTTTCATACTTATGATTGTGCTTATAGTATAGTAGCACTAGAAATGGGAAAATGATAAAATAGGAAGTGCATGTGGCTTATAATTTTGGTGAAAGAACCTTAAGCATATCGAGTCATGAATTGCCTATAATGAATTGTATGTTCTACTAGCATGTTGAAGTGTCTAAAATTGGTTGATCACTTACAAAAATTTGAAATTAAATGATTAAGACTCTAAATAAAATTTGATGCATGCACTTCACGAATTGAATCTCATTGCATTTGTTATTATACAATTGATCGGATAAGGATATAATAGTGGTGGTTGGCATAACTGATAGTATCTGCATGTGGCGAGTAGGAGCCGGTAAATCTACACAAATTGATGGCAAATAGTAGCCGGTAAGAACTATAAAAATTGTTTTGTTAAAATTGTTAGTTGTAATTGGCCGGAACACCCAACCGCGAATGAAGGGCGCAAATTCATTCAACATATAGTTTCCGAAAAACCATATGTTTGGTGTGCTTACGTGTTTGTTGCATTTCACTTTGCTTGTATAATAACTCGGTTGATGTCTTTGTTTCGAGTATGTTAATAGGAAATATTCCCACTAAGCTCATAAAGCTTACACTTCTATAGATTTTTGTACATGCAGTACCATTTTCTCTTATATCCAAGGCCTCCACTTATCCATGTAAGTCATCTTTTAGGAGCTTTTGGGGAAATCTATTCAAAGACTTAGAATATACTTCCTCTAAAATCTTTTGGTGAAAGTATTTAAGTTTTCTTGTAAAGACTTTGTAATTTCTATATGATCCTTGGAGATTAGCAGGATAATGCCCCAAAGACTTGTGTAATGGACTCTTAATTGTTATTTTAGGTTAACTTTATTCCTAGATTCTTATATGATCATTATTACTTGCTTAAACCACACTTCCCAATGACTTCTCCTATTTTCATGTTGTATACCTTATGTATAATATCGAGACTTTTGCATGATTAAGCTAGTCATTCTTAAGTCTTGATATTATATGTGGCGGGCTGCCACGTTTAAGGTACCCTTCAAGGTGTGACAAGTGTATTCATCTCAACCTTATCACAATATTTCATTGATGTGGGTTCTAACATCATCAAACAGGATCAAGCTGGAAGACGTATAAGAATATATGATTTCATAATTTGATTCCTAAATTCTAAAAGTATACAATAACATCAAAATTATATAATACAATGTCTATAATGTAGCATCAACAATGTAAACATATGATGAAATTTGCAAAACCACTCCACAATACAACTCATGTGACAAGTAAAATACAATGTGATTAAACATTTGGATAAAAAAGCCATCTACCAACATATAAAATACCCAAAAATCTACAATGCAACATCAAAAATCGTGAAAAATTGAGTGAAAATCTCAATGATCTCACTTACAGAGTTGGGTACGTATGGAGCCTTTTTTGCATGAATTGCTTGAGTTTTTCACCAACTAATGTGTTATAATGCTTGTTGATCGAATTAACCAAGATAACTCTAAAAAATGATGATAATCTATGCTTCGATTGATGAATTATGGTTAAGGTTTATGGAGAGAATTAGGGGTTTTCCAATTTTTGCCTATTGTTTGAATGAGGAAGAAGAAGTTGATTGGCAAAAAATAAGCCTTTCAACCTCCTCTCTTGAAGAGACGAGGTCATAAGTTGCTAATCTCGTCTCTTGAAGAGACGAGGTACCTTCGAACATCAAATCCTTATTTCTTAAAGAGATGAAGTCAACTTGCCTAAAATTGGGATTATTTTCATTCTAGTGGCAATTTTGTAATTTTTTAAAACTTAAATATTATTTTCCCTTTCCCCATCAAAATGGATAAAGACGTCTATCCATCTTAACCCTAAAAAAAATGTAGAAAAAAATTACCAAATTACCATCTCTATATCGCATGTTGGTGGAGAGACATAAAAGTTTTTATATGTATGGCATATTGGAGAAGAGATATAGTGACATTATTGAGTCAAACTTATAAAAATAGTTGTACAGCACGTTGAAGAAGAGATATGGGTCTAAATGTGTATCGCATGTTGGTTATGGGATACACATTAAATAATTACACATGTATCTCATGTGAAACACAAAAAAACCTATAGTGATCGTAATTATATATTTATTTTTATCCAAGTTGTCTTTATGCAATTTTTATTTTTAAAATTATAGTTAAACATAAAATAATCTCCTCACAGATGTCACTGCAATCCTCATGCCATGAGCACCATCTTCGCCACACCACCTCAATACCATTGCCTTTAGCACCACTAATTTAACAATCGCACAACATTATCCTTATACCAGAACCATCTATAAACCTAAGGATAGATGTAGGAGAATTAGGTTAGGAGGCCAATCTTCCCTTTTTCTTAAGTTAATGTTGAATTTATCTATAAAGTAATCATTGCTTTTTTTTTTTAATTATGATATATGGTTTGAGATATTCCATTTATCATAAATTCGATGAAGTAAAACATATAAATAGTGTGAACAATATTTATTTAAATTACTACTAATATAAAATAATTTTTTAATGAGTGCTTGAATCCTCATTAAAATACCGTGTACATAAGAAAAAAAGCTACAATGAATTTATGTAATAATATTTCACGATGATTTTTTATATTTATAACATTTTTATGACTGGTAACTTAGAGGATCATATTATTTATAAAAAAGTTAACCTAATAAGTTTACGAAATTACTAACTAATAAAACACTGCATAAAATTTTAGGAACAAGGTCTCTTTACCCATATAGGTCCATGATATTTAATATATATTGACTAAATTATTGGTGATTGCATTTCTTTCTTTATCCTAAAGAATTAGATGAATAATGAATTATAACTAATGTAGGTATAAGAAAAACAATTTACTTTTTGATATGATGGCAAGGGTAGTTACTAGTACTATATGAGTTTGTAACCTTACTTTTTGGACCCATGCATTGATGGGATTTTATAAACCCTTTTGTATATATTTATTTTACTGGTATTGGGTTTTTTCATTTTTCAACAACCATATAAAATGAAAAAAAAAATCTCTATTCATTCTATATATTTCTAAAGTCTTTGAACTCTTTACTATTAATATTGTGTAATTAATCAAATAATATACATATTAAAAAAATTTAAAACAGCGATTTAAAGAATTTTAAATCTAATTTATGAAATTTAGAACTTTTTTTCAGATGTGAAGTTTAAAATGATACATGAACTGTGAGGCCCTAAAATAAGGCATTACAACCCGCCACGTATCCTCTCTTAAAAAGAATATGCAAAGGCTCTATTATCCATAAATTAATACAATTATCTCTTGTAAACACTCATAGGGTAACTCATAGGATACCAAACCTGTTCAACATAAAAACTCATACTTCATAAAACATAAACTCATGGTTCAAGCATAAAATCCAAGTTGACTTCATAGTCAAGAAATTCAACGGAAACAAAATACTGTCTACATTAAAATCCTTTCATTTAAAACCAACTATCAATCCAACTACGATCTAAAATAATCAAAACATGTCTTCTCTCAGAAACTTGGTATATGAAGCCTAACTCTCGGCTGGATAGTCGGGTCCACTATCGCCATGCCCGTTATCAAAGAATAATTCATAACTGGATAGATCATACACTATATCTTCTTCACTTGTACTTGAAATTTAAAAGAATGAGCGGCGACGCCCAGTACGATAACTCCAATCCAAAAACAAATGCATATGCACATACAAAAGGCATATAATTCATGCAACTTAAACTAATATAAACAGTCATATTATTATCTTTCTTAAGCCAACAAAACAATACAGTCCAGTATTAGGCATACACTAATTCTGAACTCGGAGTTACTCAGACTCCATTGAAAATCAACAACTTTTTGAAAATAATAATTATACATATATGGATGAGTGGGTATCCCCAAACACCCCGAATCCAGAACACCTAATTCTACTGGAATCATATCAAGGCACGAGTCCACTAGGGACAACCTCACATCAAGATCATCAGGGTGCCTCATCAGTATCACTGTCTGCCAGGTCTTTACTGGTAAAAGCCAAGCACAATCAAAACATACCATTATCAAACCGAATAAAGATTTAAGTTTATTAAGAAATTCTGTTCCTACAAGCATTCAATAAATACTAAACTTACAGGCAAAAACAACAAGCAATGATTGGTCGTACCTTTCTAAATTTCAGGAATATAAATCAAATCCTCGGAATTTGATACCAACAACAACAAAGTCAACCTGAACTCCACAAACTCCTATATCTACACCAACAACAATTTCACAAATTCCAAATGTCCTATTACAACATATATATATATATATATATATACATCAACATATTTGATCGCATTATCAAAATACCCTATCAAACATGATTTCTCCAAAAATCCTAACCTGAAAAGAAATCTCCGTTATCTGCACCGTCTATTTCGATCAAACTCCACCAACACCAATTATTTCACCCAAAACCCTAATATACACAACAATAAGAATGTATGAGGATTGTTTAATCCATATTTTGTTTGAATCCATCATAGAAGAGATAAACTTACTATTTTGAATCCCTAAAACCCAACTTACATTCACCAATTCACAAATCTCATACATGCTAGGGTTTTTCTCCAAAATCCTTCATAAAAATCCATAAAACCCTAAGAAAGACTTATACAATTTCATATTTAATCCATGAGAGAAAATCAAAATCACTTACTTTGGATTAAAACACCCTCCGGATGATTCTCCAAGCCTAGATCTCCAAGAACACTCCAAAACTCTCTTATACGAAAGAGAAAATGATAAAAAGAAAATCTGTCGAAAATGTTTTTCGAGTCTTGTATTTATAGAAATTTGGTCATATGCTGGCCTTACACCGGCAGCGTACATGTAGATCTTGCTGGCGTACACTCTACGCTAGCAAAATTTGCACGAGCGCCAGCAGCATTCATTGGGGCTTTGAATTTTAGAATTTCAATTCCTACTACATATGCCGGCAAATCCATGCCCTACGTCGGCGACGTTCATGCCGATGTTGAAAGAAACTCTAGTGAACACCGGCAGCGTTTCTTCCAGCGTTAAGAAAAACGCTACTGTTCCCATTCTACGTTGTCTCTACGCCGGTGGCGTAGATTCTCCAAGAGGTGGCGTACAATCTGTCAAAAATTGCAGAAATCCAAACTTTAATATTTGTCCTACAACCAAACTTAAACTTTTACAATTTACTTGTTTTAACCTTAAACTCATCCTATATCATCTCATGATTCATAATTCATTATATTTCGATCTTTATTTTTGTATTTTACATGAACAAAACTTGTGATTAGAAAAATTGCTAAAAAACAATTTGGTGTCTCTTTTTGTTTCATTTTTGGAATCGGTGCACATTGTAAAACATAATAAACAATGCAACCAAAACAAAAGAATATGGTAAGAATTTGAAAAAAGAAAAAAACAACGAAAAGAAAAGCTAAAGAGAGGGAACATATTTATGTTACAAAGTCTTGGTGGCTAAATTGAAAGAGATGAGAAGAAAAGGCTAAACAAAAGAACATGGCTAATATTTAGGAAAAATTGAATAATAGGAATCAAACTTGTTACATATAGGATTTAAACAACACTTTTAGCCACTCTATCAATAGACATCATAAGCATCTTTGTTTCTTTAATTTAAAATATATCTATAATTTGTCTCATTATACACATAATTCCCGAGGGCTAAGGCCGAGGCCATCTGTAAGCCCCGGAAAATTTCAGTAAATAATTCCAAAATGAACTTCGAAAATAAACCCTAAAAATCACTCCAAATTAAAACCGAACTTTGAATGAGTCTTGAAATATAAACGAAAGTAAGAATTCATTAGTCTTGACAAAATCTAAAAATAATATAAGGACTACAAAAGTCCTTAAGTCCAAAAAAACCCTTACGTAAGATAAACTGCTTACCTAATCTATAATTCATAAAAATCGGGATAAAAATAAAACACAGTGATAATTTGCTAAAAAGCAAGTTAATCCATAACATGACAAATTGAAGGATCAGGAAATCACCAAAGGCCAATTCCATAATTAGGCTTTGGCACGATTAGGAAAACTTTATCTGCCAATAATAAAATATAGACTTTGGAAATTCCCCAAACGACCGGACTAATAATCCTAAGAGACGGAAATCACAATAAAGCCCTAACGATCAAATCAAACTCCCAAGAATCATAGAACGAGTTAGAAATTAAAATCTCGTAATCTTAAGAAGGAAGAATTCAAGAAACAAAATAATAAATTAAATAATCCTTAAGTTGACCAATTGTTCATAAAACCTTAAATCGAAGCAAAAATAAACTCGAAAACAAAACACTATGAAGATCCTTTTTCAAAGCAAATTATAAAAATCGAGATTTCCCTAAAATCATTCCAAAAACCGATATTTGACTCAAACTCAAGAAAATCATATCTGGTAACCATTACCGATATAACTCCGGATATAATAATTCAATTCAGGATTTCTGAAAAGCAGTAAGAGATATTAAGTACTTATAAAAATAAAATTTAAAATAAATTTCTCAAACTAAATACGTTGTATAAACAGAAAATCTCAGTTTCCAATTTGGCAAGGGTCCAAACCTGAAAATCATCCGGAAACCCTAACCGGAATGCAATAGCTTAAGTCCGGCAATCTAGCGCCCCTAACTCTAGAGGCCAAAAGGTAGTTTAAATATGTAGAATAGCTCGTAGTAAAATAAGTTTATTTGAAAACATAAGATTGGTAAATTTTTGACCTATTTTGAACCCGTTCGGATACAGACTTCGAAAAGCGTATCCCGGGGCTCGAGATAGCAAAAATATACCATTAGTACCGTTAGACTCGTAATTCCGCGAGATTTCTAAATATATCAGTTATATAATTTTTCGGGTTATAAAAGTTACAGTTATAACCTTTTTATCGTATTTTCATTTCTACTGGTAATTGATTATTCTTTTGCACTATTCATTTTATTTCATTACACAATTTTATTATTATTATTATTATCATTATTATTTTTATACCCTGGGTTCCTAGTAATCAAGTAAACTTCGAAACCAGAAAATTTAATCCTAAACCGGTTTAGTTCAAACTTTGTGAGAAAGACCGAGATACCCTAATTCCGGCGTTTCCTCGGTTTCCAAATAAGAAACTTTTATAAGTAAAACTAATTTTGAATATAGTTCTTGATTATATTTCAAACCAAGAAAAGATCAGATTTTAAGAAAATTTCAATTCCGGGTCATCCCGAGACCCATTATAGAAAAGCGTGCCCCGAAACTAGAATTTCAAAACTTTCTTTATGAATACTCATTTGAATCGAAATAAAGTAAGGATTTCAAAAATATATTTTTCATAATTTTCCGGCTTACGAAAAATACAGTTATAACCTTTTTATTCGTATTTCCTTATTACCGGAAAATCAAATTGTCTTGTCAACTATTCCTCACTATTCAAAAAGTACAACCTATGACTACCTATTAGCCACCCTACAAATCTAACCCTTACCATCACTCAAATCACTCACTTTTCTCTACACATTTTGTCCTTTAACTTCTCTTACACTCTTAACAATTTCACATCAAGTTAAATCAATCAAATAAAGCAAAATTTTCAAACTTTTCCCTTCCCTTACAAGCTCCTTGGTCGGCGTGAAAATGGCCCCCCCTCCATGCTTCAATTTGAATTTTTTTTCTTCTTCATTTAACCTAATCTCATTCCATATAAATACTACATTTTCTCTCTCTTTCTTCATTCCTCACTTTTTCAAACTTTACAAAGGTAAATGTTACAGAAGAGCCAACGGTCCAAAGTTTAGATCTGAATCAACATGAAGACCAAGTGGCAACCATGGAACCTCAAAGAAATTCAAGTCCAATAAGTTTTCCTCAAGGACCAATCACAAGAGCTAGAGCTAAGAAGATTCAACAAGCCTACAATAATCACTTCCAAGGCTTATTAAAGCATGCCAAGGATGAATCACAAGGTTATCAAGGCTTTGGAACAAGGATGGAGCAAGTATACTTCAATATTTTTCAAGTAATCATCAAATAGAGCCAAGGAAAGCTGATTTGTGCAGAGAAACAAGAATGGCCGCCAGCCATTATCCCATGGCCGCCGGCCATGACTCCCCTGGCCAATTTTTCAAACTTTACAATTTTGCTCCAGAATGCTCATGGCCGCCTGCCATCTTTGATTGGCCGCCAGCCAACATTTAGGACGTATTGAATTCATTGTTTTGACGTTTTGTTTTCCTTTGTTTGGTTATATAAACCTATTTGGTTGTTTGTAAAAGACAGATTATTGTTGAATGAAAAAAACGAAGCTTTTGCTTGAAATCTTTGTGTTCTTGATAGAATACATGCTTTAGGAACATTCAAAGAAGATCGATCACCTTCTTTGTGGAGTGTTTCGCAATTAGGGTTTGTTATCCTAATTCTTTAGATCAACAACCTAAGACAAATCTGATATCTAATCCTTCTTAGGGATTGAAATCAAAGGCATCCGTGGGTTTTCTATTCATTGTGTTGGGGGTTCGCAATATCCAAAGGGGTTCTCACGCGTGAATACGAAGGTTCTCGTATCATTTGGTATCAGAGCCTAGGCTCTAGATCAGGTTATATCGTTCTTTCTATTAATCTTTTGTTTCTTGCTTTCAATTCTTGGATTGTTCATCAAGATCAAATCTGATTCTTGTTAGTGAAAAAAAAAAAAAAAGATTGAATCTTTATTGTTCCTAGGGTTTGTTCATCAATTGAACGGACTATTAGATATCTGTGTGTGTGATCTTTTTGTTGTTACAAGCGAAAGATTAGGGTTTGAAAATCTCTATTCTTGAGATTTGAGTTCAAAAAAAAAAATCGAAAAAAATTAAAAAAAAAAATCACCAAAGATCAATTCTTGTCTTGAGTATTGAGTGTCTTTCCAACAATATAATTCTTGTGTAGAGTTCGTTGAGTTTTCTTCAATTCTCGTTTGTCTGATTCGAAGAGTCTTGAAATTGTCCATTGTATCACTCTAAACACCTTGGTATCGAAATTCTTGGAATTGTTCTAAGAGTGTGATTCGATTAAGAACACGAAAAGAACAGGCTCGAGAGGTGTGAGGGAAACCCTGTGTGTGGCATCTTGATTAGAGAAACACGAGTGAACACCCCCATCTTGTGAGTGATAAACACGAAAGGGAGCGCTTGTGAGGAAATTGAACTTTATTATTGCTAACGATTATTTGTTTTGCAGGAAAAGATGTCGGGTAAGGGTGTGATTGAAGGTAGGGACGGAGGTAGTAAAGAAGGGGCTTTGATGCAAGACGCTAGAGCATCTGAGTATAAGCGTCTAATCGAGACGATGATGGATATGAAGGAGTCTCTAGAAAATATGAATTTGAGACTACAAGCTGTTGAGAAGGAGGCGAGTCCTATGGGAGTAAATAGAGGAGTTAGTTCTACCACACCCCAGGTTGATGATGTGGGGGATGTTAATGAGTATCGGGAGGAGGAGTATGATGATAGTCCACCTATGATATTCAATAGGAGAGGTAGAGGTGGTAGAGGCGGTAGGGGTATAGGAAGAGGAAGAATGCAGGAGAATTATCCCGTTGCTAGGAATAGATGGAATGATGATTATGTAGATCGAGATTTGGGGAGTATCAAGTTGAAAATTCCTATCTTTCAGGGTAAGTCTGATCCTGAAGCTTATTTGCAATGGGAAAAGCGAGTTGAGTTGATTTTTGATTGTCACCAATTTAGTGAGGAGAAAAAGGTGAAATTGGCTGTTACCCAATTTCAAGATTATGCTATATCTTGGTGGGATCAGTTGGTGACAAGTAGGAGAGGAATATGGAGTACCCTATTGATACTTGGCAGGAGCTTAGGGCTGTGATGAGGAAGCGTTTCGTTCCCAAGTACTTTCAAAGGGAATTGATTCAGCGGCTTCAAGTGTTGAGACAAGGTAGTAGGAGTGTAGAGGACTACTACAAGGAGATGGAGATGATCATGACGAGGGCTGATGTGGTTGAAGATGAAGAATCCACCATGGCACGGTTCTTGGGTGGCTTGAACAAAGAAATCGCTGATAAAGTGGAGTTGCTACCATATGTCGAGTTGGAGGAGATGGTACATCTTGCCATCAAAATCGAGAAGCAACTTCATGGCAAAGGTTCAAACAGGTATGTTTCCAAATCTTCTTCAAGCTATAATAATAATTGGAAAGGATATGGAAAATCTGAATTTAAAGGTGGAAATAAGTCTACAGTTGATGTAGCAAAGAGTAAGTCTGGTGGGGTTTCATCTGAGAAACCTAAAGTAGATGATCAGAAGGGTAGAAATCGAGATATTAAATGTTGGAAGTGTCAAGGTGTTGGACACATTAGTAGGGAGTGCCCTAATAGGAGAACTATGGTGGTGAGAAATGGGGAAGTTGTCACTGATGATGAGAGAGCTGATAGTGACAAAGAGGAGGAAGCCATGCCTGAATTAGAAGACTGTAGTGATGAGGGTAGCATTGATGAGCCAGAAAAGGTTGAAATATTGGTTACTAGGCGTGCACTTAATACACAGCTGAAGGAAGATTGCCAGGAGGAGCAGCGAGAGAATTTATTCCACACTAGAGGCCTTGTGCAAGGGAGAGGTTGTAGTGTGATTGTCGATGGAGGAAGTTGTACTAATGTGGTAAGTACACTTCTAATTAACGATTGGAGTTGCCTACTGTACCCCATCCTAGACCATACAAACTACAATGGCTTAGCGATTGTGGTGAGGTTAAGGTAAATAGGCAAGCTTTAATTTCTCTAACCATTGGCAAATACCATGATGAAATATTATGTGACGTCGTTCCTATGCATGCTAGTGATCTTCTATTAGGAAGACCTTGGCAATTTGATAGACAAACAGTGCATAATGGCTACACCAATCGATACACTTTCACCAAAGATGGCAGAAAAACTACTTTAACACCATTGTCATCCAAAGAAGTGTATGAAGACCAATGTGCTTTGGAAAGATTGAGAGAAGAGGCCGAAAGAAAAGAGCGTGAGAGTAGAAAAAGCACTTTTGAGAGAGAGAAGAAAAAGAGTGAAAATAAAGAGAGTGATGAAGTGAGTTGAGTGAAAGAAAGAGGGGAGTGAAAAGCAAAATAAAAATCGGCCTAGAGAGAAAAAGAGTAAGAATGTGAGCTTGATTGCTAGGACGAGTGAGGTTAGATATGCTTTGCATGCCAATCGACCTATATTTGTACTATTGTACAAAGGGGCTTGTTTGGCAACTAATGAGATTAACCAATCTTTGCCTAGTGTGTTTTCTGATTTATTGCAGGAATTTGAAGACGTGTTTCCTGAAGAGATGCCTAGAGACTTCCACCTGTGAGAGGCATTGAGCATCAGATTGACTTCATTCCTGGAGCTGTCATACCCAACCGACCTGCCTATAGAACTAATCCTAGTGAGGCGAAGGAGATCCAGAAGCAGGTTGAGGAGTTGTTGGAGAAGGGGTATGTGAGAGAAAGTCTGAGTCCTTGTTCGGTTCCTGTAATATTAGTGCCTAAGAAGGACGGGACTTGGAGAATGTGTGTAGACTGCAGAGCCATCAACAAAATCACTGTAAAGTATCGTCATCCTATACCTAGGTTAGATGATATGTTGGATGAATTGTATGGTTCATGTTTGTTTACCAAAATTGATTTAAAATCTGGTTACTATCAAATTCGCATGAAAGTAGGCGATGAATGGAAAACTGCATTTAAGACTAAGTATGGTTTGTATGAATGGCTTGTCATGCCTTTTGGTCTTAAATGCACCTAGTACTTTTATGCGATTGATGAATCATGTGTTGCGTGACTACTTAGGTAAATTTGTTGTGGTTTACTTTGATGATATTCTGATTTACTCTAAGTGTCTGAATGATCACGTTTTGCATGTGCGACTAGTGTTAACAAAGCTAAGAGAGGAGAAATTATATGCCAACCTTAAGAAGTGTAGTTTTTGCATGGATAAGGTTAATTTCCTAGGTTTTGTTGTCTCTAGTCAAGGAGTGGAGGTTGATGAGGAAAAGGTTAGGGCAATTAGGGAATGGCCTAGACCTAAGAGTGCTAGTGAAGTGCGGAGTTTTCATGGACTTGCTGGGTTTTATAGGAGATTCATCAAGGATTTTAGCACTATTGCTGCACCTTTGAATGAGTTAGTTAAGAAGAATGTTGGATTTGTATGGAGTGATACACAAGAACTTGCTTTTAATGAACTTAAAGAAAAATTGTGTAACGCACCATTGCTTGCTTTGCCTGATTTTGATAAAACTTTTGAAATTGAATGTGATGCTAGTGGTATAGGGATTGGAGCTGTTTTAATGCAGGATCACAAGCCACTAATGTACTTCAGTGAAAAGTTGAGTGGAGCGGCATTGAAGTATCCAACATATGACAAGGAGTTGTATGCCTTAGTGCGTGCATTGCAAACATGGCAGCACTACCTTTGGCCTAAGGAGTTTGTCATACATACCGATCATGAGAGTTTGAAGCATCTAAAGAGTCAAGACAAACTCAATAGGAGGCATGCGAAATGGGTAGAATTCATTGAGACTTTCCCATATGTGATCAAGTACAAGCAAGGTAAGGAGAACATTGTTGCTGATGCACTTTCAAGAAGGTACGCTTTACTAAATTCTCTTAGTACTTCTTTGCTAGGATTTGAATTGGTAAAAGCAATGTATCTTACTGATGATGATTTTTCTGGAGTATTTTCTGCTTGTGTTGATGGGACTGGAATTAATGATTACTTTGTATCCAATGGATTTCTATTTAAAAAGAATAAGTTGTGCATTCCTAAAGGATCTGTAAGGGAATTGTTGGTTAAGGAAGCACATGGAGGGGGCTTAATGGGGCATTTCGGGGTAGATAAGACCTATGATATGCTACATGAACATTTCTTTTGGCCTGGCATGAGGCATGATGTGCATAAAATTTGTAAAACTTGCATTACATGTAAAGAGGCTAAATCTAAACTGCAACCACATGGCTATATAAACCATTGCCTGTTCCTGATGAACCCTGGACTGCTGTGTCTATGGATTTCGTTCTTGGCTTGCCTAGGACTAGGAAAGGACATGATAGTATTTTGTGGTGGTTGATAGTTTAGTAAAATGGCTATTTATATCCCCATGTCATAAAACTGATGATGCAACATATATTGCTGATTTGTTCTTTAGAGAGGTTGTGCGATTGCATGGCATACCTAAAAGCATTGTTTAGTGATAGGGATGTAAAATTTTTGAGTCATTTCTGCAGAGTTTTGTGGGGAAAGTTGGGAACTAAGCTTATGTTTTCGACTACCTGTCATCCACAAACTGATGGGCAAACAAGGTGGTTAATAGAACTTTGGTTCAATTGTTGAGGGCAATTATAGAGAAGAACATTAGACTTGGAGGATTGTTTACCATTTGTGGAATTTGCATATAATAGGGCTATTCATAGCACTACTCATTGTTCTCCATTTGAGATTGTTTATGGTTTTAATCCTCTATCTCCTATTGATTTATGCCATTACCGCCTAACAATTTGTTAGTTTTTGATGCTGAATCTAAAGCAGATTTTGTGAGGAAGCTACATAACAGGTGAAAGACCGGATTGAGCAACAAAATACCAAGGTAGCTTCAAGGGTGAACAAAGAAGGAGACCTATGATTTTTCAACCCGGAGATTGGTTTGGGTTCATTTTCGCAAGGAGCGGTTTCCAATACAACGAAAGTCTAAATTGAGTCCAAGAGGAGATGGTCCATTTCAGATACTTGAACGGATCAATGATAATGCCTATAAAGTGGACTTACCAGGTGAGTATAATGTTAGTGCAACCTTTAATGTTGCTGATCTTAGTCCTTTTGATGTAGGTGATGCTTTTGATTCGAGGACGAATCCTTTTGAGGAGAGGGGAATGTTACAGAAGAGCCAACGGTCCAAAGTTTAGATCTGAATCAACATGAAGACCAAGTGGCAACCATGGAACCTCAAAGAAATTCAAGTCCAATAGGTTTTTCCTCAAGGACCAATCACAAGAGCTAGAGCTAAGAAGATTCAACAAGCCTACAATAATCACTTCCAAGGCTTATTAAAGCATGCCAAGGATGAATCACAAGGTTATCAAGGCTTTGGAACAAGGATGGAGCAAGTATACTTCAATATTTTTCAAGTAATCATCAAATAGAGCTAAGGAAAGCTGATTTGTGCAGAGAAACAAGAATGGCCGCCAGCCATTATCCCATGGCCGCCGGCCATGACTCCTCTGGCCAATTTTTCAAACTTTACAATTTTGCTCCAGAATGCTCATGGCCGCTTGCCATCTTTGATTGGCCGCCAGCCAACATTTAGGACGTATTGAATTCCTTGTTTTGACGTTTTGTTTTCCTTTGTTTTGGTTTATAAACCTATTTGGTTGTTTGTTAAAGACAGATTATTGTTGAATGAAAAAAACGAAGCTTTGCTTGAAATCTTTGTGTTCTTGATAGAATACATGCTTTAGGAACATTCAAAGAAGATCGATCACCTTCTTTGTGGAGTGTTTCGCAATTAGGGTTTGTTATCCTAATTCTTTAAGATCAACAACCTAAGACAAATCTGATATCTAATCCTTCTTAGGGATTGAAATCAAAGGCATCCGTGGGTTTTCTATTCATTGTGTTGGGGGTTCGCAATATCCAAAGGGGTTCTCACGCGTGAATACGAAGGTTCTCGTATCAGTAAAGCTCTCTTTTTCTCTCCTCTCCACTCCCTCTTTTTCCCCCCCTTTGGCCGAAACTTTCCTTAGCCCCCACACACACACATAACTTCCATTTCTTCATTCCATCTCCTATTTTACTTCAAGTAAGTAAGCTTTTACCTCCTTCCACCTTTAGATCTTTGTTATGGCTAAGCGATTCTTGGATATTTCCAACCAAAGGACCCCATGAGCTTTTGCTAGGGTCAAGGAAAGATCAAAACAAGAATACCGAACCATTACAAAGTAGATCTACCATTTAAAGGAGCTTTTATGCCAAAAGCTTTATGTTTCTCCATCAAAAAGTATTTTGAACAAAAGATCTTTTATAAAAATATAGTTTTTATGTTTTCAAAACTCATTTAAACATTTGATAAAGTAGATCCATCATATTACTACTCATGATCATGTAGGCATTTAAGGTTTCATTTCTATTTTGTGTTTATGTGCATTAATAGCCTTTAATGCTTTTGTCTTTAGTAAATCACCTTCCTAGTATGTAGATCTATGGTTAGATAAGTTAATAAAGTCAAAAAGGAAAACACTTTTCAAAATATGAACTTGTGTAAATTCGGATCACTTTGAAAACCTAAGTCAAAAACACTTTTATCAATTTCTAAACATAGATTTTATAAGAGAAATGAAGCCTATGGGTAATAGATAATGTATAGTAGTATTTTTCATGAGTCTAAATGAGTTTTTACTAAAGAAATGTTGGAAACAAGAAATAAAGTCCATAGAAGTTTTGAGCTAAAAGTCATGTAGATAAAATTCGTAATAATGGATGTAGGTTAGAAAACACTATTTTTTCCAACTTCAAAAATGGTATTTTCTTAAATAAATGAAGTCTTTAGGGTATAGGTATAATAAACACTTAAAGTTTAGTATAAAATATATTTTTCTCAAAGGAATCAACTTGAAAGTGGAAATTTCTAAATTCGGATTTTTGGAAACCCATAGAAAAAGACCCACTTAAAAGTTTATAAATGAAGATTTTATTTAAGAAATAAATGCCTTAGGATATAACTAATATGAGGGTCAAAATTCTTTATGCAAAATAAGTTTTCCTAAAGAAAATCCTTGTAATATGTAGGTGTGACTAAGTGTAGTAAACTCCTTGTTAAACATTAATATGAAATGGTTTTCTAAGAAAAGTCTATGTAAATTCTTTAAACCTAAAGAGCTAAAAGAACTTAGGCTCATTAGATTTCATATCATGACATTCATGATAGGGAAAATCATTACCATTGCATTTAGTTTCATTTTACACTTAGGAATCTCAAGTGCATTCATGAAAAACCGCATTTTCGAAATTTATATTACCGCTGTACAGATCTGATCCCTCATTTCCGAGGCTTAGATATTTTCAAAACTTGATTTAAACTTCGTATTTAGAAAGCTCTTCCGAAGTAGATAGAAATCGATATAAAATTTGCGAGATTCCGAGTTAAAATGACCAAGTTATGGCCGTTTTAAGTTGGAATTCCCGCTTACGCGAATTACGAATTTGATAAGTTCGTATGAAGTCGTTGGATTAGTTTGAGTTGAAATACTGATTAGAGTATTTCTTCCTTTTTAGGTTATCCCGAGTTCGACGATTCCCTACCACCGGATTATTATTATTAGAAGACCGGTGATCCAATGGCTGAGTGAGTTTTCTCCTTGTTTTGTTACCTTGATTGTGCTTGTAACTAGTCGCATTAGAATTTTAGGAACAAGATAAAAATCGATGTGAATGGGGATGGGATATATGAGACTGTGATGAATGTATGCCAAGGAATACTAAAGCATATCGAAACCACGATTTGATTGGATAACTGCACGGTTCATATTATTTATGTGTATGATATTGCCTGGTCACTCTAAAGAATGTATAAATATCTTGACCTAAGCAAAAAAGTAGATTGATCATGCATCGCATCAGACATATTGCATTTGGTAGCGTGCTACTCCTACGCAGGTCGATCGGTATGGTCCGAGGACTCGTTTAAGTACGGAGACCTGGTGCCAGAGCTCATTCTCGGGTACTAAGGCGCATGTGGATGCATCCTTGTATGAGCCTAGCCGAGTCGAGTGCTAAGAGCCAGGGCTTGGGACTAGCAGCGGTCGTGTAGACTCAATACCATTCCTAACCTAAGATACGGAGGGCGTTCCGTTCTGTGTGTGGGTTCCGGTTACCCATGCATAATTGCTTGCTCACGTGTTTGTTCATGCATAGCATATGATTGATTAATAACTTGTTTGTTATGGTATGGAATTAAGGGAATTCTCACTAAGCTAGTATAGCTTATACCCCAATAGTTGTTTAAATGAGCAGGTTATTCCAAGAATGCTAAGGGGACCAAGATGGTTGAAGTCGAGAATGACTTCGGGATTCCGGTAAGATATAAGAATGCTTGAAGTTTTTGGCTAAGCTTTACGATTCGCTTTGTAATAGTTTTATGTAGTGAAGTCTTGGGATGAATGTAATTGAAGTTTGATGAACTGTATTTTGAAGTATAGTGTTTTGTATTTGGAGTATAGTGGATTGTATCTCCTTTACATTGTTACTCAATTGTATCAACATAAAATGTATCATTCCGATTTGTCTCCTTTATGTGTTAGACGCCTTGTACATAGTATGGAAGCCTTCGCGTGACTGAGGTGGTCATTCTTAGGCTTTAATATTATGTACGGCGGACTGCCACGTTTAGGGTACCCTTCGGGGCGTGACACCATCCCTTAAGTCTGTCCCTGCATAAAACCCCTATTCCTTTGCTTAAACTCTTGTTAACTTATTATATTCCTTGACTGCGTGGTTTTCTTTAGGGGAGACTTTTTTTTTATATTTATAAATAAAATATCCCCTTTTTTGGTTGAAAAAGAATAAATCTTGGATTTGATCTCTTTAAATCCACTTCTATCTAATTAAATCTTCCTAAATCCATCTTCAAGTGTTCTAATATGTATTGCCTAATTCAAATCCATGAAAGCCATGTTGATGTGATCAAAACCCTAATAGACCCAAGATGATGCATTGAAAGAGTTGAGGTTGGAAGCTGTTGCTGAGTCAAGAAAGGAGTCCAAAATTTGAAGTGTAGTTCAAGGACCTACTATCTAGACACTACAAACTAAGATCAACATTTAATTTGAATGCTCTAAGTTTTTCATCCATAGGATTAAATATGACATGGTAGTCTAAGAAGGAGTTCAAACAATAGTCGCACTACCAATGGAATGCTAGTATAAAACTTTGCCATTTACATTCCCGTTTTATTTTCTTTAATCATGAAATTTTGCCATATGAAAACCCTTGCCCCTAATGGGTTGTAGGAAAAATTTAAGGGTGTTAGCTAGTCTTTCCTTGGAATCTTATGTCTAATCTTTGAGAGAATCTTTGGACTCTATAAATGTTATTTAGTCATGTTTAGCTGTTTAATGAAATAGTATTCTTATCAATTGATATTGATTATGGTGAATTTCTTGTTTCTAGAAGTAGTGAGTGATGTCTATTTATAACTTGTCATTTAATTTTGTTTTTGTGAGTAATGTTAATTCCTATTTTAGATACATATTGTTATGTCTTTGGTGTTTGTGATTAATATCAAGCATTATTTGCATCCATGTCCTTTAATTTTTTTCCATAATACATTAAAAGAACCAAAAAACACTAGTTTCATATTTGTTATTGTTGGTGCATAGTTTTCTAAACATCCTAAGCACATCACATGTCACCTTCTTCTACTCCCTCTATTGTTGAAGAACGAAGAAGATAGTGTGTCTTATAGTAACTCTTGATTATAGGACCGGGATTAAGTGACCAATTTTTTTTGGATTTTTTTTTTAAAATTTTGTCATTTTTCTATTCTTTCTATATTTTCTATCATTTTACTTTTGATGTGCCTAAGATGACAATCACTAGGACATCATATGAATCAATAATGTGGAAATATTGCTTTGATACCAAATAATGATACGACTAGATTGCTCTAGCACTAATCAATACGATACACTTAGGAAGATTATCACTAGTGTACCAAAATAACTACTGAAAATTAATTGATAGAAACTCGAATCTCAATATGAAATTAGGGTTATCTTGATAGATAAGAAGAGAACTTCAATCATTGAATATTACTCACCAAGAAAAGAAGACCTACAAAAACCTTGTAAATAATCGATATGACTCACAATAACTTACTTATGTTTGCACTCATCATTATAAAAGAATCTTGATTGATAAGAGTAAGATTTTTCAAATTAAAACTCTAGAAAGGTTTTATTAATCTCAAAAGAAATAAAGCTTGCGGTCAACAAAGAGAATAAGACTATTTATAAAGTCTTTAAAACTACTGATATTATTGAATACACCTAATAAAAACACTAGTGAAATTAAACAAAATAAGCAATCCAAGTTAATACAACCTCTAACATAAGTTGGATTGTGTGTTCTAGAAATTGCATAAGAACTTGTGATTTGGACCTTCAACACAACCTCCTACATGAGTTAGGTTGTGTACTTTGGTTGTGTTGTGCACTGAAACTTCTTTTCTCTACTGCTATTCTCTACACGACTTGTGTTGACACTTGTATGGTATTTACAATTTCAATAAAGCTCTAAACCCTTGAAATTCATCCTTAGTACTTGAAAAAAATATTTATCCTTGTCTTGGAATGCTTTACAAGGAGGTGGTTAATATCACTATGGTTAAGTAAATAAACTTAGAGATTCATTCTTTGGTCATGTATAAAACTCAAACTTTGTAGATGTAGGTTTTTTTTTTCTAGGATGCTCATGAACATGTCACGTAGATCTCGTGTCTTGCATGTAACTTAAGAGTGTTAATGAGGAGATGATGCTTGATGAGAGAATGAGGGAGATGAAGAATAGATAGTCTTAGTATCTCAAATATACAAGGGGCAACCAAGAGAACTTGAGTAGATCTCACGTGTCAACCTTGTAGTTTTTGAATAGTTAAAGTAGTTTTACACTTGAGTTTCCTATTTGATCCTTCCCATTTGGAATGTTGTTTGCCTTCTCTCTACAAAAGTTGGAAATTAGGAGGAGTAGTTTAATATTTATGGGCATTTGGAGTAAATGATAACCTTCTAATCATTTTAGTCGTTGGCAGATAAGATGGAGTAAGACTCTTGTCGTGCTTATCACGAATGAGCTTACTATAAGCTAAGGTTAGTAGTCATCCTCTTATGTGTATGAGTTTATCTGAGAGAGGTTGAATACGGTGAATTTGTCCAACGATCCCTATTCTAAGCTCACCAAGCTAAATCTCCCTAAACCATCCCAATAATTGAACCGGACTCATTAGGACTTATCACTTAGCCCACGAGTCAATCCTAAATAAACAATAATCAAATGTAGTTTTAAGTCCATTTACAAACTCTAATACCACGTGGTTCTTTTATGGAATATATGGACCTCCAAGCCCTATATTTAAACCTCCTCTATCGGAGACCTAAGGGAATTTGCTTCTATTACCAGACACAAGCACTGGCTTATTACAGGGGACTTTAATGATATTATCTACATGTCTGAAAAATGAGGTGAAGCCACTTTTAAAAGGAGTAGGGCTGCTCAATATGTTTCTTGCAAATCTAACTATTACCTTCAAGATCTTGGCTTTATTGGACTTCCCTTCACTCGGACCAATAAACGAAACCTCAACAATCTTGTCCAGCCTAGGCTAGTTAAGGCCCGGGCAAATAATGAATGGACATCCACCAGTCGTGAGGCTAAGGTTTTTAATTTAGAAAAAATGGTCCACAGATCACTGCCCCTTACTCTTTATACCATCTCTTATTGGAATCTAGAATTAAAAATCGAACCTTTAGTTTTCAACCTATGTGGTTTGGCCATCTAAACAACATACCCCATATCCAAAATATCTAGATTAAGAATCAAAATGACTATCTTAAAGCCATTATCGTTCTCCCAAATAAAATGACAACTTAGAACTAGAAAGTTTTTGGCATCATAAAATTAGAGAAAAAGGAGTAATTGAAAAACTTTAGCAAATGCAAAATATCATTGCTAAAAGCCCAACTTAATTGATTCCAAAAAAAAAAAAAAAGCCCGATGGAATTAGCCATTAGAGAAGAAAAGGTCTTGTCTTATCTCCTAAATAGAGAAGAATATTTATGGAAAATGAAATTTGAAGTTATATAGATAAATGGGGGAAAAAGAAACACTAGATATTACTACTCATAACTCTTAGAAAACAATTCAAAAACTGTATTCGTGCTCTTCAAAGTGATGCTGGCGAGTGGAAATACTGGCAAGAGGATGTATAGGACATCATCATAAAACACTTTTAGTCCCTATATACAACTTATAGAGATTTGGACTCATAAATGAGCAAAAAGAAAAGCTAAACTAGCTTATTGAAGATGCTTAAATTTTTATAGCTCCAAAGTCCATGAGGCCTTGGAAAACACCCAATAAAGATAGCCTTCATGCCTTTTTCTTTCTCAAGTGCAATATTCCTTGACACTCTTATACACCACTCTTAATCTAGCTTCATTTTGGAAAAAAAAAAGGAAACAAGTAATATCATCTTTGTAAATAAAACTGTTCATTCTTAAAAAAAAAAAAAAACAAAGGAATGTCAAAGGCAAATGAATGATGATAAAAACTGACATGGAAAAGGCTTTCAATAAAGGTGAGTAGGATTGCCTTCACCGGACCCTCACAAGCTTAAACTTTCTAGATTGGTAAATTACCTTTATCTCACAATATCTCCTTTCCACCACTACATAAATCATCATTAATGGTAAACTAATCAAGTCTTTTGAGCTAAGTAGAGGTTTAAGGTAAGGAGGCCCTATTCCCTCCCTTTCATCATGGGTATATGATTACTTAGTAGACTGATACACAAGCAAACCCAAGAAGGTAGATGAAACCCTTTTAAAATTTGAGGAATGACTTTGAGCTTTCACACATCATGTTTGTGGATGATCTCATCCTCATTTCAAGAGTGGGCTCACATGATGCTATTATAGTACAAAAATGTCTCAAACACCATGCTACATCATGCAAGTCTTAAAGCTAAAAGAGATTGAGGAATTTAACAAATATCTTGGTTTTCCTTGGAAAAAGGCACATAGCCCACTTATTACCAATTGTACTTCATACTTGAAAAATCAAGAGATAAAATGACTGAATGGGAGGAGAAGAACTTATGCTTGGTTGGCAAACTAGTCTTTTGTTAAATTTGCTATCCAAGCTTTACCCACCTATTTCATGTAAGCAACTAAACTTCCAAGTAAATTCATCCACTAAGCTGAAAAACCACTAGATAATTCATGTCGAATGAAAATGTGGAGCACAAATGCACACAATGGATTTCCTGTGAGAATATCACCTCCCCCAAAGAAGGAGGTATTGTACTCTAAAACCTTAGTGTGAGAAATAGAGCTGGAGCTATCAAAGATGGAGTGAATGGAAAGTAGGCAAAGTTAAGTGGACCAAGCTTGATTCTAGTAAGGGTTAATGTCATGAACAGTAACTAAACTTTGATAAAATAAGCAATTAGATATGTGAATTTTAAAATTGATCAATTTAGTACCTGAAAGAACTTTTCGTGTACACCAACAGTACTTCCATTAAGTTCTTTTAGATACTAAATTGATTAATTCCAAAGTTTTTTAGGTACTTAAATTGATCAATTTCAAAGTTCAAGTACTGAATTGATCAATTTTAAAGTTTAAGTATTAAATTAGTCGATTTCAAAGTTTAGATACCTAATTGCATATTTTATCAAAGTTTAGGTACTATTTGTGATATTATTGTCACGCCCCGAGGAGTACCCTAAACGTGGCAGTCCGCCGTACACAATACTAAAGCCTAGGAATGACTACCTTAGTCATGCAAAGGCTTCCATATTATGTACAAGGCGTGCATCACAACCAAGGGGACGCATCGGAGTAGCGCAATTCACATTGATAATAAATAAGTAACGAGGCAAAGAGAATACTTATTATAAAGCATAGACATATTGTATTGTAATTCTTAGAGGCATGTCCATCTATTATCCGCAAATAAATATAGCTCACTATTCATATAAGTCATTATATGTAAAGACCCTTACAAAATTACTTATCTTATGATTCTATTTCCTCCATAGAAGCTTAACGATCCTGTCATGATTTCTTCAATGTCATGATCCTCAAATTTAACCCACGAATATACCTGTTTCAACAAAATCTATAGGGGTATAAGCTACAACTAGCTTAGTGAGATATTCCTCTTCATTCGCACCACATTTTCAAACAAGTTTATTTATTCAAATACACATATGCTATGCATACAATGCAACAATCACATGATTACGCGAATATATATAGCCATCCGGAAACCATATATAGAACGGATTTACCCCTCCGTATCAAAGGTTAGGGAATCGGGGTTGAAGGTCCTCGACCTTCTACTGCTAGTCCCCAGGTCCTCACCCACAGCGTTCGGTTGGCTCGGCTCCGAACCTAGAGTCGCTTTCCCCGAGCGATTTGGATTCTCCAGGAAGGAACATGGCCCGTGGCACCGCACGATCACAGCCAATCCAACTCTACGCGTAGGAGTAGCAGCCTTCCGAAATAGATGTGACTCGATGGATGCTATGCGTGAACGTTTTATTGTTCTTAGGTCAAACCTTATTAAGGTTTATTAGGGGCGATCAATCAATTTAGCAACAATAAACAATCATACAAGTAAGTAAACAAAATTATTTAAACAAGCAGATCGAAGTTGCGATATTCTTAATTCTCAATTCACGCATAAACATAGAATCATATATATACGCATAATCCCGAAATCCCCAAATATACTCGTTTTTATCTTTTCTTAGTATACTAATGCTACTAACTTACAAGCACAAGCAAGGTAACGAAATTAGAAGGAATAACTCACTCGTCCATTTCGCTATCTTCTTAGTCGTAGTAATCCTCGGGTAGGGTATTCTCGTATCCTTCGTCACCTAGACAAAAGAAATACCCGGGATAAGTCTTTCATGAATTTCTATTCTTGGAGATCTTAAACTTTTCTTAAAATCGCGGTAAAATCGTATAAGAAGAAATTCCAACTTAAAATGGCCATAACTTGCTCATTTTAACTCGGAATTTCGCATATGATATACCGTTTTCTACCTATTCGAAAAGTTCTATCCATTTCTAAACTTATCTTGGTCATAAAAGGTCATTTGGGTTCCGAAAACGTCAGGTACAGATTTAAAACGAATTTTCTAAACTTTTGCAAAAATCCATTTTCTAACTCAACTTCATTTTAAAGAAAATCCTTTTGTAACAATATAATTATATATTTGATAAACACTTTGAATATATAGGTAAGCTCACTTTATATGCAAAATTTCTAATGGTAGTGTCTCAACAATTTATTTCATAAAACAATTCTTTTTAAAACTTATTTTGATAAATTCCTTTTCAAGTATTTAAAGAAACTTTATATTTTTACTAGGTTGTTATAAATGAGTATATTCTTATTTTATTTTATTTTTTTTTTCATTTCCTTTTCCAAAACAAGTAAAATTTCCTTTTAACCTTAGTTTTTCATAAATTTCGCTTCTAGTGATAAAAGATCTATTTTTATCAAAAAGTATATTAGGTTGTTCAAAACCTTTTTATAATTTTGTATTTAGGATGGTTTTAGAAAATGAATTTTGTCTTCTTATATTCATTTCTAAAATATAAGCTTTTGCTTTCCAAAACTTGTTCTTTCATTTCTTTTGAAAAGAATCATTTTTATAAAATCCATTATTATAAATCTTACCTCATTTATATTCCTTTCAAAATTAGTTCCTTCTTTTAGAAATTTGAAAATCATTATTTTTCCTAAGTGGGTTCATAACTTGATGAGTTGATTTTTGTCTTAACTTTGAAAACTAGTTTGTTCCTTAGTTTAGAAAAGAATTTAAGTCTTAAACTTTCGATATTAACGATTTATTTTTCTAAAAGCTTAGATTACCATAAAATACAAGGAAAATATTTATTTATGTTTTCTTGGTAAAACTATCTTTGTTATTTAAGAAAACTTGAGAAAACTTGTATTATTCTATTTCTAGGTTGTTGATAATAACTTCATGTTTTTGTAGTAAATCATATAATTGGAAACTTAGCTTTGAGTTCATTTAGTAAAACAAGATTCTATTTTTAGATTAGTTGAGACATTAACATTATGCAAATGCAAGTATCATGAGCATATAAAATAATAAGAACATAAAAAAATACTAAAAATAATTAATGAGCAAGAAAATAAAATATCAAGCATTGGGAACCTTAGCTTCTTCAAGGAATCCCGATCAAGTATTGGAGCCTTAGCTTTATCAAGGCATCCCGGACTAAGAATGGACTAGTCCCGAAAGATTAAAGAAAATAAATAAAAAGATTGTTTTGACTTGATATTGACAAGTCTAAGACTAGAAAGACTAGTCTTAATAATCGCATAAAATAAATAAATTGTATAACTTGAATGTAAAGAAATAACAAATGAGCTTATATGCTCTAAATAAATATATATACATAATGTACATAATACTATATATATAAACAAATAATCACAATAATAATAACAACATAATAAAATAGGAAGCTTATGTACAAGAACAAAACATGAATATGTTGTTGCTTTTACTACTCATATGAGTTTCAAAACAACACCATAGTCATATTAAGTCACATGACATGGATGAATAATAGATGGAAGAAATATTTACCTAAGGTATGTAAGAGGTATGAAGATGGTAGTGAATGTATGGTTATGTGGTTATGGAGAGATGGTAGTTGTATTACATAAAGAGAGTTTTGGTAGGAGAGATTTTCTTCTTACAAGAAGAGAGTTCTTGTAAGAATATAGAGAGGAGTTTTTGGAGAGGATTTTGGCATAATTTCTTTGCTTTGGAATGGTGTGAAGAAATGAGAAGGGGAGAGGTGGTATTTATAGGAAAAGAGGAGAGGAATTAAGAGTGATTTAAATAATTGAAAAAGAAAATAAAAGAGAGGGAAGAGAGAGAGTGATTGGATGGCAACATGAAGGGGGAGAGAGAAAAGTACAATTATGATTAATTTTTGTGTAAGAGAAGTGATGTTTTGTAAGAAAGGTATGAGTAGATTTTTATGGGAAAAGAAAATGTGAATAGTGTGAATTGTGTCATTTGTAAGAGTGATTAGATATAAAGTAGAGAGAGTGAATAGTAATGAATAGTAGAAAAGTACTATGAATAGTAGACTAGACAATTAAAGTACCGGTAGTAATAAAAATACGCGTAATAATGCGATATCTGTAATTTTTAGCTACCGAAAAATTCTAAAACTGATATTTTTGGAATCCTTGTATTTTTACGAGTCTATTGGTATAAACGGAATATTTTTAATATTCCGAGCTCCGGGACACGCTTTTCGAGAACCGATCCCGTTTGGGTCCTAAGGTCACTCAAAATTTGCGAATCTGATATTTTTATGTTATCCTATGTTATTACGAACTATTCTAGGTCATTAACTTAATTTCGTTTTCTAGGGTTTGAAAACGCGGGATTGCCGGATCTTAAATACTAGGGTTCGTTATGGGCTTGTTGACTTTTAGGGTTCTGTTTTGATTTCCATTTTCGTCGAGATATTCGTAAGATCGTATAATTTTTCGAGTCTTGATCGTTTTAGAATTTTAGCTCGAAATTTATATTTTATTTTATTTGTGATTATTTAATAGTTTTTAGTTCTCGGAATCGTTTAACCGAGTCTAGGGTTATGAGTTGACTCAGTTTGACTTTTGGTGAGAATTTGAAATTTGTGATTTCTGAAATTTATCGAAAGTTTTAAGATTTTGCTGTTGATCGTTATTTGGATATATTGTTTTGATTTGCGTGTTAGGAAACGGTTAGATGATTTAATTGATGTACGAACGTTGATTAAATCGGTAGTTAGACTTTATATTTCGTTTCAAGGGTTCTTGTTTTCTCAAGATTGAGAAAACTCGTTTTTTTGTTCTCATTTGGAATTAAGTTTTAACTTGGTTCGAGTTTTAGGGTTTCATTTCCGGTGTTTGACTTGTCTAAAATTGAGTTTTAATCTCAAGTTGATTTTTCGGGTTTTTTGATATTTATACTTCTAGAATTATTTTTAAGGATTATGAAAATTTTTGGGGGTTTACAATTATCCCTTTCTAGTAAATATAAAGTATTTTGAACTGATCGTCCAAGTAAAGCCCTAAAATCTATCTCCTTTCTTTATGAATAAAACATAATAGATTTTGCATTTTAGGAGATGGATCAAACATAATCTTTTGGTGTGATTAGTTGGGTAGTAAAGCTCCCATAAGATCTCTTATCCATGGTCCTCTTATAATGGAAGTTGAAGCTGTAAACCCCAGTTTTTCTAATAAACAAGTAAACTTCGGAAACCGGAAACCAAAACCCTAAACCGGATAGTAAGCTTGAGAGAGAAACCTGGGAATCCTAGATCCGGCTTTTCTTATTCAAACTAAAAGAACTTTTGTAAAATAATTTAATGTGGAATATTGCTTTAAAGTATATTTCAAACCATAAAAAATTATGATTTCGACAAATTCTCTATTCCGGCCCTTCTCGAGATCCATTATGGAAAAGTGAGCCCCAGAACTAGAAATTCGGAAAAATATTTTGAAATACTCTTTAGAACCAAAATTTAATAAGGATTTCAAAAATATAAGTTTTATAATTTTTTGGTTTATAACAATTACACATATAGCCTTTTTCTAGTATTTTCTTTACTATCGGTAAAGTAATTGTCATGTTTATTATTTATTACTATTCACAAGTACAACCTACTACACTCATAAGCCATACCCTAGTCTTACATCCTTACAAACACTCAATTATATTTTCTTTTCTAAGAAATTTTTTCCTTTTAACAAATTATTACAAATTAAGACTTTTATTACATAAATTACAAAATAAAACAATTTCAACTCTCCCTCTCTCCTCCTACATCCAAATTAGTGCACCCCACACACCCAACCACAATCGCCGGCGCCGCCCCACCCCACCACCCCCCCCCCCCCCCCCCCCCCTTCCCTTATTGCATTAATATGTTTTATTTTTCTTCCTTTTTATAACCCTCTCTCTATTTCCTTCTCCTTGCCGTGACACACACTTACACAAGCTTGTTTTTCTTCTTCATTTTCTCTTGATTCAAGCCTTAGGTGATGAATCTTAAACCTTTCCTACATTAAATCTTGTAATGGAAAGATTATTGATAAGTGCTTTCATGTTAAAGTCCCCATGAGCACTTGCTAGGGATAAGAAAATGCTACTAAATGAATATCAAGCCATCACAAGAGTAGATCTTGTGTTTAAATGAGTTTTTGTTGGATTATCTCCATGTTCATGCATATAATAGTAGAGTAAAGTAGATATCTTGCATAAAAATCCATGTTCATGCTTTCAAACTTCATTTCATGCATCTTAAGTAGTAGATCTAGCATTTAGATATTCATCTTATACTTGACATTCATGATCTCATGAATATTTTGTGTTTTAATGCATTAATGCTCGTAAAGGTTTTGTCTTGTATATATAAATATGGTAGTTAGTAGATCTTTAGTTAAGATGAGACAAGAAACCTAAAAAGAAAAAATTTTGTTTGAAATGTTCAAATGAAAAATTCGTATGACTTCAAAATCATGTTTTAAAAACTCTTTTATTAACTCTAAAACTTGTGTTTTATAGGAAAAATGAAGGGTATAGGTAATAGGTATCATTCAGTAATGATTTTTATAAGTTGAAATGAGATTTGATGAGAAAAATATGCAAAACAAAGAGTAGAAATAACATACGAATTTTTGAGTTACTACTCAAATTAAGAAATTCGTAATTTTGGGATATTGCCATAAAAACACCTATTTTCCAAGCTCAAAATGAAAGTTTTATTTAATGAGTGAATTCCTCAAGGGATAGGTATAATAAAGCTTTAATTTTTAATGTATTAAATAAGTTTTTCTTAAAGAAAACATTCAAAAAACTAAATTTCCAAAAATTCGGATTTTGGACTAAACCCTATTAGATAACATGTTTACAAAGTATAAAATGGGATTTTTTATGTAGAAATGAAGGTCCTAAGTAATAGACATCATGAAGACTCAATTCTAGCAAAGATAACTAGAAATTCCTAAGCAATAATTCCAAAATAAAAGAGATTATCAAAGTTAGGAAACTAGTTTTCTTAAAAGAAAATATTCTTGGAGTCTTGCAAGATAAAAAGTTCCTAAAAAATTCCTTTTAGTAAATATTGTCAAGAGTGTGCATGCATTAAACTCATAACATGCCATTCATGATAGGAATCATTAATATTCCATGTATAATTGATTTACAAAGTAGAAACATTTCAAACATTGGCAAAACTATTGTTGGAATTGGAAAATTGTTACTGATCAGAACTGATCCTGCTTTTTCGTGACCCTAACATTTTCAAAACTTAAAAATAATATTATAATTATATAGATCTTTCGAAGTAGATAGAAATCAATATATAATTTGTGAAATTTCGAGTTAAAATGACCATGTTATGACCGTTTTAAGTCGAGACTTCCGCAAATGACGAGAATTACGAATTTACTAAGTTTTGATATATAGTTTGGATTAGTTAAGTGATGAAATACTTATTAGGGTATTTCTTCCTTTTTAGGTGATCCTGAAACCAATGGGTCTCTACCACCGGACTATTTTTACTAAAAGACCGGTGATCCATGACCGAGTGAGTAACACTTCCGATTTCATTTATTGTATGTGGTTGTAATGCTAGTTGCACTAGATATTTGGTAAAGATAAAATGGCTATGCATGATGGGGATGAATGGAAATTTTGTATGGTTGTTGTTGATATGAGAAATGGAATATAAGAATATCGAAGCTGGTTGATTAACTATTGCTTGTATAGATGAACTAGGATTGACTGTTTGTGATTATTGATTAATCACTTAAAGAATTGGTATAATTGACTATTCGGAATTGAAAATAAAGATGGACTCATTCATATCATAAATGGGGATGGAGCATTAGCATTGGTTGGTTGTCTGTAATCCTAAACGGTGTAAAAGTTAGTTAATCGTGATCCATAAACAAATTAATGGGTTGGTTAATCGTGATCCACAAACGAATTTATAAGTTGGTTGCCCATGATCCTAAATGGCATATTTGAGTAGTACCGCAGTATTCGTTAATCTGTTAACCTAGGATGGAGAGCGCAAGTCCATTCACATGATTTCTGGCTGGTCATATGTTTGTTGATTCCATATGTTTGATGCATATCACCTGTCTGGCTAATTACTTGTTTGTATGACGTGTTATGAATGTGATCTTGAAAGTTTTCACTCACTAAGCTAGTGTAGCTTATGTCCCTACAGTTTTATTTGTTGCAGCACGAATTCATATGGCTTAGATCGAGACTACCTATAGCTCAGGTACAGGTGCTAGGCGTTTCCTCTAGAAGTTGTATTCAGATTTGTTTAGACTTCCATAGGAAACCAAGAGAATCTAGATGACTGTAATAGATCTTTAATTAATATTCTTTTGCGGGGGAATGCCCCTTAGATTTTGTAACTAATTACATATGTGTTTTGATTTATTTTCTAATGCTATTGAATGCCAAATTAAACTCTTTAACTCCATCGATTCGAGTATTTTATTATCGTAAAGGGACGCCTTACATCTATACAAGACTCCCGAAAGACTTGCGTAGTGATTTGTGAGTCTTATATGGTATGTGGCGAACTGTTGCATTTAGGATACCTCTTGGGGCATGACAGAAGCTCTTATTGAAAGATAGTTAGTTGAGTGAGTTGCAGTGGAATAAAATGAATTAGGCTACCTAATCTCTAACGTAACTAGTGATAGTGCTAGGCCCATTCACCTTTTCTTCCAAATTAAAGATAAAATAAACGTCAGCCTCTCGTCTAGATGGACACTATATATTGGACATGTCATATCCCATAGGGTATCCTAAACGTAACAGTCCACCACATGCCATATAAGACCCACAGATTACTACCTTAGTCCTTTGGGCATCTTGTATAGATGTAAGGCATCCCTTTACGATAATAGAATACTTGAACCGATGAAGATAAAGAGTTTAAATCGACATTCAATAGCATTAGAATATAAATCAAAACACATATAAATAGTTACAAAGACTAAGGGGCATTCCCCCGTAAAAAAATGTTGTTGAGAGGTTTATTACAGTCATCTAGAGTCTTTTGGTTTCCTACGGAAGTCTAACCAGAAATGAATATAACTTCTAAAGCAAATGCTTAGCTCTTATACTTGAGCCGTAGGGTGCCTCTGTTTAAGCCAGATAAATGAATGCTGCAACAAATAGAAACTATAGGGACATAAGCTACACTAGCTTAGTGAGTGAGAACTTCCAAGGTTATATTCATAACATATCATATAAGCAAGTGATTAATCAGACAAGTGATATGCATCAAACATATGGAAAGCAACAGACATATGACTAGCTGGAAATCATAAGTGAATGGAATTTCGCCCTCCATTTCGGGTTAGCAGATTAACAAATACTGCGATACTACTAAAATATTCCATTTTTGGATCATGGTTAACCAACTTATAATTTCATTCGTGGATCACGATTAACCGACTTATTATTTCGTTTATGGATCACGATTAACGAATTTTTACTCCGTTTTTGGATCACGGGCAACCAACCAATGCTAATGCTCCGTCCCCATTTGTGATATGAATGAGTCCATATTACTTATCAATTCCGAATTGTCAATTACGCCAATTCCTTAGGTGATCAATCAATACTTGTAGACAATCAATCCTAATTCATCTATATAACCATTAGATTAGTTAATCACCCGGCCTCGATATTTTTATTTTCAATTTCTCATATCATCAGCAAACATACATAATTCCTATTTACCCCCACCATACATATCCATTTATCTTTGCTTATACTCTAATGCAACTATCATTACAATCACATACAATAATAGAATTGGGAAGAAATACTCACTTGGCCATTGGAACACCAGTCCTCTAGTAGTAATAGTCCAGTAGAAGGGAATCATCAATCTTGGGGTCACCTAAAAAGGAAGAAATACCTTAATGAGTATTTCATCACTTAACTAATCCAAACTATTATTTCCGTAATTCTCGTCATTTGCGGAAGTCTCGACTTGAAACGGCTGTAACTTGGTCATTTTAACTGGGGATTTCACAAAATTATATATCGATTTCTATCTACTTTGAAAGATCTATCTAACCCTAATAATATTTCCAAGTTTTAAAAATGTTTAGGTCTCGAAAAATTTTGATAAGTTCTGATCAGTAGCAAAATCCAATTCCGAAAAATAGTTTTGTAAATGTTTCTACTATATAGATCAACTATACATGCAATATTGATGATTTTGTATCATGACTGGCATGTTATGAGCTTCATGTATGCATGCTCTTGACGATATTTACTAAAAGAAAATTTTAGAAACTCTTTATTTTGTAAGACTCCATGAATACTTATTCTTAAGAAGACTAGTTTCATGACTTTGATCATCCTCTTTTGTTTTGGAATTATTTCTTAGGAAAATCTAGTTGCCCTTGTTAAAATTGAGGCTTTATTATATCTATTCCTTAAGGCCTTCATTTCTTCATAAAAATCTGCATTTTATACTTTGTAAACATGTTTTCAAATAGGGGCTATTCCTAAATCCGAATTTTGTACTAAGGGTTTTAAAGTGATTTCTTCAAGAAAAACTCATTTGATACTTTAAAATTTAAGGCCTATTATACCTATCCCTTAAGGATTTCATTTCTTAAATAAAACTTTCATTTTAAGTTTGAAAAATAGGTGTTTTCATGCCATTACTCCTAAATTACGAATTTCTTAAAATGACATGCAACTCAAAATTTCCTACTTTATTTCTACTCCTTGTTTTACATATTTTTCTTAACAAATCTCATCTCAACTTATAAAAATCATTACTTGATGATATCTATTACCTATACTCTTCATTTTTTATATAAAACACAAGTTTTGGAGTTGATAAAAGGGTTTTTAAGGCATGGTCTCGAAACCATCCGAATTTACATTTGATCATTTCAAATAAACAAATTTCCTTTTTGAGTTTCTTGTCTCATCTACTTAAAGATCTACAAACTACAATATTTATATACATAAGACAAAGGTCTTTATGATCATTAATGCACCAAAACACAAAATATCCATAAGATCATGATTGTCAAGTATAATATGAGCATTTAAATGCTAGATCTACCACTTACGATGCATGAAATGAAATTTAGACACATGAAAATAAATTTTTGTGCAAGATCTCTACTTTACTCTACTACTAAATGCATGAACATGAAATTCATCACATAAAAACACATTCAAATACAAGATCTACTCTTGTGATAGCTTGATATTCATGTAGTAGTATTTTCTTGTCCCTAGCAAGAGCTCATGGGGACTTAAAGATGAAAATACTCATGAATGGTCTTGCCATTACAAGGTTTAGTGGTAGAAATGGTAAGGATCTATTACCGAAAGCTTGGAACAAGAGGAGATGAAGAAAGAAATTTGTTGTGTGAGAGCATGTGTGTGTGTTGGAGGCTCACGGCAAGGAGGGGAAATGGGAGAGGGCTTGTGCAATCTGAAAAAATGAAAATGAAGAAAGATAGAGAAGGCATAAAAGATTATTTATAGTAAGTTGAATTAGGGTTAATGGACTAAATAAATTGAATAAAAATTATACAAATGAGGGTAAAAGGGGGGGGGGGGTATGTGTGCCAGTTTCAAAGGGGGAGAGAGAGGGAGAGTTTAATTTGTTTTGTTTTATTTAATTTGTGTAATAATAAGTCTTAAAATGTAATAATTTCTTATGAGACAAATTATCTTGGAAAAGAAAATATAATTGAGTGTTTTGTAAAGATGTAAGAGTAGGGTGTGGCTTGTGAGTGTAGTAGGTTGTACTAGTGAATAGTAATCAAGACAATCACTTTACTGGTAGTAAAGAAAATACGAGAAAAAGGGCTATAGTTGTATTTTTCATAAGCTGAAAAATTATAAAATTAATATTTTGAAATCCTTATTAAATTTCGGTTCTAAAAGAGTATTCTGGAATATTTTTCAAATTTCGAGTCTGGGGCCTGCTTTTTCGTAATGGATCTTGGGAAGGCCTAGAGTAGAAAATTTTTTGAAATCAGATCTTTTGATGGTTTGAAATATACTTTAGAACAATATTCCAAATTAAATTATTTAAAAAAGTTCCTTAGTTTAAAATCGAAGGAAAGCCGGATCCAGGGTTCTTAGGTTTCTCTCCCAAGCTTAAGCTAATCCGGTTTAGGGTTTTGGTTTCCGGTTCCCAAAGTCTACTTGGTTACTAGGAAAACCAGGGTTTATAGGACATATCTACTCTAAACTCCAATCATATCCTATTTATTGATGACTAGAATTTGTTGTGGCAATCTTATTTTCCCCTAAAATTAAAACTTTTTATTTGGAAAGTATGCCAGATTATCCTATTGACAACAAGCAATCTTAGAGCAAGACATATTATTCAAAATGCTTACTACCTATGTAAATCCTCGAAGTTTTGAATTCAAATTAAAGCTTAAACTCTAATTAGAAGTCAACCGGATTTCTAAAGTCAAACAAAGCCCTAGTTTACTATAATCGCTTAAGTTCAGTATTCCCGTTTAAGAAACCCTAAGAGAGTAAGAAAGAGTTTAGTGAGTAGAATAGTTCGTAATTATCCAAGAAAAAGATCAGTTTACCGCGACTCGTTTTGAACTTGATCGGACACGGTTATTGAAAAACGTGTCCTAGAGCCCGAAATAGCAAAAATATTCCGAATACACCGTTAGACTCGTAAAAATATAAGATTTTCAACAATATCAATTTTATAATTTTTCGGTAGCTAAAAATATCAAATATCGCATTTATACACGTATTTTTTTACTACCGGTACATAATTTATCATGTCTACTTTACATTACACTATTTACTACTATTCTACATTATTTATCTATCTCTACTTTTTCTTACAACCTACTCTTACAACCCATACACCTATTTCTTACACATTTTTATTTCCAACACAACTTCACATCTTTTATATCTTACTTTTAATTAATCAAAAGACAAAAAAATAAATTTTCACTCCCTCTGTCCTCTCAAAATGCGCCGGCCCCTCCCTCATTCTCTCCAAATTGTTTTAATTTTCATTTATTTAATTAACACAAATTATCTCCCACATTTTCCTATAAATATCCCCTCTTACTTCCACTTCTTTCACATTTCTCTTCTACTAAAGTTACTCTACAAAAATCTCTCCAAGAAATTCCTCTCAAGAAGCTCTCTCAAGTGTAGTTCTTTTAGGTAAATGTTCTTCAATACTTCCAAATGTTCATTTACTTAGTATGAGCTTAGTGTGTGTTTTCTAAAACCATGAAGGTTAAGAAAGCAACAATAGATTCATACTTTGTTTTTATTCATAATCTACTTTCCTTATGTTGTTTTTATGTTCATAACTATCTAGTATATCTATATAACTATATATATTATTTAGAGCATATAAGCTCATTGTTTTGCAATTTATTTATTTTCCTTGCAATTTATTTACTTCCTTGCAATATATTTACATTAATGTTATTTTTAAGACTAGTCTTTCTAGTCTTAGACTTGTCCTCATCAAGTCAAAACATTTTCTTTTTCTTTTGGGACTAGTCATTTCTTAGTCCGGGACACCTTAGAAAGCTAAGGTTCCAATACTTGATTTATTTTCTTATTAGCTTATTCTTTCAAGTTATTATGTTTTTTTATGTTTCCATAACTTTATGATTCATATTCATGCATGAACATAATGGTTTTGTCTCAACAAAATAAATGAAGAAATGTTTTCTTAAAATAAAGATTCTTTTCTAGAATGAAAGTATGAAGTAAACTTTTCTAAAACTAAAAAAAGTCATCTTAACAAACTTAGAGGAGTTCATAAGAGATTTTATAAAAATACATGACATAAAAAGGACTTTTTGAAGTAAACAAGGATTTTACAACAACTTCATCTTTTTCTTCAAATGATAGAAATTCCTTTTATTAAAACAAAATGATCTAAATTAAGAAATTATTTTTCTAAATATAGAAGTAGTATTACTTCCAAAAAGTGTTGGAAGATAAGTGTAGGAAATAAAAATCATTCTTTAGGAACTTGAAGAAATTACAAAAGTAAAATTTAAGAAAAAAGAGATACTCATTATAAACAAATTAAGATGATTTCAAAGCAAAATGAATATTCCAAAAGTTCTCAAGTTTCAAAATCCTTAAAGACTTCACTTTTTTATAAATTGAGACAACTTCATTTACTTCATACATTTGTTATGAGTCAATAAATATATGAATATACTTTCCAAAGGTTTTACAAGCTATTATATTACCTATTTCTTCAAAATGAGTTTTGGATAAAAGAAGGAAAACAAGTTTATAAAAATTCGTGGTGAATCTATCCACCACTTTTTCAGAACCCAAATGACTTAGTTTGATGAAAACAAGTTTAGAAATAGATAGATATTTTCGAATAGGTAGAAAACGGTATATTATATGTGAAATTCCGAGTTAAAATGAGCAAGTTATGGCCATTTTAAGTTGGAATTTCCTCTTATACGATTTTACTGCGATTTTGAAAAAGTTTAGAATCTTCAAGAATAAAAATTTCATGAAAGACTCAATTTGGGTATTTCATCTTGTTTAGGTGGAGAAGGACCCAAGATCACTTTTCCGGAGGATTATTTCGATTAGGATCTACCGACATGGAGTGAGTTAATTCTCGACTTAAGTTACGTTTCCTTGTTTTGTGCATGTAAGTAGTAGCACTAGCACTAGCAATTAAGAAAAAGATAAAATGAATAATTGTTGTGTGACTTGGAATTATGATTGATTGAATATGAGTTAAGAATATCGAAAGATGGTTTGATAAATAAATTGTGATTTTTGTATTGATATGATGAAAATTGTGTTGATTGCCTTCAACTTGAACTAAATATTATTTGGTTAAATTTATATTGAAATCAATTCATGCATATCATACTTATGAGTCACATTTGTTTCACTACTATTCTTCGTGTGGGGAAACGAGGAAATGGTAGTGGTGGCTGGTAGGAGATGGAAAGTTTACATGGGCTAGTAGGAGCCGGAAAGTCTACAGGGCAAGCAGGAGCCTGTAAACCTGCAAATATTGATGGTCGTATGGGCCTGTAACCTCCTAACCCTCGACATGAAGGGCTTAAAATTCATGTTACACTTGATTTCCGGTTAATCATGTGTAATTTGTTTATTCATATGATTGGTGCATTCTCATATGTTTGACTAAAATACTTGTATGAATTATGGAAGTGTCTTATAGATGGAATTATCTCACTAAGCTAGTTTTGCTTATGCCCTTATAGCTTTTTGTTACAGTGCGATTACCTCTGTTTGGCCTTAAGGAGCCCCGTATGCTAGGTACAAGTTTAAGCTACTAGGAGTTTTTGGGAGAAGCTTTATGTATTTAAGTTTTGAATATAGGCTTCTAGAAAAATCTCTATAGTAGGCTTATGTTATAGTTGTTATTATTTTGGAAGACTTCTAAAGCGAGGGAATGCCCCTAAGATGATGTAAAGATATTATTATGAAAATCTTATGTTTATTTATATAAGTTTTTACTTGCTGTTATTATCTACTTAAATATAATACCCCTGTGAGTCTCCTACTATCTTGGAAGCATGCCTTGCATATGATATCGAAGCTCCTGCATGACCAAAGTTATCATTCATTATCTTTAATATTATATGCGGCGGACTGCCACGTTTAGGGTACCCTCCGGGGCGTGACAACCTAAGATGTGGCTAAAGTGATGAAACAGTGGAATGTGCCCTTAAAACAAGTCATAATACCGTATAAAGTGTGAAAAAGTGGGAAACATTTAAAATTGAGAACTTGCGCCATCCCTTTAGCTTCCTCTTGTGGATTAAGCATAACTTCACTCTCAGCTTAAAAATCTATGATGATCCCCACTTTACCTATGCCTTTCCTATTTAGGGCTCTTAGGAAACAAATTAATTTTCCAATCTAAAGGTTGTGCGGAGAACCTAAAACAAGAAATAAGAGCTTTTGCGCATGAGTTATTAGCTTACTCAAAGAGGAAAGAGAATATTTTTTAGCTAGAAAGAGATAATCTTAAATGGCGTTTGACAAATTGTTTTTGCTTTGTCAAATTCACGAGGATTTGTGCTCATTTTATTTGAATATATGATAAATTTCCCATGAATTGCATAAAGAATAATCTTAAATTACGTTTGACAAGTTATTTTTGCTTTATCTAATTCATAGGGATTTGTGCTCATTTTATTTGAATATCTAACAAATTTCCCATAAATTGCACTTTTATTGTTTAGATTATTGTTTTTCAGTTCCTTTGTGCTTACAAGAAGGAATTAAAGTGATTTGATTGAGAAATGGAGTAAAACAACAATAACATGAGATCCTAGTACAAACTGCGCCTGTGATCGCTAGCTGTGATTTACAATAAAGACATTCAATTGTGCCTATGATTAAAACAAAAGGGACATGAAGAATTGAATGCAGAGTCAATCAAGGTAGGGAACACACTTGCGATTGAGCTTCGCTATTAAAACTGTGAAGAAGCACAAATCAGGTTGAAGTTTTACTTAGATCTAACCGTGACCTTAGTCATGCCAACGATTGTAAACTCTCAAAGTTTTGTGATTAGTTAAGCTTAAACCCTAATTAAAAGGTCAACCGGAAACCTTGAGATCAACAAAACCCTAGTTAGACGTAATAGTTTAAGTTCGGCAATCCCGCGTTCGTAACCCTAAGAGAGTAAGTATGAGATTAGTAGGTAGAATAGTTCGTAATAACATAAGAGAGCTTAAACATATCATATTAGTCAAACCGCAATTTGTTTTAAACCCGATCGGATACAATTTTCAAAAAACGTGTCTCGGGGTTCGGAATAGTAAAAATATTCTGAATATACTGTTAGACTCGTAAAAACAAAAGGTTTTCAAAAATATCAGTTTTAGAATTTTTGGTAACTAAAAATATCAGATATCGCACTTTTATGCGTATTTTCTTACTATCGGTATTTTATTAGTCATATCTACTTTACATTACACTATTAGTCTATCTATACTTTTTCTACCATCTATTCTTATACTCTACATACCTATTTTTCTTACTTCTAACATTTCCCATACACTTTATATCATATCTATCTTACAAATTATTACACTTAATTAACAAAAATATAAAAAATAAAACTTCTCTCTCTCTCTCCGTCAACAAGGCCGGTGCCCCCTCTCCTTTCACTCATATATCTATTTTTCTTTTTCCATTTACTTTAATCACACAATATTCACTCCTCATTTTCTTATATATGCCCTCTCCTCTTTCACTTCATTCACACATCTACTACCCATAAATTTACTATCAAAACTCTCTCAAAATCTTCTCTCAAATACTCGCCCCATTACTCTCCCAAAATACTCCCAAGCTTTCTTCATCTTCATATACAAAACCCATTTATATATACTATTCTCAACTTCTATTTAGGTAAAAATTCTTTTTATATTTTCACTACCATGTTGTAAAATACAGATATAGGATGAGTTTAAGGTCAAAACAAGTAAATTGTAAAAGTTTAAGTTTGGTTGTAGGAAAAATATTAAAGTTCGGATTTCTGCAATTTTTGACAGATTGTACACCGCCTTCTGGAGAATCTATGCTGCCGGCTTAGAGATGGTGTAAGATGGGAACAGTAGCGTTTTTCTTAACGCTGGGAGGAATGCTGCCGGTGTTCATTAGGGTTTCTTTCAATACCGGCAGGGAACGCCGCCGGCGTAGGGCATGAATTTACCGGCGTATGTAATAGAATTGAAGTTCTGGGAATTCAAAGCCCCGATGAACTCTGCCAGCACTTGTGTAAATTTTGCCAGCATAGGGTATAAGTTGACAAGATCTACACGTACGCCGCCGACGTATGACCAAATTTATATAAATACGAGACGCGAAAAACGGTTTTGATAGAAACATCATTTCATATTTCTCCTTCGTATAAGAGAGTTTTGGAGTGTTTTTGGAGATCTAGGCTTGAAGAATCATCCGGAGGGTGTTTTCGATCAAAAGTAAGTAGTTTTAACCTTCTCTTATGAATTAAATATGAATATGTATGAGTTTGCTTAGGGTTTTGTGGTGTTCTTGAAGGAAAAACGTGGGATAGATTTAGAACTTGGATTTGATCTGCCTCGGTTGGATAAGAAGTGAGTGTTGTGATTAAAACAAGTAAGTATAATGTGCTCATATCAGATTTATACGAATTTCATGCAAATTCTAAAGATTTTATGATTTGTTTGCATGAAGGAAACCCTAGATTTGGTTGGGATCTGAATTTGTGAGTGTGAGTTGGATTTTGGTGATCTAATCAGTAAGTTTCATCTTTTCTTTGATGAAGTTGAATAATGTATGATTAGATGATCATTATGTATTCTTATTGTCATATAATATTAGGGTTTTGAAGGATTATCAAATTCTATAAATTGTTGTAGAAGATTAATCAGGTTAGACGGTGCAACTTGATGATTTTCTTTGTCAGGTTAGGATTTCAGGAGTTCTAGTACATTAGGAATTGTTTATATCGTGTTTTTATTTGTTAAAAATATAAATGTATGATGTTAACAGAAATTTAGAGATTTGAGTTTGTTGTTGAATTGTTAATATTGATTGAAGATTGTGGAGATTCGGTTGTGGTTGAGTGTTGTCAATAAAGGATTTTAGGAGATACAAATTGGAATTTCCTAAACTTGATAAAGGTACGACCAATCCTTGCTTGCTGTTTTTGTCTATAAGTTTAGTATGATTGAATGCTTGTAGGAACAGAATTTCTTAATAAACTTAATCTTTATTCGGTTTAATAATTGTATGTTTTGGTTGTGCTTGGCTTTGACTAGTAAAGACCTGGCAGACAGTGATACTGGTGAGGCACTCTGATGATCTTAATGTGAGGTTGTCCCTAGTGGACTCATGCCTTGATATGATTCTGGTAGAATTAGGTGTTCTGGATTCGAGGTGTTTGGGGAGTACCCACTCATCCATATATTTATATGATTATTATTTTCAAAAAGTTGTTTGATTTTCAATGGGGTCTGAGTAACTCCGGGTTTAGGATTAGAGTATACCTAATACTGGACTGTGTTGTTGTGTTGGCTTAAGAAAGATAATAATATGATTGTTTGCATTAGTTTAAGTTGCATGAATTATATGCCTTTTGTATGTGCATATGCATTTGTTTTTGCATTGGAGTTATCGTACTGGGCGTTGCTGCTCATTCTTTGAAATTTCAGGTACAGGTGAAGAAGATATAGTATTTGACCTATTCGGTTATGATTTATTGTTTGATAGCGGGGATGGCGATAGTGGACCCGACTACCCAACCGATAGTTAGGCTTCATACACCAAGTTTCTAAGAAAAGACATGTTTTGATCATTTAGGATTGTAGTTGGATTCATTGTTGGTTTTAATTGAAGATATTTTAATGTAAGCAGTTTTTAGTTTTATGTATAATTTGTTGACTATGATGTCAACTTTGATTTTATGTTTGAATAAGGAGTTTATATTTTATGAAGTATAAGCTTTTTAGTTTTAACAGGTTTGGTATCCTATGAGTTACTCTATGAGTGTTTACAGGTAATGATTAAATTATTGTGGATAATAAAGCCTTTGCGTATCCTATATAAGAGGGGATACGTGGCGGGTTGTAATGCCTTATTTTAGGGCGTTACACATGTCATGTAACTTTACATGACCATGGTGTGAGTTTTCTAAACTTATTGTTATAGAAGCTACACTATGTTCATGTATTGTTCTTGTTCATGAACATCCATTTCTATATTTTTATGTTGTTATTATACTTTGTTCGTATTATTATTGTTATTATGCTAACTTCTTATTTATATCTAACTAAATATATTTATGTGTCTATATATATTCTTCAGAGCATATAAGCTCACTTGTTATTTATTTATTTTCATGCTTTGTAATTTATTTATTTCATGCTATTTTAAGACTAGTCTTTCTAGTCTTAGACTTATCCTCATCAAGTCAAAACAAATTTATTTCCTTTTTAGGACTAGTCTATTTCTTAGTTCGAGAACCTTGATTCAAAGCTAAGACTCTCAATACTTGACTTATATTACCTTGTATATTATTTTGTTACTATAATTTTGTTTGTTATTATTCTCATATTCATGCAAAATAAAGGTTGTTGTCTAAACCGCAAAGTTTAAACTATACTTTTTGCAAATGAGATTTTTGTCACTAAAGAAGAGTTCTAAATGAAATTTAGAGTTTTTAAATTAATAAAATGAATTCATTTTTTTTCTCAAAGCCTTATGAAGAACTCACTATAATCTTAGAAATACCACTATTTTGGAAGGCTTTTTCTAAAACCATAGTTATAGTAGTAATAGAGTTATTTTCTAAAATTGAAAAAGATGATTCTTTGTTACAAAAATGTTTTCTTAAAAACATAATATAATAGAAATCCCATAAAAAGGAAATGTAAGTTTTCAAACCAAGATTTAAAAAGATTGAAATAATAGTCAAAGGAAATACATAGAAACTAATAGGAAAAGTGACACTAGTGTTAGAAGTTTCAAAAAGAAAAAATAGAGAAATTCATTTTTATGGAAAAGTCACCAAGGAAAAATAGTAAGATAAAAATAAAATACTCTTTCAAAACAAAAGAAACAAAATATTCATTTTTAAAGAATTTACAATAAGATTTCTTGTAGATTATGATTTTTTTTCAAACTTCTAACTAACATTGTTTTTACTAAAAAATTTTGTTTGGACAACAAATACTTGAACATGTATGAAATATGAGCTATAAATCTATAAAAAGGAATTTTTCAACTATAACTAAGTATTTATCAAAGTAATTTTTTGGATGATTTGATGTTTGAAACAAATGCCTTTAAGATGAGAAATTTCGTGGTAAATTTGATCACCACTTTTTTAGAGCTCAAATAATTTAGTTTGATGAAAATAATTTTAGAAATGGATAGAAGTATTTGAGTAGGTAGAAATCGGTATATCATATGCACAATTCCGAGTTAAAATGACCAAGTTATGACCATTTTAAGTTGGAATTGTCTTCTACACAAATTTTGACGTTCCTATGACATAGTTTGTCAAATGACAAGAGGGTTATCAAGAAATACTCATTATGGGTATTTTTCTTGACTAGGTGATCCAGAGAAAGAGTATCCATATTCCGAGGACTATTTTGACTAAGTGGATTGTTCAATCGACTCAGCTATTTAGAAGAAGTATCGCCATGGCAAAGTGAGTTTATTCCCTTAAATTGTGTACTTGATTGTGCTTGTAGTGTAGATGCATTAGAATTAAGGAAAGACATAATGTTATGTATGTAAAGTTGTATGGATGAACACTAAGAATATCAAGGTGGGAATTGATTGTAAATGATTGCTTGTCTTAGAATAGAACTTGATATGTCAAAATTCTATGATCACTTTAAATTGACAATAATGATGCCATGATATCTTAAATAAATTGATTCATGCATACCACATAGTGAGTCACATTGCATGGGGTTATTATCCTTGGGTGAAAGTGTCACACCCCAAAGTGTGCCCTATACGTGATAGTCCGCCACACTCAACATTTAAACTCAAGTAAGATAACCTTAGTCTTTCCATGAGTTTGAACATCGGGTGTAAGGCTCGCTCTCAACATTATAGACCATACTTTGCTTCGTAGTAGCTTAAGGAGACATACATAGCAGCAAGAACGTAAATCATGAACGACTTCAAAGAATTATTCTATTACATGAACTAGGGGGCATACCCCCGATACAATACTAAGAATTCTCAAGCTCACAAAATTCCTTACATTATCCTTCGGACACTGGTTCTTGGAAACAGGATTAGAAGTTCGTTTCTACTTTTAAGACCCGGCCTTAACGAAAGCTCCTCAACCTCTAAGAGCTATACCTGATGTCCACGGGTCTTCGGAGATAACCAAAGGTATTCATACTGCAATAGGAAACTATTGGGGTATAAGCTACACTAGCTTAGTGAGTGAAAACTTCCGAATCACAATTAATACAAACATTCAAGCAAGTAATTAATCAACCAAGTGAAATGCATCGAACGAGTGAGTTTAACAAACATATGACAAGCCAGAAATCATATGTGGATGAACTTGCGTCCTCCATCCTGGGTTAGCAGATTTACGAATCCTGCGGTACGATGCCGTTTAAGCTCACGGTCAACTGAACAACCTTTCGTTTTATGGATCACGATTAACCAACATATATTCGTTTTATGGATCACGATTAACCAACGTATATTCATTTTATGGATCGCGATTAACCAACATATATTCGTTTTATGGATCACGAAAAACCAACAAATGCTAATGCTCCATCCCCATCGTGATATGAATGAGTTCAATTATAATTGAGGCCCAATAATAGATTAATCCAATTCTTTTAGATGGCCAAGCAATGCTCGCAAACAATCAATTCTAACTCATCTCTACACATCCAATAACTTATCACCCGGTTCCGATATTCCTTAAGTTCAATTTCGCATATCAACAACAGACAATCATAATTCCCAACTAACCCCATCTTACATAATTGTTCTTTTTATCTTTACCTAGCAACTAGTGTGGCTATCATTACAATCACAAGCAATAATTGAAATCGGAAGAGAAACTCACTCGGCCATGGTACGCCGGTTTCTTAATAACGGTGGTCGGGTGATTCGGTATAGCCGTGCTCAGGATTACCTACCAAATAAGAATAGCCTAATAAGAATCTCATCACTAAACTAATTCAAACTAGGTAGCTAAACTACACAAAATCGGAATTCTCGCTATTTGCAGAAGTTCCAACTTAAAACGGCCATAACTTGGTCATTTTAACTCGGAATTTCGCAAATTTTATATCGATCTCTATTTTCTTCGAAAGATCTATCTATTTATAGTATTATTTTCAAGTTTTGAAGACATTAAGGTCACAGAACAGTGGGATCAGATCTGTTCCGTAAGATCTCCGATTTCGAAAAAATTGTTTTGCATTTGGTAAAAATGTTCCTAGTTGATGATTCACGCATAAATGGTATATGAATGAGCTCCTAATATGAGTATCATGTAATGAACTCAACATATGCATGGTTTGATGATCTTTGATGATGAACTCCCATGGACTCTTAATTATTAAGAAATTCCTTGATGACTACTTATAAAAAGCTATCATTTCCAACCTTGTATTCCCTAGGGTTTTCAAAATTTTCTTCTTGAAATTTGCTTGTTATCCCACTAAAAATAAGTTCCCAACATCTATACTTATTATGACCTTCATTTATACATAAAAATCCACATTTTTCATTGGGTAATTATGTTTTTGAACAAGCTACTTATAAAAATCCGAATTTTGTAGTTTCCATTTTCTTGCATTTTCTTTATGAGAAAACTTGTTTAAGGCATCAAAAATTGGGGCTCCAATATATCTATTATCTAAAGACTTCATTTAGCTCATAAAATATGCCATCTAAGCTTAGATACTAAGTGTTTATGTGGGCATCCCCCAAAAATACGAATTTGACTATACATCCATATATCAATATTTCTTCATTCTAGCTTTACTACTTGTTTCACATTTTTATCATGCCTAAACTCATCTAAACTTATGAAAATCATTCCTTCAGGATACCTATTACACATACCCTTCATTTTTCATGTGAAATATGAGTTTAAAAATGGTTTTGGTGGTTTTTAAAATAGGGTTCTAATTTCATCCGAATTTCCCATAAATCGTCTCTAACAAAACCTTTTCTTTTTCAATCTTTTTGCCTTCTATACATGGAGATCTACTATCTAACATATCTATACATAGACAAGGCTACATTTTTATGATCATCCATACATGAGAATCAAAATAATCATATGAACATGAATGTAGATGAAGATGTGAATGTCTAAACACTAGATCTACTAAATATCATGCATGATTCATGATTCTCATGGCATGAACATGAATATCTATGCATGATCCCTACTTTATATGCATGAACACAACATTTTCTTCAACGAAAAATCATTTAAACTCTAGATTCACTTCTTGTGATGGCTTGTTATTCTTGTACAAGTGTTTTCATGTCCCTAGCATTTGATCATTGGGATTAAATGTGAAAACACACAAGAATAGCTTTGCCATCACAAGACTTGGGAAGAATAAAGCTTAAAATCATCACGTTAATGGAGATTTGGAGATGGAAAGAAGAGAAAATAAGCTTGTGAGTGTGTGTGGGAGTGTGTGTGTGTCACGGCACATGAGGGTGAAAAAGAGAGAGTTTCCAACCTTTGAAAAAAAATGAAAGAGTGAAAATGAGAAGAGAGAGAGAAAGATGAGCTTATATACTACATGCATTAGGGTTTTAGTGGAATAAAAGTAACAAAAATAAAATAAATGAGAGGGAAATATGGGGGAGGGGCACCGGCCATATTGGGGGGGGGGGGGGGGGGGGGGCGGGGTTGGGGTTGTGTGTGTGTGTGTTGAAATTTGGAAATTTGTATTTTGTGTAATAAAATGTAATATTTGTATTAATTAATTAGGAAACAAAATTTCTTGGAAAATAAAATTGTAATGAGTAGTTGTAAGGATGTAAGAATAGGGTATGGGTAGTGTATAGTGTAGGTTGTACTTGTGAATAGTAGACAAGACATCTACTTTACCGGTTGTAACGAAAACACGGGAAAAGGCTATAACTGTAATTTTTATAGCCCGAAAAATTATAAAATTGATATTTTTGGAATCCTTATAAAATTACGGTTCTAATGAATATTCCATAATATTTTTCTGAGTTCGTGGTCCCGAGGCACGCTTTTCCGTAATTGAGCTCGGGGAGGCCCGGAATTGAGAATTTCTCGAATTTGAAACTTTCAAAGGTTTAAAATATGCTTTAGAACAATAATTCATGTTCACTTACTTTATAAAACTTCTTTTATTATGAGATCGAAGGAAAGCCGGATCTAGGGTTTCTAGGCTCCTCTCACTAAGCTGGAACCAGATCGATATAGGGTTTCGTTCTCCGGTTTCCGAAGTTTGTCCGATTACTGGGAGAATTAGGGTATACTTTATAATAATAATAATAATAATAATAATAATAATAAAATGGGTAATGAATAATAGTAAATCGTACTGGAAAACTCACTAATTTTCGGTAGTAATGAAATACAATTAAATTTGCAAACTCGTATACTTCTAGCCATTTGAAAATTTGAAGAACTAATAATTTAAAGATCCTTATAGAAATATGAATCTAACGGCATTAATAACATATTCACTAACATTCCCAACTCCCAGAGGGCGCTTTTCGAAGTCGGCACTTGGCCGGATTGGAAATGGGTCGAAACCCCGTTGGTCTCACCCTTTCGAGCATCCTAGGCCTAATATGAACCAATTACACCCTTTTCTCATATTCTGACTCCTTGGTTTAGGAACACGGAATTGTCGGACCCATACTACAGAGTTTCTCGGGAGATTCAGGGACTTAGGTTTTTTGGTTGACCTTCCGGCTCACACCTTCGCAAGATTGGAAACGGATATTTTATACCTTCATAACGTATCTGATTGGTGAGATTTACTTTAAGGTCGATTTTTATAAGAATTTAATATCCCACAATGTTCTTTGAATTCTTTGGGTTGAGTTTTATTCCCTGCGGTTTATCACTATTTACTTCTTAGAAATCTGTCCTAGGGCTCTATTTTATCCGAATCTATAAGTTGGAGTTAAGTATAGAATTTGTCGTACAGAGAGGTTCTCAGAATGGAAGTATATTAAGTTGCCATTTTATTTCTGAGGCTTCTTATTTTTCTCATGATTTAGAAATTTTCGGATTCGTTCGAAATTTGGGATTTATAGAAGTTCAGTTTTAATTCGGAGTGACTTTTAGGGTTTTATTTCCAAGGTTCATCTTTAGAATTATTTATTGAAATTTTCCAGGGCTTACATAAAGGATAGTAACAAGGTCGAAAGCAATGCTTGGCAGCAATAATTGAAAGCAAATGCTTGGCGACATGGAATTAAAACAATGCTTTGCGGTAAATCGAAGACATGGCTTGATACGAATAGACTTAATATGCTTGGTGGTAATGATCGAAAGCATGAACTAACTAAGATGAATCGGTCTGAGATTACTTATTATCCTTACCAAACTCCGAATGGAGGGCGTAAATCCATTCAATATATAGTTCCCGGAAAATTATATGCCTTGCTTGCTTAGGTGAATGTTGCATTTCACTTGAATGCTTAAATAACTTGTTTGAATTTTGCTACTCAAGTATTTACTTATGGAAATAATTCTCAATAAGCTTGTCAGCTTATACCCCTATAGATATCTCTTGCAATTTGACCTTTTTGTGGTTGAAGACATTGGGGACTTTGCACCCAGGTATTTCCTTTTTTCGTTAAGAAATTTTAGATGATATTTAACATTAGCTTAGATGTAGACTTCATAGAAAATTTTCTTATAATAGACTCTAGCATATCTTGACAGGAAAATGCCCCTAAGACTTGTAAGACATTGTTTATGAATGAATGAATATTATAATTTCCATTTCTTGATTTGTTATTATATCTTCTTAAGCTTCATATTTCAAAGTATGGTCCTCTAAAATTGTGAGAGCACGCCTTACACCTAATATTGAAGCTTTTGAGAATGACTAAGGCTGTCATTCTTAAGCTTTAATATTAAATGTGGCGGACTGTTATGTTTAGAGTACCCTGTGGGACGTGATAGCGATTACCCCCACGGATTAACCTTTGTAAAGCGCATGATATTTTCTGACAAAGTTTGTTATATTGAATTTGTCAAGTTAACAATAAAATCTTTATTATTCCCATGTTTGACATCAATAAATAGGCGTGTATAGTAGTGTAATAAGCATATACCATACCACCTAGAATAGTGTGTAAATATTCATTATAACTAATTAAAGAAAAGAATTCTAGCGAGAAAAACACTGCTTTGTTGGAGTTCAAGCTTCTTTAGATCAATTCTTGAGCCAATTCGAATTCATTGTGCAGAGATTCGTATGCCCATATATGTTTTCTATCTTCAATTTTTATTATTCCTTTAATTTTGTGCTTAATTTAATAATTGTCATGGAGAAATAACTTGTCTGAGCTTAGATTTTGTGAAATCAAGACTTTATTCATGTGATTTCATTTATGCATTTATTGAATATCGTTGAGTACTTGTAGTTAATAGCTTGAGCTACATTTTCTTGGGTGTATGTGTGTGCACTATATAAAGATTGAGAAATCATTCTTTTGAATAAATCGAAACATCTAGAGATAAAGTGGCAAAATCCTTTTATCACTTGCTTAATTATTCATGAAACATGGTTTTTAATCAAAGGATTTTTGTTCTTAATGTGGATCTAAGTTACTAATGGCTTGAGAAGAGATTTTGGTTTTTTAACCTAGGTTTAGACATTAATGACACTCAGAGAGGTATTAAAATAAATTCATGAATTTGATAGTAAAAGCATAGTCAACAAAGAACTTATTGATTTTTTTTTTAAGGGTTAAATTATACTAGAAGGTCACAATTTTTGAAGGTAAGTTCATCTAAGGTCATAACATTTTGAGTGGTTAAAAAGACGCCATAACGTTTAGAGAAGTGTGTTAATTGAGTGTATTGTTGTCATGTGTCATAACATGCCAAATCTTCTAATATGATACTCGAGAGAGCCATTAATATAAAGTCGTGAATCCGACAGTCGAAGCATATTCAACAAAGAATTCGTTGAGTTTACTTCTTAAATCACATGATGATGACTTGGTGAAACAAGTTCTAAGCTAATCTTTTCATATATGAGTTTATCTTTATTGGATTGACCTAAAAGCATGTACATAGTAGCTTATATCTATAAATACCTTAGTTAGCGTGAATATTATATTATGAACTCCTAAGTTTTCTTAGGCTAGATAATAGATCAGTGTGAGTAGAATAGGTACTAACGATCTCTTGGAATATGACCTAATGTTTCTATGCTACTTCCTTAGGTGCACTTGTTGAAATTAGTAATGACCAAAGTTGAATTTAACCATTAGCATCTATAAATTTCTAAAGCTTCTGCATGTCTTTTGAAAACCACACCAAGTTTCATGGCACCGTTGCTGAGGTTGCCATTGAATTCATTTTTATGAACTTATATATAACACTACTTGAAAGCTTTAGTTTATTATTCTAGTCACTAACTTTTTCTTTTATGTAATATAGCTATCTATTCTATTTTTGTTTTATAATATAGTTGTATGGTACCGATTCTTTGTATAAAATTCTTTAGGTTTTATGACCAAAAGTCATTCATCTTCTTTGTTTGCCTTTAATCCTAAATTCTAAAGGATAGGATGAATTTCCAAACATTTAGCTGGGGCAAAGAAGAAAATTTTCATTGAAGATATGGCTAATAGATATAAAACAACGAATCTTGGAGTGAATGAATTTAATGAGGAGTTGGGAGGAGCTGATGAGAATAATAACTTGATGAGAATGAATCCTTAGACACTTAGAACTATGCTTGATCACTATAGACCAACATTTGATGGAGCCCACTCTTGCATAGCTTATCTTAAGGTAGCAACCAATAACTTTGAAATAAAACTCAATTTCATTCATATGGTACAGTAGTATGTACAATTTGATAGGCTATAAGATGAGGATCCAAACACTCACCTCTAATAATTCTTAGAAATTTGTGACACCTTCAAGTTTGATGGAGCTTTAGATGATTCCATTTGCTTGAGGTTATTCCTATTCTCACTTAGGAATAATGCTAAAAGATGGTTGAATAGTTTGCCTAGGTAGTTTATCATAACAGGATAATAGATGAATGAACAATTTATGAGAAAATACTTCTTACCCTCTAGGATTGGCAAACTTAGAGCTGCTATTGCTTCATTCTACCAACTTGATTCTAAGACTTTGTATGAGGCATATGAGAGGTGGAAGGAATTGATAAGCAAGTGTCCACATCATGGTTTGACTTAGTGGACGTAAGTCTAAACTTTCTATAATGGTTTAAATTATGGAACTAGGAAACTCATAAATGCTGCAACAGAAGGAAGCTTAAACCACTAGTCACTTGAAAAATGTTTACAACTATTTAAGGAGTGTCCAACAACCATTGCCAATGTTTATCTCGAGCTGAGAAAGAAAGGCCTGTTGGTGTATTTGAATTGGATGTTGTTACATCTCTGACTTCTAAGGTAGAGGCCTTATCTAAAAAGATTGATCAATTGACTATGAGCTTTGGATAAGTTAATATGCTAGATGGTAATACTTATAAATCTGGTTGGAGGAACCACTTAAATTTCAAGTGGAGCACCAATAACAATTTTCAAAATTCTAATTTTCCTCCACCTATTTTTCAAAAATGATAAAATCAATGTTAAGGGTCAAATGTGTCTCTTGAAAAGCAAAGTATTTTGGAGGAGTTGATTTTTTAATTTATCAAAGCTTGAGGCTAGGCAGCGAAATTGACACAATATTGAGAAATCATTTCGCTGCTATTTACACTTTAAAGACACAATCGGCTAAATTTCTAAGCTCCTATTTGAAAGGCAATAAGGAAGTTTGCCAGAGAACACTGAACCTAATCTTAACAACCAAGCCAAGAATTGAGTGATGATGATTACTCTTAGGTCAAGACTTTTGTGTCGTTTTATTTTTCTGTCTTAAGGATAGTTTTCTATTAGTCTTTGTTTTTAAGAATTTAGGTTGTAAATATTTTGGAGACTAAATTCTTTCGCGATGTTATGACATTAGGATGTTACTGAGTTGAGTATGAACGATATTGATGATGATTGAACGTTAATGGATGGGTTAATGCAGTTTTTGAATGAATTTTCTGTTAAGTGTTGAATTCTAATATAATTCGCAGCCTTAGAATGTCCTACGATTTAATCTGTGCTTAATATATGTCTTGTACTTATCTAATATACTTGATAAGTTTGACTATGATCAAACCATGCCTACCATTAGGAAATCTTGATGTTATTTCCATTGTTGTGTGTTGATTAGCTGTGTTTCTATTTGTTGTCTTGAATTTGTTGAACTTTACATGTTATTTGAACTTATAGATTTAACCGTGCCATCATTCGCACTCATGACTGATTTTTTGAGCTAACACATAGCTTATAGGATAAATCAAGTGACTAACCATGGCTGGGGTTGAATTTAAATTTTTGTGTACAATGTAAGCGCTGTAGCAATTGTACCCGTGATTAGGGGTGGGCACGGATCGGTTTGTTTCGATTTTTCCTAAAACCAAACCAAACCATAATTTACGGTTTGGTTTTTTCCATCCCAAACCAAACCCTTAAGTAACAGTTTGGTTTGGTTTGGATTGGATTACAGTTTAAATCAAAATTCTAACTAGAAATTTTTCTTGTTTTAGTTTTTTACATTTGTGTAGATTCTTAAATACTTATATCATTTTACAAAGTTAATATTATAAACCACGATAAAATACTTTATAAATTTATTATACTTTTAATCTATAGTTCTCTTGAAATCAATTATCCACCAATAAAATACATTCACTAACCAATACATAGTAAGTCATAATTTATGATTTTAATATAATCATCATATCAATTATCTACCAATAATTTAGCTAAAATAAAAAATCATCTATCAACAAAATTCATCAATGAATAAAATGATCAATTAACAAAATATATTAAGCAATTAATACATAATGAAAGTTTATAACTGAATAAATATATTTCATACTTTACAAAGTTAAAAGCTATTAAAAAAAATAGTTCATCATCAACAAAAAATTACATAGCACGAGCTCAAAAAAAAATTTAAAAAGAACAAGTTGATTTTAATTAATATTCACCAAATAATAAATATCAAATGAAATCATATAAACATATAGTAAAATATTATTATATTTTTCTAAAATGGTTTGGTTCGGTTTTACTGATTGGTTTGGTTTACCTTCCAAACCAAACCATAAATTTATGGATTGGTTCAGATTTAAAAAATTTCAAACCAAACCATGAAAAAAAATCATATTTTCGGTTTGGATTGGTTCGGTTACGGATTGGTTTAGTTTAATCGGTTTTTTTGCCTACCCTTGCCCACGATTTATACTGAGAATGGGTTCATATAAATAGAGCGAGTATCATTCTTTCTGTTTCATTCACATTTCATTTAAAATGAACAAAACACTAACTTGCTCTCACCTTAAACCATAAGCCCAACTCACTCAAAACTTGCATTACACTCGAAATTTTTCATCAAGGTTGCATTCAATTACTAAGGTAAGCTTCCTAACTAATTCTTTTTTGAGAACTCTTCTTCAATTTCATGTGTGCTATATTAGCGTTTCTCGAAGTTTTTAGGGTTTTGGTGAATGATGAATGTAATGCAATGTAATCATGAACATATGATTTGAGGTTTATATTTGTATTGATCATAAATTTGAACAATGTATCACCCCAAAAACTAAAAAATTTTGATTGAATCAAGAAGTTGAAAAATCATGTTAGTAGTTACTAAATTTTGCTTTTGCTAAAATATGATAGTGATTCATGAACTTTTCTACTTATTTGAATGACTGAACTAAGTGATAAGTCTATTTTACTCTATTCTATTTATAGGAATTTAGGTTTAATGTGATGCAGTTTTAGGTAAATTCATATGGATTTGGTACTTTTATTGTTTAAATATTGTTTTTCAGCTTCTAGAATCAAAAGAAAAAGAAACGAAGTGTTTTGGATCGGATTGAAGCAAAATAACAACCACTAAGCAAAGCAGAACTTGGCCAAGCCCTGCAAAAAGACCCACCAAGGGCAAAACAGCAAGGCAAAATGGTCTGTTGCGTCTCACATTGAGCCATCGACTTCTATTTTAAGGTGATTGAGCCCTAGACTTTATGAAAAAGTGTCTGTAAACCCTCGTTTTCTTAGTAAACCTAAGTTCGATTTTAGGAAAGATTTAAAATCGGAAACCGAAATCCCAAAAGAATGTCTTTGAACTAGTCGGACCTAGAAATCCTATGTCCGGCAATATCAAGAAGGAAACCCCAAAAGAATAAAAAACGAGTTAACTCCGAAGTAAGACTCTAAATCAGAAAGTCAATCGGAAATCCTAAATCAATAAAATCTCAGAAAACCCTAACAGTTTAGATCCGATAATCCTGGGTTCTCAAACCAGAGAGTTGAAATATGTGTGGGAAGTATAGATTGACTCGTATTAATATTTGAACTCTAAAAAATATCCAATTAGTGAATTTTCGACCTATTTCGAGCCCGATCGGAAACAAATCTCAAAGAGCGTGTCCTAGGGCTCGGGATATTAAATATATGATGTTAGTACCGTTGGACTCGTAATTTCATAAGGTTTTCAAATATATTAGTCATATAATTTTTTGGGTTATAAAAGTTACAGTCATAACTTTTTTATTGTATTTTCATTACTACCGGTACTTTAAGTGTCTAATCTACTTTTTGATTTCTTTCACACTATTCACAAGTATAACTACTCATAACCTATTTCTTAGATCCTTACAACCTATTCCTAGTATTTTATCATTTTCTTTACGATTTGCTTTTCCACTATAACTTTTACTACTTAAATTACTTATTTACGTTTAAAACCTATACAACACACCTCTCTCTCTCTCTCCCATGTCCTCCAAACCGGTGCCCCCTTTCCCTCTCTCCAATTTGCTTTATTTTTCTTTTGATTACTTAGAGTAAACCCTAATCCATTTCTCTATATATATACCTCTTTATACTAACTTCATTTCACTTTCTTTCTTTCTTTACAAAAATCAATTTTTGAAACAAGTTTTCGCTCCCTCTCCTCCTCTCATTACCGTGACACTCCACACATACACACACACTCTCACAACATTTTTTTTCTTTCAACTTCTTACTCCACACATCCAATAGCTAATAGATCTATATCTTATTACCTTAAAAAATGTAATGGCAAGATTATTCATGTGTGATTCCACTAAAAAATCCCCATGAGCTTTAAGCTAAGGATGTGGAAACACTTGAACATGAGATCCTTACCATCACAATGTTATAGATCTTGTTATTTGAGTTATTTTACTATTATCTTGTTTTATTATCAAGTTATGTTGTTATTATTAACATTTTATGCATGTATTCATCATTGAGCCACATCCACATACTAGTCATAGTGTTCATGCATTTATAACTAGTATAATAAACTATATCTAGTTGTTTTGAGCTTATAAATATATTAGGCTTTTGTTTTATGTTCATAAATAAATTGTAATAGCTTGATGATAGTAGGAAAGTATTAGAAAGTTCAAGATCTACTTTAGTTTTAACAAAAAATGATTTTGAAAATTCGGATAAAAAAGGTACCATATTTAGAAAAGCTATTTTTCAACTTCAAAATGTGTATTTTACATTAAAAATGAAGGAATTAGGGAATAAATATCATAAATGAGTGATCTTGATGAGAAAAGTTTAGATCTACTAAGAAATATTTTCAAAACAAGGGCAAGTTTACAAAAGTTATATTTCAATCCCAATAACAAGTTTTAAATTCTTAATAAAGGAAGCTTGTAGTGTAAACACCCATTTTTCAACTCCAAAACAAAATTTTTATTAAAAAAAATGGAAGCCTTAGGGAGTACGTTTGATTTGGACTTAGTTTAGAAAGATTAAATGAGTTTTTCACAAGAAACAATCTTATAAACAATTTTCTAAATTCGGATCTAAAAATGATCCCTATTTAAACACCTATTTTCAAATGTCAAAATGAGTATTTTAATGGAAAAATAGAAGTCTTAGGGGATAGATATAATAAAGACTTGATTTTTATAAGAACAAAATAGGTTTTATCAAAGTAGAAACTTAAAACAAAGAAAAGGTTTCCCAACTAAGATCAAACACTAATTTCATTTCCCAAAATTATGGAAAATTCGTCCAAAGGCAAAACCCACACTTAAACCTATTTTTCAACCTTTAAATGAAGAAATTTGTTGAGATAATGAAGGCATTAGATACATAGGTCACCAAGGCTTTATCATAGTAACAATATGTATGATTTTTAAAGAAATAAAGCTAGTTTTCTCAAACAAGTATTCATAACATTATTTCAAAGTAAAAGTTTTTCCAAGAATTCTTTTCAACCAAAAATCTTCAAGGAAATACACATAAATAGCTCATATCATATCATGCATGATAATAACATGTAGATATTACATGTACATGTGATTTACTTGATAGAAATAATGCAAATTTCACAAAACAATTTCGGAACCACAACTTTTAGTTATTGATTAGATCTGATCTGAAAATTCTAAAACCTAAACATTTATGAAATTTAATAATAACATCACAAATAGATAGATCTTTCAAATTAGATAGAAATCGGTAGCTTATTTGCAAAATTTTGAGTTAAAATGATAAAGTTATGGCCGTTTTAAGTTGGAATTTCCAATTACTACAGAAATTATGAATTCAAAGAGTTTTATTTGAAAAGTTTAGAGTTAGTTATGGTATGAAATACTCATAAGGGTATTTCTTTCATTTAGTTGATTTTGGATTCAGGGGAAAATTCTTGTTTCTGGATCGCTACCATTAGAAACCGGAGACCATAGCCGAATGAGTTTACTATCTTTGAATTTTATGCTTGTGCTTGTGCTTGTGCTTGTAATATTAGTGGCATTAGAATTAGGGCAAGATAAAATTGATTGTAAGAATATGGTTTCTATATGGGTGAATTGACGATAAGAATATTGAAATGAGCTTGTTTTAATTATTTGTATGACTTAGTATAGAATTGATATGTCTGAAATCTCTATGATCACCCATAAATTGTTAAATTAATATGCCAAGATCTTATAATCAAATTGACTATGCATACCATATGTGAGTCACATTGCATAGGTTATTATACCTTTGTGGGAAAAAGGCATAATAGCTTGGCAACGAGGGGCCTATAAACTCAAATATTGGTGTAATGGCCGAAAATTAAATGTTGGCATGTGGGCTAGAATTGAAAGTGTGTGTGGGTGGGCACCTGTATCAACCACAATAAAAAGTGAGAAAAATTGAAATCGTTGGTCGTATAGACTTAAAACACCTAACCCCGAATGGAGGGCATAAATCCATTCAACATAAGACTTCTGGTTGGTCTTATGTATTTTATGCTCAGGTGTTCGTGCATTCATATAATTATTGATAACTTATCTGTTATATACTACTGTTGAGCATTTAATTTTGGAAGTAGAACTCACTAAGCTAGCGTAGCTTACACCCCCACAGTTTCTTTCTAATGCAGTTCCCGTACTTATGGCTGTGTCCCCGGACATGGCCAAATCAAGTAATGAGATACTAGGAGTTATCTCCCTAGAAGTTCACAATTAGTTTGTATTGTTTTCAGTAGTGAACCTAGAAGAATCAACTGTTACCAAAAAGGATAATATTTAATCTTATGTGTAGTAGGGGAATGCCCCTTAATGCTTTGTAACTGATCCTGAGATATCTATGGTTTATATTTTTATGCTTATCCTATCAAATTGAACTATTTGTCTTCAATTGTTTATGTATTCTATTGTCATGAGGGAATGCATTGCATACTAACACAAGACTTTTGCATGACCATGGTAGTGATTCTTAAGTCTTGATTAGCATGCGGTGGACTATTACATCTAGAGTACTCTTTGGGGCATGACACTATCATGCCCTAGAGGGTACCCTAAACGTGGCAGTCCACCACACTTAATATTAAAACTAATGAATGACAAACTTAGTCATGCAAGAGCTTCGAAATTACGTGCAAAACGAGCTTCCAAGATAGTAGGAAACTTTAAAGGGGTATTACGTTTAAGCAGATAATAAAAAGCATGCAAGAGATTATAAAAATAACATGTAATATTCGTCAAGTTCAAATTCTTACAACTCTTAGGGACATTTCCCTGTTCTTAAAGTCTTATTATTCTAAGCCTACTATAGAGATTTTTCTTAGAAGTCTATGCTAAAAACTAAAATTTGCAAACTTCTTCCAAAAGCTCCTAGTAGCTTTGGCTCGTACCTGACAAATAGGGCTCCTTGGTACCAACCACAAGTAATCAAACTGAAACAAAAAGCTATAGGGACGTAAGCGAAACTAACTTAGTGAGATAACTCCCTTTTTCAAAACGTTTCCATAAAAACATATAAGTAATTTAGACAAGCATACGCATATGCAACAATCATATGAGCAAACAAAATATATATGATTAACCAGAAACCATGTGTAGCACAGATTTATACCCTCTATGTCGGGGGTTGCGTGTTTACCGGCCCATTCGACCATCATAATTTACAGCCTTACTGGCTCCTACTTGCCCATGTAGACTTTCCGGCTACCATTGACCACCACTACCACTCCTCGTTTCCTCATATGAAGAATAGTAGCGAAATATAAATGTGACTCAAAATTGTCATGCATCAGTTATTTTTAATGTTGGTATATTTGAATATTGTTAATTTCAAGTTAAGGGTGACCAAACAATATTCATCATACCATTACAAGAGAGCATAAATTATTCATCAATTCTTCTTTTGGTATGCTTATCTTTTTATTCAACAAGCACTTCATACAACATACATCTAATTCACACAATATTTTTTTTATCTTTCCTTAATTTTTAGTGCTACTACTTACAAGCATATTCAAGGAAATGTAATTAGTAAGGGATTAACTCACTCCATGGCGATCGCTTCTAATCGAAGTAGTCCTCCAGGAAAGCGATATTGGTTCCTCTTTCGTCTAAACAAGATGAAATACCCAAAATGAGTCTTTCATAGAAATTCTACTTAAATTTTCTAAATCTATCTTCAATTTGCGGCAGAAATCGAATTTGTGGAAATTTCAACTTAAAATCACCATAACTTGCTCATTTTAACTCGGAATTTTACATATTATATGTCGTTTTCTATATACTTGAAAAGATCTATCTATTTCTAAGGTTATTTTCATCATGTTATTTGGGTTTCGGAACAAAAGGGTACAGGTTCACCACAAAAATTTCAGCTTTTAAAAACAGAATTTTCCAATCCTTTCTTTACTCAAAAACTTTTTAAGCTAACATAGATATGTACATGGTTGGAAAAAATCTGTTTAGTACATAAATAGACTCATAATTTATGCATAATGCTATAGGTGTTGTCTAATTAATTATTTTCCATAAAACAGCTTTTCTTATGGTTTGAAAAATTGGATTTCTTGTTAAACTTTTCTTTAAGTGGTTGGAATAAAAACTTATAAATTCTTGGGTTGTCATAATTAAGTGTTTTATATTTTTATTCCTTAGTTTACCAAAGGTGAGTTAATAAAATTTGGCCTTTTCAAGTTATTTACCAATTTTATTTCTAGGAATTGAAAAATAGAGTTTTCAAAATTTTACTCAAGTTGTTAGTAGTACCTAGTGTTTTTAAGTTGTGTGGATGGTATATTTCCTTATTAAATCCATATTCTTTTATTATTTAGCAAAATGAGTTTACTCTTTAAAAACTTACTTTCTTAGGTTTTTGACAAATTTTTATTTCTCTAAGTGTGTAAGCCCTGGAAAATTTCAGTAAATAGTTCTAAAGATGAACCTTGAAAATAAAACCCTAAAAGTCACTCTGAATTAAAACTGAACTTCAATACGTCCCAAACTCTGAACGAATCCTGGAAATTTCTGAATCGTGGGAAAAATAAGGAACCTCAGAAATAAAATAGCAACCCAATATACTTCCATTCTAAAATCTCTACGTACGATAAATTTTATATTTAACTCCAACTTATAAATTCGGATACAGTAGAGCCCTAAAACAAATTGTTAAGAAGTGAATAGTGTTTAACCTTCGGGAATAAAACTCACTCCAAAAGAATTCCAAGAACGTTGGGAGATATTAAATACTTATGAAAATCGACCTTAAAATAAATTTCACCAATCAGATAAGTCATATAAGTATGAAATCTCAGTTTTTATATTGGCAATGGTGTAACCGGAAGGTTAACCGGAAAAACCTGAGTCTCCAAAACTCCCAAGAAACTCCGTAACCTAGATCCGACAATCTCGTATTCCTAAACCAGGGAGTTAGAATAAGAGGAAAAGGTGAAATCGGTTCGTATTAAGTCTAGGATGCTCTTGAAAGATGAGATTAACGAATTTTCGATCTATTCCCACCCAGTCAGGTATCGACTTCGAAAAGCGCGCCCTGAGAACCGCAATATTAAAAACATGTTATTAATGCCGTTAGACTCATGTTTTATAGTGATCTTTTATATATTAGTTTTATAAGTTTCAATAGCTAGAATTTCATGATTTTTGTAAATTTATCTGTATTACTGTACTACCGGTAATTAGGGGGTCTTTCAGTACGATCTGCCACTATCCATTACATAATTTTATTTTTATTTTTATTTTTATTTTTTTATTTGTATTTTATTTTTATTTTATTTTTTTATTTTTATCCTTGTTCTTGTGATATATACCCTAGCTTCGTAGTAATCGAATAAACTTCAAAAATCGGAAAACGAAACCCTATATCAGTCTAGTTCAAGCTTAGTGAGAGAAGCTTAGAAACCCTAGATCCGGCTTTCTTTCGATTTCATAATAAAAGAAGTTTTATAAAACAAATGAATATGAATTATCATTCTAGAGTATATTTTAGACCTTTGAAAATTTTAAATTCGGGAATTTTTCAATTTCGAGCCTTCCCGAGCTTAATTACGGAAAAGCGTGCCCCGGGATCATGAACTCAGAAAAATGTTCCGGGATATTCATTAGAATTGTAATTTTATGAGGATTTCAAAAATATCAATTTTATAATTTTATAGGCTATAAAAATTACAGTTATAGCCTTTTTTCCGTGTTTTCGTTACAACCGGTAAAGTAGATGTCTTGTCTACTATTCACAAGTACAACCTACACTACACACTACCCATACCCTATTCTTACATCCCTACAATTACTCATTACAATTTTCTTTTCCAAGAAATTTTGTTTCCTAATTAATTAATACAATTATTACATTTATTTACACACAATCCAATTTTTATCAAATTTCAAATCCTCCCTCTCACTCCCAACACCCCCCCCCCCGGCCGGTGCCCTCTCCCCATTTCCCCCTATTTTTGTTTTATTTTACTTATTTTATTCAATCAAAACCCTAATCCACTTATTATATAAGCTTATGTTCTCTCTCTCTTCTCATTTTTTTTCACTCTTTCAAAAATTTCAAAAGGTTGAAAACCTCTCTTCCTCCTCCCTTCTATGCCGTGACACACACACACACTTGCACACTCCCACAAGTTTGTTTTATCTTCTTTCCTTCTTCAAATCATCCATTAGATGATGATTTCAAGCTTTGTTATTCCTAAATCTTGTAATGGCAAGACTTTTCTTGTGTGTTTTCCACCTTAAACCCCATGAGCAAATGCTAGGGATGAGAAAACACTAATATAAGAATCTCAAGCCATCACAAGAAGTGGATCTAAAGTTTAAATGAGTTTTTGATGAAGATACTGTTGTGTTCATGCATGTAAAGTAGGGATCATGCATAGATATTCATGTTCATGCCATGAAATCCATGACTCATGCATGATATTTAGTAGATCTAGTGTTTAGACATTCACATCTTCATCTACATTCATGATCATGTGTTTATTTTGATTTTCATGCGTTGATGACCATGAAAGTGTAGCCTTGCCTATGAATAGTTATGTTAAATGATAGATCTACATGTAAAGAAGACTAGAAACTTGAAAAGAAATTATTTTGTTAGAAAAGCTTAGTTGAAAAATTCGGATGATTTTGAAACCCTATTTTAAAAGCCACCAAAACCACTTCAAAACTTATATTTTTCATGAAAAATGAAGGGTATGTGTAATAGGTGTCTTGAAGGGATAATTTTCACAAGTCTAAATGAGTTTAGACATGATAAAAATGTGAAAACAAGTAATGGAGTTAGAATGAAAAATATTGAGATGGTGATTAGAAGTAAAATTCGTAACTTAGGATGGTGCCCACATGAACACTTAGTATCCAAGCTTAGATGGCATGTTTTATGAGTTAAATGAAGCCTTTAAATGATAGATATATTGGAGCTTCAATTTTTGATGCCCTAAATAAGTTTTCTTATAAGGAAAATCCAAGGAAATGAAATTTACAAAATTTGGATTTTTACAAGTAGCTTGTTTAAAAACATGTTTACCAAATGAAAAGTGTGGATTTTTATGCATAAATGAAGGTCATGATTAATATAGAATTTGAGAACTTATTTTTATTTAGATAACAAGCGAATTTCAAGAATAAAATCATAGGAACCCTAAGGAATGTAAAATTGGGAAGAATAGCTCTTTAGGAATAACCTTTATGGAATTTTATAACAATTAGGAGCTCATAAGAACTCATCACCAAAAATCATCAAAACCATGCATATATTGAGTTCATCACATGACATTCATGTTAGGAATTCATTCATATACCATCTATACATGAATCATCAACTAGGAACATTTTTATTAAAAGCAAAACAATTTTTCGGAATCGGAGAAGTTATGGAATAGATCTGATCCTACTGTTCTGTGATCCTAATGTTTTCAAAACTCGAAAATAATTCTAGAAATAGATATATCTTTCAAAGTAGATAGGAATCGATATAAAATTTGCGAAATTCTGAGTTAAAATGACCAAGTTATAGCCGTTTTAAGTTGGAACTTCCGTAAATAGTGAGAATTCAGATTTTGAGTAGTTTAGATGCATAGCTTGGATTAGTTAAGTAAGGAGATTCTTATTAGGGTGTTCTTATTTGGTAGGTGATCCCGAGTACGACGATACCCTATCACCCGACTACCGTTATTAAGAGACCAGCGTACCATGGCCGAGTGAGTTCTACTTCCACTCTCAATTAATGATTGTGAATGTAATGTAGTGGCACTAGTGGTGTATGCAAAGATAAAAATGTATATGTATGATGGGGTATATGGGAATTATATATTGGTCTGCTGTTGATGTGCGAAATGGAACTTAAGAAATATCGAAACCGGTTGTTAAGCTATTGACTGATTAGCTAGTATTTTATATCGAATGTCTGCAAATACTTGTTGGCCACCTAAAAGAATTGAACTAATGTATATTTGACTTCAATTGTAATTGGATGCATTCATATCACAATGAGGATGGAGCATTAGCATTGGTTGGTTTTTCGTGATCCATAAAACGAATATGTTGGTTAATCGTGATCCATAAAACGAATATGTTGGTTAATCATGATCCATAAAACGAAATTGTTGGTTAATCATGATCCATAAAACGAATATTTGTTTAGTTGACTGTGAGCTTAAACGGTGTCGTACCGCAGGATTCGTTAATCTGCTAACCCGGGATGGAGGGTGTAAGTCCATCCACATATGATTTCCGGCTGGTCATATGTTTGTTGAACTCACTCGTTTGATGCATTTCAATTGGTTGATTATACCCCAATAGTTTCCTGTTGCAGTATGAATACCTTTGGTTATCTTCGAGGATCCGTGGACATCAGGTACAGCTCTCAGAGGTTGAGGAGTTTTGGTTAAGGCCGGGTCCTAAAAGTAGAAACGGACTTCTAATCCTGTTTCCCGGAACCAGTGTCTGGAGAGTAATACAAGGAATTTGTGAGCATGAGAATTCTTAGTATTGTTATCGGGGGTATGCCCCCTAGTTTATGTGATAGGATAATTCTCTGTAAGATGGTCATGATTTATATTCTTGTTGCTATGTATGTCTTCTTAAGCGGCTACGAAGCAAAGTATGGTCTATGTATGTTGAGAGTGAGCCTTACACCCGATGTTCAAACTCATGGAGAGACTAAGGTTGTCTTACTTGAGTTTAAATATTGGGTGTGGCGGACTGTCACGTGTAGGGCACACTTTGGGGTGTGACAAAGTGGTTTTCTTAAAACTTGTAAGTTGATTTTTATCTTGGCTTGGAAACTTGTTTAGTTCTTTAGTTTTTATCATGAAGTTGGTAAAAATTAGCATAGTAAAAAGTTATCATTCAAGATTTTCATGTTACCATTTGTTGAAAAGAAAGTGTATATCTACTTAGTTAGACTTTAAAGAAATCTTCTTTATCAATATTTTGAAATTTCATGATGAGCTTATATAAATTTTTAAAAAGAATTTGTTAAAAACAATCTTCTAAGTCTTGATGGAAAATATTTGTTAAGTGACAAAATTTCTTTCAAAAAGAGTTTAGTCTTATTTAAAGGAAGAATTTCTTTTTATTTTATTAGGACAACAACACATTAGCCATGCATGAATATAATTATGTAGTCATGAAAAAGATAAGAATATCACAAAATAAGATAATGAAAGATATAAAAAGCAAATAATTATAATAATAAGGTTAAGTATTGAGAGTCTTAGCTTCATCAAGGCTTCCTGGAACTAAGAATGGACTAGTTCCAAAAAGAAAAATAAAAACATGATAAGAGCATAGTAATAATATGAGCATAATAATAAAAACATAATATATGTATAAGAACAAAACATGAACATAATGTTGCTTTCTTAACCTCTACGTGTTTTTAGAAAACATACACTATGTTCATGCTAAGTTACATGAACATAAGAATCAATCTATTAACAATATCATATCATAGAATTTAGGTATGAATAATAACAAAGTATGAACATATTGTTGCTTTTGGAAGCCCCGGAAAATTTCAGTAAATAATTTTAAAATAAACATCGAAAATAAACTTTAAAAATGACTCCAAATTAAAATCGAACTTCAATTAGTCCTAAATCACGAATGAGTCTATAAATTTCTTAATCTTGAGAAAATGAGAATCCTTAAAAATAAAATAAGAACTTAACAGTCTTTAAATTCAAAACCACTATGTATGAGAAATTTTATATTTAACTCGGACTTGTAAAATCGGGTAATATAGAACCTAAAAACAAATTATTAAAAAAAAGTGAATAATGATCAACCCTCGAAAATTAAACCTAATTCAAGAATTTCGAAAAAATTAAGAGATATTAAATACTTACAAAAATAAAATTTAAATTAAATTTCTCAAACTAAATGTGTTGGATAAACATAAACCCTTAGTTTCCAAATTGGCAAAGATTTAAACCGAAAAATCATCCGGAACCCTAAGTGGAATACAATAGTTTAAGTCCGATAATCTCTCGCTCTTAGCCCTAGAGGTGGAGGTATGATTTAAGTGTGTAGAGTAGCTCGTGATAATATAAGGTCGTTTAAAAATATAAGACTAGCGAATTGTCGATCTATTTCGAACCCGATTGGTACAGACTTTAAAAAGCGTGTCCGAGGCTCAAAATATTAAATATATGATATTAGTACCGTTAGACTTATAATTTCATAAGATTTTCAAATATATCAGTTATATAATTTTTCGGGTCATAAAGTTACAGTTATAACCTTTTTATCGTATTTTCATTACTACTGGTACTTTAAATGTCTAATCTACTTTTTGATTTCTTTTACACTATTCACAAGTGCAACTATCCATAACCTGTTTCTTACATCCTTACATCCTACTCTTATAATTTCATCATTTTCCTTATAATTTACTTTTCCAATACAACCTTTATTACTTAAATTACTTAATTAATTTTGAATCTTACATAACACAACACTTTTCTCTCTCTTACTCCAAGGGGCCGACGCAACTCCCTCCCTCTTTTCTCTCTCCAATTTGTTTTATTTTCTTTTGTTTAATCAAAGCAAACCCTAATCCATCTCTCTATATATACTTTTTTATACCAACTTCTTTTTACTTTCTTTCTTTCTTCCTTCTCTCTTTAGAAAAGTTTTTCTTGCAAAAACTCTCTCCTCTCCCTCTCTCAAAACTAAACACACACACACACACACACATTCACATATTTTTCTTCAAATTTCTTGTTCCAATCTTCCAATAGGTAATAGATGCATACTTTATTACCTTAAAACATATAATGGCACGTTTATTCATGTGAGATTCCACACAAAATCCCCATGAGCTTCAAGCTAGGGATGTGGAAACACTTGAACATGAGATCCTTGTCATCACAATGTTATAGATCTTGTTACTTGAGTTATTTACTATTATCTTGTTTTATTTTCAAGTTATATTGTTGTTGTTAATGATTTGTACATATACTCATCATTCACATAACCATCATAGTGTTCATGTATTTATAACTCGTATAGTAAACTAGATCTAGTTGTTTTAAGTTCATACATGCATTAGACTTTTATTTTATGTTCTTAAAAAAATTGTAATAGATTGATGATAGTAGAAAAGTATTAGAAAGCTCAAGATCTATTTTAGTTTCAACAAAAATCATTTTTGAAAATTCGGATAAAAAGAAAACCATATTTAGAAAAGCTATTTTTCAACTTCAAAATGTGTATTTTTACATAAAAAATGAAGGGTTTAGGGAATAGATATCATAAATGAGTGATCTTGATGAGTAAAGTTTAAATCTACTAAAGAATTTTCAAAACAAAGGCAAGTTTACAAAAGTTATATTTTAATCTTAAAAATAAGTTTTAAATTCGTAATAAAAGAAGCTTGAAATGTAAACACCCATTTTTCAACTTCAAAACAAGATTTTTATTAAAGAAATGGAACCCTTAAGGGGTAGGTTTGATTATCAAAATGGTTTTTGAAAGATAAATGAGTTTTACAAAGAAAACAAACTCAAATGAATTTTTCAAAATTCGGATTTGAAAATAACCATTATTTAAACACCTATTTCCAAAAGCTAAAATGAAGTTTTTATTCAAGATATGGAAGGCTCTTAAGATAGGATATGTAAGGGATGGATTTTTATAAGTTTAGATAGACTTTGTCAAAAGATATGTCCAAAAACAAATTTTGTAAATTCGGATCTCAACCAAGACTAATTTTGAAAACCCATTTTTCAACACCAAAATGAAGGATTTGTTTAAAAAAATGAAAGGCTTATGGGATATGTATTAATAGGAGATGTTTTTGATAAGTAAATGGTAGATTTACTAATAGAGATTCTCAAAATAGGAAGAGATTACAAAGTATAAAATTTGAGTTTTATCCTAACCTTGTGAAATTCAGATGGTTTCAAGACCATGCCTTAAAAACCCTTTTATCGACTTCAAAACTTGTGTTTTATATGAAAAATAAAGAGTATAGGTCATAGATATCATCAAGTAAAGATTTTTATAAGTTGAGATGGGATTTGTTAAGAAAAATATGTAGAACAAGGAATAGAATAAAGTAGGAAAATTTGAGTTGCTTGCTATTTTAAGAAATTCGTAATAATGGAGTAATGGTATGAAAATCCCTATTTTTCAAACTCAAAATGAAAGTTTTATTAAAGAAATGAAGTCCTTAGTGGCTAGGCATGGTTGAGCCTTAATTTTCTAAGTATCAAATGAGTTTACTTAGAGGAATCACCACAAAAATTAATTTTTACAAAATTCGGATTTTGGAATAACCCTTATTTGAAAACATGTTCACAAAGTATAAAATAGGAATTTTCATGTAGAAATGAAGGTCCTAAGTAATAGATATAATGAAGACTCAATTTTAACAAGGATAATTAGATTTTCTTAAGAGATAAATCCAAAACAAATGGAAATGATCAAAGTTAGGAACTAGTTTTCTTAAAAGTAAATATTCATGGAGTCTTACAAATAAAAAGTTTCTAAAATCTCCTTTTAGTAAATATTGTCAAAAGCATGCATACATCAAGCTCATAACATGCCATTCACGATAGAAAATCATCAATATTGCATGTATAGTTAATCTATATAGTAGGAACATTACAAACATTAAAAAAAACTATTTTTTGGAATTGGAAATTGCTACTGATCAGAATATTTCGTGACCCAAACATTTTCAAAACTTGAAAATAATATTAGAATTAGATAGATCTTTCGAAGTAGATAGAAATCAATATATAATTTGCGAAATTCCGAGTTAAAATGACCAAGTTATGACCGTTTTAAGTCGAGACTCCCGCAAATGACGAGAATTACGAATTTACTAGTTTTGTTAAATAGTTTGGATTAGTTAAGTGATGAAATACTTATTAGGATATTTCTTCCTTTTTAGGTGACCCCGAAATCGATGATTCCCTACCACCGGATTACTTTTACTAAGAGACCGGTGATCCAATGGCCAAGTGAGTTTTTCTCTTATTTTGTTACCTTGTTTGTGCTTGTAGCTAGTTGCATTACAATTATAGGAAAAAGATAAAAACCGATATGAATGGGATGGGATAGATAATGGACTTTGATGTATGTATGCTAAAGAATATTAAAGCATATCGAAACCATAAATCGATTGGATAACTGCACTGTTTATATTGTTTTTGTTTATGTGTATGATATTGGTTGGTCATCCTAAAGAATGTATGAATAATTTGACCTAAGCAAAAATAAATTGGACAGGCATCACATCGATTAAGTTGCATTTGGTAGCGCGCTACTCCTACACAAGTAGATCGGTATGGTCCGAGGGCTCGTTTGGAGAATGAGACCCGGTATCAGAGTTCATTCATAGGGAACTAAAGTGCACTAGGGATGCATCTCATGTATGATCCTAGCCAAGTCGAGTGCTATGAGCTTGGGGGGCTTGGGGACTAGTAGCAGGTTGTGTAGACTTTCAATACCATCCCTAATCGTAGATACGGAGGGCGTAAATCCGTTTTGTGTATGGGTTCTAGATACCCATACATAATTATCTGCTCTTGTGTTTGTTCATGCATAGTATATGGATGATTTATAACTTGCTTGTTATGATATAAAATTAAGGGAACTCTCACTAAGCTAGTGTAGCTTATATCCCAATAGATGTTTGAATAAACAGGTTAATGGAAGAATGCTACCTAGAGACTGAGATGTCTGGAGCCGAGACTGACCTTAGGATTCCGACAAGAAGTAAGAATACTTGAAGATATTAGCTAGGTTTTGTGAATTTCCTTGTAATAGTTTTATGTAGTGAAATCTTTGATGAATTGTAATTGAAGTATATTGAGTTGTATTTCCTTTACATTGTTACTCAAGTTGTATCAATATAAAATGTATCACTCCGATGTGTCTCCTCCATGTGTTAGACGCCTTGTATATAGTATGGAAGCCTTCCCGTGACTGAGGTGGTCATTCCTAGGCTTTAATATTGTGTACGGTGGACTGCCACGTTTAGGATAGCCTTCGAGGCATGACAGCTTTCCTAACCTCCATAGGTTTAGAAAACACATACTATGTTCATACTAAGCTTCATGAATATAAAGAAAGCTTGAAAGATTTTTATCTATGGAAGAAGAAAGTAGAGAGAACTTTTGGAGAGAACTTTGGAGAGATTTTGAGATAGTTTTGGTAGTGAAAGAAATGTGTGAAAGAAGTGGAAGGAATGGGTGATATTTATAGGAAAAAGTGGAAGGTAATTTGTGTTAAATAAATAGTTAAAAATAAAATAAATATGAGTGAAAGAGGGGAGGGGCTGGCACCATCTTTGAAGGAGAGTGGGAGAGATTTTGTTTTTTTATTTTATTTTTGTTAATGAAAAGTCAGATGTGGGAGATATGAAGTTGTGTTGGAAATAAAAATTATAAGAAAATAGGTGTATAGGTCATAAGAATTCATAGTAAAGAAAAATGGAGGTAGATAAATAGTAGTGAATAGTAAACAAGACAATTGAAGTACCAGTAGTAAAGAAAATACACATAAAATGCTATATCTAATATTTTTATTTATCGAAAAATTCTAAAACTATTATATTATGAATCCTTATATTATTATGAGTCCAATGGTTTTATCGGAATATTTTTACTGTTCCATGTGTTCGAACTCTAATTTTGAAAATTGATCCCATTTGGGTCGAAACGAACTTAATTTTGGTGAATATGATCTTTTTATGTTCTGCTATATTATTACCGACTATAATCTATAATTATCTCGATTTTATCGTTCTATGATTAAGAGCGCAGGAATGTCGAATCTAAATACATTGTTTTGACTTGGATAGTTATTAGGTTTTTTATTTGATTTCCGTCCTCTGAAGATTAATAAAACTATCGAAAAATCTAAGGGCTTACAAAGAGCTTATGTCGTGCCATAATGTTGAGCCTCATATTCACCCTACGATTGAAGTTAGACAAAAATCACACTTTTAAGAGGAAAAGCAAAGCTTAGGTTGAGCTTAAGTCCCAAGTCCTCAACGAACTCGATTTATGCCTCGGTTGAATCTAAACCAAAATTCAAGCCTTTTTAGTAGAATTCCACACTTAGGTCGAGTCCTCACATCCAAGCAATGCTCGAGACTTGACATCTAAGCAACACTAAAGCACTTGACCTTACCACATGAAAAGTTACCCTATGAGCTGGCAATCTAGATGCGCACGTGTGAAATAAAGGTTGAATTTTATTATAAAAGTATGTTACATCGGCAAATGAAATCTTCATGATTTCTATGCTTTTGTCCTATAAATAAACATGCGCAAGCATGTGATATGTATGTAGAATACAGGAAGATATACATTAGAGATTTTTGAAAAAATTCTAACGTATTGTAGAGAGAGAATTCTTAAGCAAAAGAACTATTTCTTTTTGCTTTGGATATCACAAAGTTTTCTAGGTAAATTCATTATAAACCTTACATTTGTTTTTGCAAGACTCTGTGCTTAATTTGTAATTTCATTCTTAATTCTATATTATTTCCTCAAGAATCTGTGCTTAATGTCTGCATAAATGGAGAAATAATCATTTAATTTCAGGTTAGTTTATCCAAGACTCAATTCATGTGATTTCAAGTGTTTTAACAATTATCACTGGGTATTCGTAATTAATAGCTGAAACTTAATTTCACGGGTCTAATTGCGTGGTGCACCTTTTAGATTCATTTATGATTTCAATTGAATAGATTGAGAGATTATTCTTTTGAATAGATCTGGGTTATTAATGGAGTTTCTCATAATCACCTTAAGAGAGGGATGATGAAACTTTCTGTCGCTTGTTTTTAAAATTCTTTAGGTTGGTTTTAAAACAAAGAATTCTTAAACTTTACGCGGATTTAGACCACTGATAACTTGTGAAGAGATTCTGGTGGTTTGGTCTAAATCTAGAGTTTCTGACCTTGAAAGAGGCTTTAACTTATATTCATGAGTCCGACGGTGCAAACATACTAATGTAGACTCCTCAACATATCTCAAATAAAAATCTGATCTTTGTCTTTTAGGGTTTTAGAATGAAGTGAAATTGCAAATTAAAGAAGGATATGGATGTAATCATCGCTCGATAGGTTCCATGAACAACAAAAAAACAAACTAGTTTATGATTGGATTATAGATCGATAGCACCATGATCTACAAAGCACTCATGGTGTAAATGAATCACGAGATTCAAAAATGGTTTTCGCCATAAATCTATATAACTCAAGATTTGATAAGAATAAATGATTAGAAGAAAATTAGATTTCTCAATAGTCTAAACCAAAAGGGTTTTACAACTCCCTCAAGAGTGTTTCAGAACATAGATATTCAAAAACTACCTCTCTCTTTAGAAAAAACATAATACATATAAGGAAATAACATAGAAGCTTAAAAGTCATGCTTGTCAAATTATAATGAACGCTGGCGTTTAATATTAGCAACCAACATAGAAGCTTAAAAGTTATGCTGGTCAAATTGTAATGAATACTGACATTTAATATTAGTAACACCGGCGGCGTTGCACTCCCAGTTGCCGACATTGATCCCTTGTCACCATATTGGAACTTGCTCTTGATAGCTTTTGATCTAAATGGAATGTGTATGTATATAAATTCAGATACTACCAGCAAGTTACTGGGTCTTGATCAAGTAATATAGAAGTGAGTTGAGTATCGTTCCCACAAGGACTAAATTAACTACCAGATTGATATTAGTTTATACTAATATTTAGGCAATCAAAATCAAAATTTATCAATCAACTAACTAAATTCTATCTATTATGAATGTAAATGAGATTGTGAGAAGTTATATAAGATGAATGTGGGAAGGAACAGAATCCATCTTAATAGTTACTAATCATGCTGAATTTATATTATATGAATAATTAGGATTATGGATATTTGTAAGAAATTGTAAAGACCTAAAACTATCAAGTTTTAGTGAACCATAAAATAATCTATTAGCTTCCACTATACAAATTATCAATGGAATCTAATTCACAATCATAAATCTTCCAATTCTATAATTGTCTAATATTATAAATTAACTTCTCCTAATTTGTCACGCCCCGAGGGTACCATAGTAGTAATAAACAAGTTACACTTGAATATTATCACTAGATTACCTTCAGAGAATGACAGGTTTTCAAAATAACAGGATCTTTTAAGTTGCTTGATAAGAAATAACAAATATATGAGAGAAATGATTTAGTGAATAACCATTACAAACTATTACAAACCATATATCTCTGTTGAAGTGTACAACTAAATATTCTACTCTAATAGTACATAACCAACAAACTAAAATAGATCTGTAGACTTCTAGCTTCAAAGCCCTTACCGGAGTCATATTCCTGGATGTAACTAACCAGGGACGTAAAGTGAACCTGAAAAGACTGTAGGAGTATGAGCGAAACCATAGCTCAGTGAATAACCAGACATACCATACATCACACAAGTTATTAACAAATCATATGCAATGCAAGCACTCAACCGTATGCACAGATACAAGTTTGGATGATCTAGAATCCAAACAGGAAAAAGATTTACGCCCTCTTTTTAATGGGTTGAAGAACAAAAACTCAATGACCCACCTGCCCAGGAGAGACTAAGTACACAGGAGAATCAACGATTTCTCGTTTTAATGTTATCACTTTGAATATAGTGGCTTCCACAAACCATCTCCTGCAATCCCCTTAGAAACTCCCTAAGTATTAATCATTTCAAAGTGATTCTACGGGCGACGTTCTTCGGTGCCTTTTAGTTCCTCATAGGACCGCCAGACCAAAGAGAACCTTGGAAGACTCACACATTGGATCAACCAAGCAAAAACAGAGATTCGAAATATTAATACGTAGCAGGCTGTCACAACCATATATGCAATAATGCAATTCGTGTAATGCATGTCCATATTATTTGTTAAGTCAAAAAGTCTTAATCAATTTCGAGGTGACCATATATTACACACAATCAACATTATACTATTGCACGACACCAAACATTGCGTTATCGCTTGTATAAAGATATTTTAGCAATCATACAATCATATCATATCAATCTTTCAACAAACACTCATTTGTTTATCTTGCATTACATATTCAACTATTTACAACCACAATCAGCACAATATGACTGAATTACTCACCTGCTCATACCGACTCAGTCGTAGTAGTCCACTGGTAGATCCTCTAATGAGTCGAATTCACCTATTTAAAACAAAATATTCATCAATATCATCTAACTAAATTCCTACGTGTGCCTTGTGTCCTAGACTCGATATTAATACTTAGTATTGTCGGGTTTTTCCTATTTTCATCTCACATAATTGTTTAGTTATTTTTAGAAGTCATATTGCTCAAGAAATTAACTTATTTCAATTTCCATTCTTATATACATTATCTTGTTAAAACAAATATTAGACTAATAATACTTCATTTAGTTCTAAATATTTTCTTAATTCTAGGGTTTCCAAAAGTGAATAGATAAAAATTCTAATTAGACTTAATTATTTGTATTAAAGTCATTATCTAGTGCATATTTATATAACAAACATATATACATACTTAGTAGGTATTATATATATATATATATTCGGTTTAGGTCAGAAAGGCTTTCGTTGCAAAATTTTAGCTGTAAGCCGGCTCAAGGCCGCCGGCCTAAATCCCCAGGTGCCGGTGTAAACTCATTTTAAAGAAAAATTTTCTTATCGAAAGCACCGGTGTTGAAAGCTGCCGGCTTACAACGTACGCCGGCCCTACACCGCCGACGTAGGTCTCCAGGTAGCCAGCTTACGTCGAATTTTGCGTGAAAATTATTTTACGTAGCCTCTGTTTAAGTGTAAGCCGCCTATAAGCCGCCGGCCTATCCATGTAAGCCGCCGGCCTATCCATGTAAGCCGCCGGCGTACATCGTTTACACTGCCGGCCTTGAGGCAGTGTTGCACTGTTCATCATCTTCCTCCTCGGTTCGATTCTTTTTCTTTGGTTTTTACACGTTAGAAACTTACTTAAACTACTTCTAAGAGTTTATACATCATATATAAAGATATACAACAACTTTTAACACGTTTAAACACAAATATATAGATTTCGATTTTGTGAAAGTAAAACTAGGGTTTTGAAGTTTTACCTCGTTGGAACTCTTTGAGTGCAATCCGAAGCTTGTGTTTGTTTTTATTATGTTCCTAGGATGATTTTAAGTCAGATGCAATTCATATAATCGAACGAAAATCCTTTGAATTATGTCAACTTACCTTTGAGCTCGTTTTTGAGGGTTTTGGCCTTGTTTTTCCTTTTGATCCGAGCTTAGGGTTTAAGATCTAGTTTTTCTCTGTTTTTGATTTGTTTTGATGGATATTTGGGAGTCTATTTCGTGCTGTGGAACTTGAGAGTGAAGGAGTTTTGTTTGTTCCTCATTAATGCATTTGTTTTCATATATATAGAAGAGAAAGAGAAGGTGAAGCTGCAGCCGTTCCTTCTTCATTTTCATCCGAATTTGTTTACTAATTTGCTGTTGTTTTCAAGCCAATTAATGCTTGAATGACTTGGCAGCTTGTGGTTGGTTGAGTGGTTGATTTTGTGGAAAAAATTTGGTGCATGATTTGAACAAAAATACGGCTCCTCTTTCTTCTCTCCTTTCCACCGAACTTAGCCGAAAACTTACATATATACATTAGTTTATTTATTTAGTTGAAGTTTGAGTTAATTATACGAGTTATACGGGTATATATCGGCTAGTATTTGAAAGTTTTTGTACAAAAATATGCTTATAAATTTATACAAAACACTTAGATTTTCAAACAACACAAATTTAGGGTATATATATACGTAGTTAATTATTCGTATAATTTTATCCTCCACGATTTGAATTTCTTAAGCTCATTGGGTCAATTTTTGTTTCAGGCTCCGATAGCTTAAGAAAACTCGGTTTAGAACAATAGCGTGATCCGATTATTTATTTGAAGTTTAGATTTTGAGTTATTTGTCAGTTTATATTTTCGTTGTGTATTTAAAAATCTTGACAGTTCATTTTTGGATCATCGTTTTCTAGTTAAGAGCATAAATAATCATTTAAGTAAAATTGAGCTTAAAACAGAAACTAAACTATATTTATATCTATAGTTTTGATACTAAACATAAATTCTTATTATTAGCTTTTAAATTTAACTAAGAATCTCAAAATTAGGGTTTAGGTCTAAATATAGACTCATTACTACTCGTTATTCTAGTTCTGCATCGTTATCGAGATCAAAACAATCATTTAGTCTTTATATTCACATTTTCTATTTAAATCTATTTGTATACTAGGTTTCGGGTCTAAATATTAGATCATATCTGGAATTAGTTATTCAAGACACAAGATTTCGTTTTCGGTATTAACTAGGGTTAAAGAATATCTTTATTCGATTCCTAAGTCTTTCATTCATCCAGAAATCTAAATATTAGCCTATTATTAAACTTCACTCAGAATCTGAATCTATTATCTAGTTTATATAATCTATTATGAAGTCGGATACTAATGTGAAAAATTCCCGGGGTTTACATAATTCCTTAGTGAGAAATTAAAATAAAATACTGCATGAAGTGCATGGAACAATTTCTAAATTATTATTAAACTTAATTGTTTCCACAATTATTGTTTAATTCCAATTCATGAATTCCTATGAATCTTAATTATTTTTCCAAATTATGAGAATTCTTATCAATTAAATTTCAATAAGAAATAAAATAGACAATTAGGATTCAATACAAATATTCCATAATTCTAACAATCCTATAACATAAATTCAATAATCATTTTAGCAAAATTAGGATTTCATCACTTAAGAAAGGTTTGGCTACTCATGGATGTTGGTTCAATAATCAAATAATAATATGTAATTGATAACATTAGATAATTTAGATAAATGAATTTCATAAGAAAGAGATTAGATATCACCAATTCAAATATCGCAATCTTCAATTACAATCCTTGAAAGCTCATATTCTCTCACAAATCTCTATGAAAATGCTAAGACTATTTGTATACTGAAGTATTCTACTTTGCTTTTGCTTGTTGATGTTTGTTGGAGGGGGGAGAACCCCTATTTATAGGAAAAATTTCGTGCAAGGCATTAAATGAAAATTGCAGTTTCACTTCGTACGCCGGCAGTTACAGATCGTACGCCGACGGCTTACAGACGGCATAAATCCATTTTCTTCTTTGCGCATGCAGTGCACTGGCAGCTTTCAATTTCGGTTACAAGTGTAGGCCGCTTATACGCCGGTGGCTTAGATATAGATCTAGCCCTCAACCTCAATCTTTCATAGATCTGATACCAGTCTTCGCTTCGATGACTATTCTTGTGGTTACAGTCTTTTGTTTTATAGCAGCGGATGCCACCTCCTAGAATTTTTATTCTTTGTTTGAATCCGAGTTCTTCATGCCATAAAGTATAGCAGTTCCTTCTATGGCATCTCTTTCCGTATGCATTCTATTCTGGTCCCTGATACGAGACTAGTGCTATCAGCTTCCCTCCTTTCCTTCTCGCTATGCTCATAATTACTAATTGACTTCATTATATGATATACGTTCGGCAAAGAAAGAAGCTAAGCTTTTTGGGAACAAAAGGAAGAGGTTTCGCATCACAGATAGTATCCGGGAATAAAAGCTATGTCCACTTCATCTCCTATGTTTAAAAAAAAGGAAGTTAATTTTTAAGTAAGGCAAGGTTTATAGAACTTCCCCACCCCTTCCTACCCATCTCTGGCATGTCGAGGGACTAAGCAAAGACTCTGGCTCGACCTTGCTACCCCAATGGTTCCTATGATCAGTCTCAGTTAGAACTGATTGGAGCACTAGTCACGATGATACAAAGCTTGGTGGTCCAATAACTAGGCTCTGAAAAGACCTGTGTATTCAAGACAAACCTCGAAGGTTGGGCTTTTTTTAGTTGCATGAAGGGGAAATCCGATGTTGACACAGAAAGTGGATATGGCAAAGATGGCGTGCGTATACCTTGCTTTCAGGTCTTTCTCAATGGATTGATCTTTTCATTAGTGCAAAAGGAACGGGTCCTTGATCCTCGCTGACCCACATAAAGAAGAAAGAAATAAGGATAAGAAGTCACGTACGGCGCTGCCGAAGGAGCTCTTTAAAGAGCCCATCTTGGATACTAAAGAAAGGAGTGGCTAGAAAGGCAACCAAAGAATGAGTAGGAAGGTAAAAGGAATAATAAAGAAAGGGGGTTAACGTAGCTTTCCAACCTAATCTCATTCAGATCCTGTCCCAACGCCAGAGTAGGAAATTCACTGCTTTCTATCCCAGTCTAGAAAACTTCCTAGCCTTCGTTCCCTTACTTCAGGTTTTGCTTTCTTGCCCGCTACGACTAGCTTGCTTGAATGGAATGACTGCCGAAGCCACTCTAGGCGATTGGCTTGCTTCCGACTTCTTTGCTTGCGCATTTAGTACGACATTTCTCATACCGATTTCCTCTGGAAAAACTAGCAAATAGCATTTCCCTGTAAGTAGCATGTCAAAAACGAGATTACGTAAGTAAAAAAAATAAGCTTTCTGACTGATGAACACCAACCGGTCTACCAGGAGCAAAGAGCTCACCTAACCTAGAGAATTCACTCCATGGATGTAAGTCCAGTCAGTCAGTAGCGGTAGAATAGTCCGATTTCCTAGCGAAGGAAGCCCTCTCGGAAAGCCCCCTTCAAATGGCCCGCTCAAATCAACCCTTGTAATGTCACTGAACGAAAGTCTTAGAGCAGTAATAAGGAACACAACAAACCCAACAACAAAATCGGCTAGGCTAAGTTTGAAAGTAGCGACTTTCGATACGCTTTCCCTTGGGTGTAAAAGAGCCTAGAATCCCTGTAGATAGAGATCCGCTTCCTTAGATGGCCCGGCGTACAGCCCTACATTTCTCAACTCACAACAAGACCTCTGAGAAAAAAAAAATGAAATCGAGGCGTCGAAGCGAGCTTAGCAACCCTAAGCGAAGTCTTCCCCTGTTATCATATATCGAATTCAGCTGGATGATTGATTACTAAACCAGCCTGATAGATCGAATGCTTTCTAATTTTCGAGGGTCGACTTTCATATACGCGAGAAGGTGCCAGAAGCACCCGTGCGGGACCGGATAAGCCGATGGCGTGGAAGGAAGGCTAGCGAGCACAATTCTAAAAGAGGTTTGTCTCCTGAGGCCGACTCGTAGCACCACTGATGATGCGTTAGCGGGGGGCTCCGCGAAAGCCCGAAAAAGACAGTCCGGTAGGAGACGATCCCCGATGCTACGTTAAATCGGGCTTCCTTCCTTTCCAGATCTGACCCTGCCCTTCCAAAAGAGCAATCCGCAGTCACATCTGTTGGATCAACCTCCGACTTGAAAGAATGTTCAGGCGTGCCTGCCTGTTTGTCGCACTACTCTATGGTCTGTCTCTATTGACATAGATAGGTGTAGTGTCCTGAGCGCGTGACATCTGCTCGAAGTGGTCTTTTTGCGATAAGTTCTTTGTCTCTTTACTCCGGGTTTACCGAAGAGTGTAAAATCGCAGCGCCTAGCCTAAAAACTACTTTTAGTGCCCCGAAACAACAATCAGCCCCCTTTAGGGCGAAATCCTGTTCCCTTAGGTTATTCGATTGGAGTTTCTCGATCTGAATGATGCTTAAAAGCGTTTTGTCTTAGTTTCGAAGTTTGACTTTCTTTCCGTTGTTGGGTATGAGCACCTGGTCTTAATTGTGAATGAATAATCCGAGCAATATATGTCCCCTAGCTCTGGGGAGACCACGAGGGAAAGAAATTGATTATCATCAGTATCCAGGGCAGAGGGTGTTTTAGGTGAAAGGTGAATCGGCCCAGAACTCTTTCTATTTGGACTAAGGGGCTCGGTTGGATTTCAAAGCTGCAGCCCTCCTACGAAGATAGGGCACTCGTTCTTGTCAATGGTCACAGCTCGTGCAGTAAGTATAAAAGCGTGGTTTGGCAGGAAGTGCAGTAGGTGAAGAAGTCCCAGCACAAGAGGTAGCAGCACACACAGTGTCATTGTTGGGCAAAGCAGGACTAAGGGCATGCTTGCCTGTCTCTTCAGCCATAAGTTGTTCTGATAAGACGGAGTTCAAGGAAGAGGATTGCGATACAAAATATAGGAGCGAACATTCTCAAAATCATCACGACACGGGGGCATGAGAAAGTGAAAAAGCCTGGCATTAGCAATAGCAGGGGGATCTCCTTCTTATGGTCAAATCATACTAGCTTGAAAGGAGACATAGCGTCAGTACGAGATTTCTACCAGTCGCTATTCTATCGATTCCTTCTGATCCTAGAAAACGAAATAATGCTATTCAAGTAAGAAAGGTAAGTAAATAACGAATGATAGCCATAGGTTGGATTGGAGACTGGGGAGAAAAACAAGCCTTCCCCGGTCACAAATTGTATTTTCAATGAAGTAAAGGAACATGGATGGAAAGTGAAAATCAAAAAAAGGACCACTCCAATGACCATTAGCAGAGGAAAGAAAGGAAGCACGTTCTCCACCATTTTCTTTCTAATGAAAAAAGATTCATTCCGTGGCCAGCGATTTTAAAACAACTCTTCGGTTATGCCTAAAATCTCACCAGCGAATGGAACAACGAATGGTGGGAGGGGTGGCAGACCTAAATTCAACCAATTGGTTGAATCCCCCCTCACGATCTACTAAAAGGAAAGTCGCTTGATATTGGTTCAAATCCAATTCGTGAGATAGAAATGATCTTTAGCTGGTCATGGCTATAATAAACGCAACGCAAGGCTTGCTCCAGCCGCAGGGGGGAAAGAAAATCCCAGACCTGTCTGACCCACCGTTAGCTTTGCTAAACTAAAGCAGTACTCCCAGGTAAGGACAGGTGTCATAGCGCAATCCTCACTGATGTGGTGTCCAGTCACAACCTACAGAATAATAAGATTATCCTTTTACTTACTATTGATTTTTAACTTCGCATAGATCGATCATCTCGTTCTACTTTATGTCTTACCTAGGGTTGGTTTTAAGCCTCGGTGGTCTCATTTAACCAGTGTGCTCACGTGTCCCAAAGCCGGCGGCTTTGATACCGGTTTAGACACTCCAACATATTTGGTATCTTCAATTGCCTTCAAGCATGTGTTTCTACATGTCACTTCAGATCTGTGGTCTACACTGTCTCAACGCTGGCGGCTTAGTAGCCGGCATAGATTGTAAGTCCTTTTACGCTGGTGATGTTTCAATTCTGAGCTGCCGGCCTTCAGTTTATGCTGGCTTATTCATCTTCTACGCCGGCAGCTTTGAGGTGGCGTAAGTTTGGTTGTGTCAATATCTTGCAAAGCTGGTAGTGTAAGCAACGGCCTTTGGTGAGTGTATCTTGTAAGCCGTCTGAACGCCGGCGGCTTTGAAGTCTGAAATGCCGACGTATCTTTGAATTTTTCCATTTTTCACTCCAAAGTTTCTTATATTGATTTCTTTGTCCAAATTAGACTTGAAACATGAATTTTAATCAAAACAAGTATCCATTCTATCTATTTTGAACATCAACAAGTTGTATATAATATGACCTTATTAGCTTTCTTTTTCTCTGCCTTAAAGCAATCTGATTTCTATCATTGCCCCCTGGTTGAAGAATATTCATCCTTGAATCTTAAGTCTTTAATTTTGGCACATTTGGAATTGGGGCTGGAATTGATCATCGTGCTTGTTAAAGCAAATAAACTCTTCAAGCCCTTAGTCTTCTTGATATGCAATAACTTGGCTTGTTGCAAGTCTTCAAAACTCATAGGGATCAACTTGAATCTCTTGCCCTAGTGTTGAATGGTGTATTCATTCTTGTACCTATCAAACAAAACTTGAAGATTATATTGCCATGTTTTTCCAAGAACTGGATGTGTAGCATCCATGTGTACTACATCACATAAAAGATCATAAGAATAATCACCAATGGAGATAGGAACACGAACCTGTTTGTGTACATGAATCGCTTCTTGATGATTTAACCAATGTAAAGCATAGGGCTTTAGATGTTGCTCCAATTGTAATCCAAACTTTGAAACAATTCCAATAGAAACAAGATTTGCACAACTGCCTATGTCTATCACAGCCAAATAAGTTTTCCCTTTCACTAAACTTTGAATATAAAACAAATTAGTTATATGGTCGAGATTAGCTTTCCCCTGCTCAAGCAATAAGGTCAAAGGCTGTTTAGACATGTCTTCCACTTCAGTCTCTCCCTCTTCACTACTCTCCCGCTTCTCTTCCCCACTCTGAAGTTTATCATCTTTTAAGATCATCACTCTCTTATTAGGACATTGAGAAGCAATGTGTCCATGCCCTAAACATTTAAAACACTTGATGTCTCTACTCTTTTTTTGTTATGGAGCTTTCTCTTCAACTGCTTTACCCTTTATCTTGTCTTTTCCTTCCTCTTTCTGGACCTCCTCATCAGATTCGTTATGATAATAGGATCTTTGAAACCTTCTGCGCTGTTATCTTTCTACCTTGCTTGCCAATTTAATTATATCCTCTAGGGATTGATACTGCTTAAGCTCAACAACATTAGCTATCTCCATCTTTAGCCCATGAATGAACCTAGCAATAGATTCAAAGACCGAGTCCTGAATATCAGATCTAGCCATTAGGGTTTCAAATTCCTTCATATAATCTTCAACACTTCTCCTCCCTTGCCTTAGAGATTGTAAATCTATCAACAATTCCTATTTGTAGTAATCAGGAACAAATCTTTGCTTCATCAATCTCTTCATTAGTACCCAAGAACACACTTTTTCTTCACCTGCCCTTCTTCTCTTAGTCTGTAATTTGTCTCACTAAAGACTAGCGTAATCAGAGAAGGCCAGTGATGACATTTTTACCATAGTGCGCTCATCCTATTCATAGCATTGAAACACTTTCTCAACCCCTCGGCACCTAATCTAAAAATTCCTCTGGTGTATTACTTCTTATGAATGGTAGAATCTTTAATTTTATATTTTCAATCTCCTATCGCCTATCATCCTTACCATCAAACCTCCTAACTCTTCCACTATTTCCATCGGATTCTTCGCTAGATCGTCTCCTGTGGCTTAATCCACTCTGACTTCTTCTTTCTCTTACCTCTAATCTCTCTAAAATTCTCTTAACATCCTCTTGCGTCTGATTCACTCTAGTTTGCAATTGAGTGAATTCTTGCCTTGTCACAACATCCTCATCTCCATTATTATTATTTCTTCTTCTAACCTTAGGATTGTTTTCATTCACACTATTATTGTCTCTTGACAATATCTCCACCAATCAACAGCAAGAATAATACAGTAGCAACCCAACAACAACAACTCGACAGCACAATTTCCAAAAGAAAATAGAAGAATTCAAAAAGAATTATATATCTAACAACTTGTATGAAATCTGCATTGAATAATAATCTCTACATGACCTTTGCTCTGATACCAAGGTGATGTGGACTTCTCAACAGATCTCAAATAAAAATATGATCTTTGTCTTTTAGGGTTTTAGAATGAAGTGAAATTGCAAATTAAAGAAGGATATGGATTTAATCGTCGCTCGATAGGTTCCACGAACAACAAAAAAACAAACTAGTTTGTGATTGGATTATAGATCGATAGCACCATGATCTATAAAGCACTAACGATGTAAATGAATCACGAGATTCAAAAATGGTGTTCATCACAAATCTATATAACTCAAGATTTGATAAGAACAAACGATTAAAGGAAAATTAGATTGCTCAATAATCTAAACCACAAAAGGGTTTTATAACTCCCTCAAGAGTGTTTCAAAACATAGATATTCAAAAACTACCTCTCTCTCTAGAAAAACATAATACATATAAGGAAATAACATAGAAGCTTAAAAGTCACTCAAGTCAAATTGTTACGAACACTGGAATTTAATATCAGTAACTAACATAGAAGCTTAAAAGTCACGCTGGTCAAATTGTAACGAATGCTGGCATTTAATATCAGTAACATCAGTGGTGTTGCACTCTTAGTTGTCGACGTTGATGCACTGTTACCATATTGGAACTTGTTCTTGATAGCTTTCCTTTGCCCCGCCTTGAAGCAATCTGATTTCTATCATTAATGACAGAAATAAGATTGCTTCAAGGCGGGGCAAAGGAAAGCTATCAATAACAAGTTCCAATATGGTGACAGTGCATCAACGTTAGAGTAGTCAGGTTTGTATCAGTTTGGAATCAGAGCACAAGTTTTTGCAAAGAATTATTGTTCGACACGAGTTATTTTCAGGTTGGTAAAGTTTTTTTTTTCCTTTTTGATTTCTTCTATTTTCTTTTAGAAGATTCTGCTATAGTTGTTGTTGATTGGTGAAGACGTTGTCGGGTGGTAATAACAGCGTGAATGAAAATAACCCTAGGATTAGAAGGGTTTTACAACTCCCTCAAGAGTGTTTCAAAACATATATATTCAAAACTACCTAGATGTTAGGGATAACTTACATCAGTTATGGAAGGGGCTGGGTACTACTTTATAAGTGTGAGGTAAGCCTCACCTTATGAACTAGCTTTAAGGATTGAGAAGGCTCAATAACACCCAACAGTAATATCAGAGTCCAGGTTTGTAGCATCTCGGGTTGAGTTGGACATGGACGGATAATCCCATGGTCTGATGTGTGATAGGGGGAGATGTTGGGGATATCCTACAGCAGTCGTGGAAGGGATTGGATGCTACTTTATAAGTGTGAAAGAAAGCCTCACCTCATGAGCTAGCTTTTAGGGTTGAGAAGGCCTAATAACACCAAACAGATGCGAAATTCTCAACAGATCTCAAATAAAAATCCGATCTTTGTCTTTTAGGGTTTTAGAACGAAGTGAAATTGCAAATTAATGAAGGATATAGATGTAATCGTCGCTCGATAGGTTCCGCGAACAATAAAGAAATAAACTAGTTTGTGATTAGATTATAGATTGATAGCACCACAATCTACAAAGCACTCACGGTGTAAATGAATCACGAGATTAAAAAATAGTGTTACCTACAAATCTATATAACTCAAGATTTGATAAGAACAAACAATTAGGGGAAAATTAGATTTCTCAATAATCTAAACCTCAAAAGGGTTTTACACATATATATTCAAAAACTACCTCTCTCTAGAAAAAACATAATACATATAAGGAAATAACATAGAAGCTTAAAACTCATGCTAGTCAAATTGTAACGAACGCTGGCATTTGATTTCAGTAACTAACATAGAATCTTAAAAGTCATGATGGTCAAATTGTAACGACCACTGGCATTTAATATCAGTAACACTGATGGCATTGCACTCCCAGTTGTTGATGTTGATCCCTTGTCACCATATTGGAACTTATTCTTGATAGCTTTCCTTTTCCCTGCCTTGAAGCAATCTGATTCTATCACATACTAGTGAATAACTCTATGGGCTTGTTAAGAAACCATATGAGAAGGACTTGGTAGAGCAATCCCTAAGCTTTTTTCTTGTATCTACAAGCTTATCTTACAATTTACCCTAAAAACTTACATATATTCTTTAACCCTAGTATAACTTCTATTTTTGTTATGCTCTTCTAATTTTTCTTTGGCTGGATAATAAATGAAATGTGAGTAAGGTAGATGTCAACGATACCTTGGAATACGACCTAATATTTTCTATGCTACTTTGGTAGGTACACTTGCCTGATGTTGGTAGTTGCTTTTGAAATTGAACAAAACTTATTAGTTTTATAATTTTTCGAAAACTTCAACTTCATCTTCTTTAAAATGCTTTTAAACACAACGACTAGCCATAACCAACCACTAAGTTAATCTTAAAAGTTAATTAAGAAGTACAACTTGGTTAATGTACTTTGAAACTTGAATTTTGTTTGCATTGAAAAGAAGATACATGGATTTCATTGAATTTAAGCTCAATTTGTTTGAATGAGGCTCTTATCATGCATTTTTCGGTTATGAATGAAGCATATGATTGAGTTAAGAATGATTTTTTGTTGATGAATGATCTAGAAAGTTGAAAGTGGATATGAATGGGACAATGATGATATAAATGGGATTTGTGAGTTGTCCTAATTTTTGTCCATCTTAATGGTGTTATTGAGCTTCTTCTTTTTGCTTGAATTTGTTAATTAATCTTGTTGTGCTTATTTTGTAGAAATGGCACCGAAAAGATCGCAAATCACTTAACACAAGAAATAACTGTCCAAGAAGGCTAGAATTGATTCTAAACCTTCAACATCCATCCCTACTCAAACAACACTTGTAGTTATATCAATATAACCACATGTAGGGTTGAAAGATTGTCATAAAGCAAGATTTAAATTATTTTTGGAAAGAAAAGAAATAGTGCCAAATATGATAATAGATTAGGAGGTTGTGTGAAGTTATTGATTACAACAGGTTTTTAAGAGACATTTGACTGATTGATCAAGGGAGAGAGTATTCGGCGTGGAGGAGGAAGTTTTTAGGTAAGTGAGACTGACATTCTTAGGAAGTTTCAAGACAGGGCATTTAGTACCTTATATTGAAGATATAGCGAGGTTCTTTACCTTTGGGCAATACAGAAGTGTATGCATGAGGCAGTTCATTACTGCCTTGGGTCTATATGGGAATGAAGATGAAGTATTTTCTGAAGAATTGAAAGAATTACCAGTGAAGATTCCTAATGATGGTAAAGAATTTATTAAAGAAATTTTGAGCGAAGAAGTATTCTCACCTTCAAATATAAAGGGATCAACATTCAAGCCATTGAGTGTGAGGATTTTGCTTTATTTGTTGGTGAGTTCAATTCATTTTAGATTGGACGGTGACAGTATTGTTCCACAAACTAACCTTGCTCATTTGTGTAGTACGGTTAAGGGGTATAGGATGAATGTGGGATTATTGGCTGTATGGGGAATCAAATACCAAGCCTCTAAGTAAGGGAATAGAGTATTTAATGGTGGATTGATTACCATGGCTCTAAAGAATTTGGGTGTCTAATCATCAAGGAATGGTTCAATTGACAAAGTTTATTCATCAAGGAAGTTTGATCATCCGATCTTCAGAGTATGGGGGTGTCGGCAAGTCCAAGACGCTAACATAGATGTTGAAACTTCAGGAGTAGAAACTAAAGTGAGAACTTCCACACCTCAATATTTTGCTGCCAATTTCAATAAATTTGATACAATTGTTAAGGAAATCAAGTTCGAAATGGTTAAATTCAAGGAAGATGTCAACATGAAGCTTGTTGATTACTTCATGAAGGTTGGGATAATGATGAAGGAGATATAGAAGGCATTCTCCTTGAATTTCACTAATGCTAACATGCTTGATTATTTTAGGGGTATCCCATCACCTTCTACTTATAAAGCTCCCAAAAGTCCACCATCCTCTACTATAAATGGCCCTATACACTCACCTACCCAATTTACCTAAGATAATTCCCTTCAATCTTTGTAAAACACTACTGCATACTCACCAGTCTCATCTCATAGACATACATCACCTCTACCACCTCAATAACTAATTGAAGCTTCTATTTCTCAATTACCTACTCGAACACAACCTATTGAAACACAACAAGATGAAGGAAGACCTGTTCCTTCATTTGAACCATAGCAAATGTAGCTATTTGAGCCATAAATTGATGAAAGACCTGTTCCTTCATTTGAAACACCACAGCCTACCCTATACCAAAGAATGGAGGAAAGACTTGTTTTTTCTATTCAACCACTATCAAGAAGATTCATAAGGAGGAAGATTCCTATGAGAAGAAATTTGATAATACAAGATGAAGACTTTGATCATGGTTCTCCTAGTGATGTTGGTATTGGTAGGTTTGGATATTTGAGTGGAAATGTGATGAAGTCAAGTGTTGTTGCTGCAGGTGAACTAGCTCAAATCCAAATTCGATATCAAGAAGATGCTGGAACTATTAGTATTAAGGTTAGAATAGTGGTGTTGATTTAAATGTTGAAAATAGAGATGTTGAAGAATAAGCAACTATTGGTGATGTTGCTACTTATGATGGCGGTGATGCTAGGAGTGTAATGGAGCCAATCATTTTTAAGCCTATTGATAATGTTGAGGGAAGAGCCACTTGAGATAGTGCAAATGAGGCTAAAGATGCAAGGAATGTTAGAGAAGAAATTACCACTGTTGCTAGTGGTATTAATCTAAACATAATAGCCAAGGATGAAGAAAATGATGTAGCAAGAGAACTAGAGATTGATGCTATGACTGAGGCTAATAATGGTGCTGTTATTAGCAAAGATTTTGACGAAGAAGATTTTGAGATTGAAAAGTCATTAGTTGTGTTGAGGTTGAAGGAATTATGACAGATGAGGCAATAGCCATGAATGAACAAGCACTCATTCCATATGAAGAATCATCTTAACTCTTCCATGATGCTAAACTTAATGCAAAGAATATCTCAAGACCCTCCCATTCTAGCAAGAGAAGGAGCCAACAAACTAATGGACAAAACTATTGATAGGGCTTTTATATAATTGTTGGAAGATGAAGATGCTAATGATGAAGCACCTGAACAAGAAGAATATTCTTATCAATCATCAATTGAAGAAGATACAAATTTTAGGCCATTGTTTGGAGAAGGAGGTCAAATTCCAAAGCCTACCATCGATGATATTCTTAATAATCTCCTAAAAGGAATTATAGACCGCTGCCTAACATCAAAAAGAACACATACAGAAAAATTGGAAGAGAAAATAGGCAAAAACACCCTTAGTCGGACAAGAACACAAGTTGAGAAGTTGGTAGAAGAAGGCATTGATAAGGGCTTCACACAAATGCTTGAAAATATAGCCAGTAAAGTTGTTAATAATGATGATGTGGATGAGGCTGCCTTTGAATTTGTAGAAAAAGAGGTAAAATAAATCAAGAAAGAAATGCAAGAAGAATAGAAAAGGAAGGTTGAGGAAGAAGATGAAAAAGAAGAAGAAATGCTAAAGAAAGTCCTAGCCAAAATTGAACAAGAGGAAGTTGAAGAAGCTAGGAAAAGACAAGAAAAAGAAGATGAATTGCTTAAGAAAGAATTGGTTGAAATTGAACAAGAGGAGGTTGAAGAAAGAAGGAAGAAAAAGGAGGAGGATAAAAAGAAAAAAAAGTGAAGAAAAAGATTGGATCTAAGATTTTGAAGAGAAAGAAATGATGAATTTATTGACATTAACTGATCACATTCTTTAAACATTTAATCTCGAAGTTTGTATAGCATTTGTATACTAACTGTATCATATTTCTGTTTGCTTTATCTTTTATGCTTTTGTGTTTTGTTATTGTAAATTATTGTTTGTTGTATATTATTTGTGCTTTTGAGTGCTTATTCTTTGTGTAGCAAGCTTATTCATTGAAACAGGGGTGGATAAGTTTAACTGCGACAGTGAATAAGGCTAAAGTGCCTAAGCCAAGAATAAGATGTGTTCTCAATCGTGTTTCGGGCTTGTGGCTTTAACCCTTTGATTTTTGACCATAAGTTTAAATTGCCATGTGAATCATTCTTGCGATTGGTTTTAACCCTATCTTTAATTTTGCCCTCAGTTTTAATCATAATGTGAACTACAATCGTGATTGCGTGTTAACCTTATTTCCTTGTTTGTTTTGATTTTACATAGCTTCAATCACAAGTTGAAGTGATGCTACAATTTTAACTGCCTTTAACCCGTGATATCATTATAGGGAAGACTTCATCCCTTAAACTTAATTGATCTAGCTTTATGCTAAAATTTGTTATTTTCTCCACTTGTTTAAATTGTTTAAGACATTGAGGACAATATCCATCTTAAGTGCGAGGGAGAGATTAAGTAAGATTAATTTAAAAATTTAAATTGAATTTGAATAGAATAATCTACATTTAAAATTGGTTAACTTCCTATACTTAAATGGAAATAATGAAATGATACAAAAATTGAGAATTTTTTTTTAAATAAACTACCATGTGATTTAAGTGATCATAATGTTAAACACCATTATCTTGTGCTTATGTTATTTTTTCTATATTAGAATTACTTTATAAAATCCATGTGAAGTAGCCTTACTTGTTATTTATACTAAGAATCTAGATTTGAGATTAGCCTAAGATCTTTCATAAGGGTTACTTAATTGATTTTTAAGCTTAAATGGTCTATATACTCTTTAATTTAGTCATTTTGAGTGCTTTATTGTCTTTTGTGAAGGTTCAAATGAGACTTGTAACTTGATGATTTTTCCTTATGTTAAAATCAATGAATTAAATGCAATTATCAAAAGCTTAGGTTGGTAGGAGTAAGGGTTGGTCCCTTAGAATAGTAATTACTTCACTGCTTTACCAATTTAAATATAAGTTATGAAATCATGATTCAGTTAGTATGAGTAAGTCTTGGTCCCTTAGAAGATTAAGATTTGGCTCCTCTACTAATTGACTCATTAAAAAAATGATGAATGAATAGATAAAAATTGCTAAAAAGGTTGGTTCATATAGCGTGTCTTGGTCCTTCGGAAGAGCATGATACGTCCCTTATTGTCCAATGTGTTATCTAAAGAAAAGAATGGAAATTTAAAAGCACATATAAGGGAAAAGATTATGGGGGATGAGTTGATGTATATGCCTAACTCTAGAGTGTGATACTTAAAGAGATGACCAAGGGAGTTTATACTTATAAGTATAAGGGGATGAAGTTTGTTGATTCTCTCTTACTTTGATAAATCTTTTAGATATTTTTTACTTAGATTCTGGTTTAAATAATAAGGGTAAATGCTAATCCACTTGGATTAATTGTTTAATTATAGTACAAGTAAGCTTAGCACATGTTATAGTAAGGTTGAGTGGAGTAATATATGCAGTGATTGCTGAGGTTACTAGGTAGTTTAAAAAGACAAAAGCTAGGCATTTGAGCTTAATTGAATGAGAACCATGAAGTTAAATTTTCTATCTAGTATCTTCCTATCTTGAAGCTTTGCTCTTGTTCTTGTTTTGTTTTGATAAGTATTTGCTTAAGAACAAGTAAAAGTTTAAGTGTGGGGACTTTGATAAGTTATTTTTGCTCTATTTTCAACTCATTTGTGTTTGAAAGAAGGAATTGAAGTGATTTGATCAATAAATGGAGCAAAAACAACAAAAACATGAGATCCTTGTATAAATTGCGCTCATGATCACTAGCTATCATACTCTAAAAATAGGCTTCGGTGGATAATCTGAAGTTATCATATCATGTGTGCACCACTAATATGAGAATCGTCTTGCAAGTGAGAGTTTGCAAGGCTCTACCTAAATAATTACTATGTAAACATCTAATATGAAATTATATTTGTGATAACTATAGGAAATCCAATTTCCTACAGTCCACCAGAACCGTAGAGAGTCGGTATCCCCTACAAAATAGTAAGATAGAATAAAACATCTATGTTTTACAAACTTAAAACTACAACATTACAAGTTTAATCCATAATCTAAACTCGTTTACAAGAATTGAAACTTAAATAGACTATACTATCTATCTGTTTCTCATATTGATTTCATCTTCTATCTTCAAAGGTTCTTCTCCACATCGACCTATCCCAAAACTGATGCTTTAGCTATTCCTACACCAAAACTGTGGAGGTGTGAGCTCAACCATATCTTAGTGGATAACAAAACCAAATCACACTATAAACAAATGTCAAACAAGTTTTTATTTAACAAACATATGCAATGCACACTCAACGATATGATATGCATAGTTTGGATGATCGGAATTCAAACCAATGGAGATTTACGCCCTTTCTAGGCTGTTGAAGGACTGAATACATGCCATTCATGCGTAGGAGAACTGTGAACTAGGAAGGGAGTGCATACTCAACTTTAAGCCTTTAGCTCATATCCTTCTTAGCACAAAATCATTTCTGTTATACTACAGATATAATCGTCAACTACCCTAAAATATAGCCAAGGAAGGAGGATTTCAATTTGAAATATTTTTTTAAAATAAAAAATTAACCTCTTTAACTTCTCCTTAGACTTAGCTAAGGAGGAAGGATTTTCTTTGAAGTTTAATTTATTGAAACATTGCCTCTATTTATTCCTTAGACAAGACTAAGGAGTGAAGACTTCCTTTTGAATTCATTTTGTACATATATCAAAACCTTTACTCTGTCAACCAACTCTCCACTTCCCATAGAACCATAGAACGTTCCTAAGTATTAATCCCTAAAGCCAAATCCAACATTAGCGACGTCCTTCGGTGCTTGCTTAGTTCTCGTGAAGCCCACAACCCTACTAGTAGCTTCCATGCAGACCCATAAGTCCCAATCAAACACTACTATAGAATCGAAATATTAATACGTGACGTAAACCGCTACCAATGCAAATGTGATGTGATGTGATGCAATGCATGATCAATTCATTTAATAGTAAAATAAGAATTATGTCTTATTAGTTAATATCTATATCATTTTCAGAAAATCAACATTATATAAATCACAATTAACACCACACAATTGTTTTCACTTATAGTATAGTGAGTGATCAATCAAATGCAATCATCAATCAGCAAACAGACTCCCGAACCCCATATATAATCAATTAGATTTATATTATTTACAATGCAACTAGATTACAAGCACAAGCAATGTAAACCCTCAAATTTTTGGAATTGGTTTAACTTAAATCCCTAACCTAGAAGTCAACCGGAACCCTAAAGTCAACAAAACCCTAGTTAGACGTAATAACTCAAAGTTCGGCAATCCCGAATAAGCAACCCAGAGAAAGTAAGTAAGAGTTTAGTATGTAGAATAGTGTGTAATTACTAAGAAAGCCTAAAGAGGTTAGATTAGTAAAATCGCGAATCGTCTTGAACCCGATCAAACACAGTTCTTGAAAAACGTGTCACGGGGCTCGGAATAGTAAAAATATTCGAATATAAAGTTAGACTCGTAAAAATATAAGGATTTCAAAAATATCGGTTTTATAATTTTTCGGTAAGTAAAAATAACAGATATCGCAATTATACACGTATTTTCTTACTATCGGTACTTAAATTGTCATGTCTACTTTACATTACACTATTCATTACTATTCTACACTATTCTTTTATCTCTACTTTTTCTTATACTTACTCTTACAAATACCATAACCTATAACCTTTAATTTTTACCTTTCCCATAACTTTATTTCACATCTACCTTACTTATTACTTCATTTAATCAATAAAAATACAAAAAAATAAAACTCTATCCCTCTCTTACACTCATGGCTAGTACCCCTTGCCCCCCACTCTCTCTCAATTTTGTTTCAATTTTCTTTTATTTAAATCACTTAATAATCACTTCAAATTTTCCTATGAATACCCCCCTCCTCTTTCACTTCTTTCACACAATTACTACTCACAAATTTCTCTACAAAAACTCTCAAATTCTTCTCTCAAAACTCTCTCCAAATATCCTCCAAAAACTGTCTCAAAATAATCCCAAAACCACTTTTCACCTACACAAAACTCATAACTACATAACACTCCAAAAGCCATCTTTAGGTAAACTTTTCTTTATAATCTCTTCTTCTCATGTTATGTAACTTTATATGACCATGGTGTGAGTTTCCAAAAACTAAATATTATAGAAGCTACACTATGTTCATGTATTGTTCTTATTCATGTTCATGAAAATCTGTTTATATTTATGTTGTTATTTTGTTCATATTATTGTTACTATATCTAAGTATTATGTATCTATCTATATATATATATATTCTTTAGAGCATATAAGCTCACTTGCAATTTATTTATTTTCATGCAAAGTAATTTATTTATTTCTTTCATTGCAATTTATTTATTTCTCGCTATTTTAAGACTAGTCTCTAGTCTTAGACTTGTCCTCATCAAGTGTAAACAAATTTTTCTTTCTTTCTTTCTTTATGGTTTTCTTTTGGGGACTGGTCTATTCTTAGTCCCAGGAGCCTTGAAGAAGTTAAAACTCCCAATACTTGACTCTATTTATTATTTATGCTATTTTTGCTTGCTATTATATTCTCATGAATCATACCATTACGATTGTTGTCCAAATTTTTCCAAGTTCTAAAAATATTTGTAAAAAAAAAGAGAGATTTTGTCACTTAGGAATAAGTTTATGTGAAGTATAAAATCTATGGTTCAACAAAAGTAAAAGTTATTCCTTTCCAAGTTTTAAGAAGAACTCACTACCATTTTAGAAACTACTTTTGTTTTGCTTTTTAAATCATTTCTATATCACTTTGTTTTTTTTCAAAAAGAAAATGATTTTGATACAAAAATGATTTCTATGAAAACATGAATAAAGGAAACCTTATGAGAAAGGAATGAGAATTTTTAAAATAAGATCTTTACAAACAAATGGGCAAAGAAAAATTGTATAAAAAATAAAAAGGAAAAAATAGTACTAATGTAGAGAGTTTAGAAAAGAAGAAAATTACTTTTTGAAAAATCATCTAAGAAAGGAAAATATAAGTCAAACATAAAGTAATTCTTTGAAAACAAAAGAAATCAAAGTATCCATTTCAAGAGATTTACAAAATAAATTTCTTGTAAGCTATAGTTTTCTAAAACTCCTAATTGACATTGTTTTACTCAAGAAAGATAGTTGGACAACAAACACTTGAGTATGAATAAATATGAGCTAAGTAGCTATGAAAAAAGAATTTTTCAACTATATAGATAACTAAGTATTTATCAAACAAATTTTGAATGATTGAAAGTTTGAAACAAAATTGTTTTTGAGTTAGAAAATTCGTGGTGAATCTGATCACCAGTATTTCAGCGTCTAAATGGTATAGATTGATAAAAATAATTTTAGAAATGGATAGATCTTTTCGAGTAGGTAGAAATTGGTATATTATATGCGCGATTCCGAGTTAAAATGACCAAGTTATGGCCATTTTAAATTGGCATTCTCCTTTATACGAATTTTGACGTTCTTATGACATTGTCTTGTCAAAATTCAAGAAAATCGTCAAGGAATACTCATTTTTGGTATTTTCTTTGACTAGGTGATTCTAAGGAAGAATACCCATACCCCGATGACTATTTCGATTAAAGGGATTATGTGAGCGACTCATCTATATAGAAGAATATTCGACATGGCATCGTGAATTTATTTCCTTAAAATGCTTTACTTGATTGTGCTTGTAGTCTAGTTGCATTAGAATTAAGAAAAGACAAATGGATATGTATGCAAGACAATTTGTTGAAAGAATCCAAGAATATCGAGACCGGAATTGATTTAAATGCTTGTTTTAGTATAACATTTGATTTGTATGAGATTCTGTGATTACCTTAAATTTGATAATAATGATGCTATGATATCATATATAAATGGATTCATGCATATCATGAAGTGAGTCATATTGCATTGGGTTATTATCCTTGGGTGAGAAGGATTGTAGCTCAGGTCAAAAGCAACACTTGGCGGAGTGACCGGAAGCGAATGCTTGGCGACATGAAGGAAATGCTTGGTGAAAAGTCCGAAAGTAAGGCTCAATTCAAGTAGGCTTAATACGCTTGGCGATATTGATCGAAAGCATAAATCTTTTTAACTAAAACTACTTGTTTTGAGGTTAAGTATCACCAAACCCCGAATGGAGGGCATAAATCCATTCAACATATAGTTCCCGGAAAACTATATGCCTTGTTTGCCCATGTGTATGTGCATTTCATATGTTTACTTAAATAACTTGTTTGAGTTTCATCATAAGAAGTCATTTATGGAAATAGTTCTCACTAAACTTATTAGATTATACCCCTATAGATATCTTTTGAACTTTTCCTATTTGTGGTTGAGGTTACGTGGACCTTGCAGCCAGGTATTTTTCCTTTTGGGTTAAGAAATTTCCTAGATGAAGATTAGTTTGGATAAGATGTTGAAATATTCTTGTAATAGATTTATGGCTGAGGAATGCCCTTAAGTTTTGTAAGATTATTGATATGAACAAATAAATATTATAATCCTTTTTTCTTAATTTGTTATTATATCTTCTTAAGCTTCATGATTCCATAGATGGTCCTCTAAATTTGTGAAAGCACACCTTACACTTAATATCAAAGCTTTTGGGAATGGCTAAGGTTGTCATACTTAAGCTTTAATATTGAGTGTGGTGGACTGTTACGTTTAGGGTACCCCTTGGGGCGTGACAAGCATGGTGTTGTTACCCACTTGGCATCTAAGTTAAGTCTTAATTATTCTCTAAGAAGACCAAAGCACCATCTCCATTGATTATCCAATCATTCACAACATTATCATTAGCACCAAATCATCATCATCCTTCATATAGAATCTAAATAGGAAAAGAAAGATGGCTAAAGGCTAATGAAGAGAATATATAACTAAAGCAAACATCTATTCAAGAACTTAGATTCATTTTAAGATCCTATTTGATTAGATACTAAGTAGGAATCCCGCCATGGTTGCAAAGTTTGCCTTGCCAAGATACAGACAGTTTTCCATTGTCTATCAAAATGTTTCTTTTCTCTTTATTTATAGTCTTTTGTTACAAAAAACCATCAAAACATTCATATACAAAACACTCATTTCATAACAATCTTATACTTGAAACAACACATCCTCTTGTTACTTAAGGTCTAGTATATTACAATCACATATAAATCATTTACTTAAAGGATTCATGTTGACCTAACTTAATTATCTAACTCATCTTATCTTAGTAAAGCTCATTAGATCAACTAACTTCAGTTATATTACTATTTCATTTCATTTCTAAGAATCATGTTAACTCAAGTCCATTAACTAAATCATTTGATATGCATAGACCATATTAAGTCTCATTTAGTCACTAAATTAGATTAAGCCTGTAAGCCCCTAGATTTTTCGATAATATTAGCAAACCCTAAGAACCGGAAGTCAAAACGAAACCCTAAAATTAACCTAGTTCTATGTTTAGTCTAGTGAATCTAGATCCGGTAATCCGTGTTCTTAAACCCTAAAAAACGAAATTAAAATAATTATGGAATATGGTTCGTAATAATATAGGAAAGCCTAAAAATATTAGATTCTGAATTTTCTATTGACTTTCGGATCTGATCGGGATCAGTTTCCAAAAACCGTGCCCCGCTGCACTGGATAGTGAAAATATTCCGACAACACCAATAGATTCGTAAAAATATAAGGATTTCAAAAATATTAGTTTTAGAATTTTTTGGTAACTAAAAATATCAGATATAGACCGTTTACGCGTATTTTCTTTACTACTGGTATTTTAATTGTCTAGTCTACTATTTGTAGTACTTTTCTACTATTCATCTATCTCTACTTTTTCTTACACTCTATTCTTACACACTACCATACCTATACCTTACAATTTACTTTTCCCATACAACTTTAATCACATCACACTTTATACATTACTTCTTTTATTACAAAACAAACAAAATAAACAAATTTCCCCTCCTACATCAAGCAAAATCGGCGCCTATCCCTCTCCCATCCATCCAATTTTATTTTCTTTTTTAATTTATTTAATTACATCTAATTTCCACTCCAAAAATCTACAAATACCCCTTTCCTCTTTCATTCTTTCACACAACTCATTTCATACTAAAACTCTCCCAAAATCACTCCATAAAGTCCCTCTCTCAAAATCTCTCTCAAGATCTCTCTTTTCTTTAGAAAACCCATTCCCACATATTACTACAAACCATTCCATTCTTATTCAACAAACACATAAACCTTAGGTAAGATTTCTCTTATTCACTCATCGTGTTCATACAACTTAACATGAGTTTAGTATATATTTCTTAGACTTATGAGAGTTAAAGAAGCAACAGTATATTCATGTTTTGTTTTTGTTCATGTTTCTATTTTTCATTATGTTGTTATTATTATTGTTATTATTTGTTTCTAATCTAACTTATATAAAGTATTATGTATATTATGTATATATATTTATTTAGAGCATATAAGCTCATTTGTTATTTATTTACTTTCAAGTTATACAATTTATTTATTTCATGTTGTTATTAAGACTAGTCTTTCTAGTCTTGGACTTGTTCATATCAAGTCAAAATAATTTTCTTTCTTTGCTTTTCTTTTCTTTTGAGGACTAGTCTATTCTTAGTCCCGGGATACCTTGATGAAGCTAAGGTTCCCAATACTTGACTTTAGTTTTATGCTCTTATTTTATTCATCTTATTATATTGTTTTATTACATTTCTCATTCATGTATGAACATGTTGATATTGTCTCAACCATAATGGAAATGAGTTTTCTTAAGTAATAAAAATGAACTCTCTTTAAAAATAAATTTTGTCACATAAGGAATAATTTCTATCTTAAACAAATATTTTCTAAGATTAGATAAGTTTAGCTCAAGTTTTAAGTAATAACACTATATGTGATTTTATCAAGAAATACATAAAGTAAAGTTATTACAAACTCTCTTTTCAAACCAATAAAATAAGAAAGTTTTTTTAAACTTCATTCATTGTTTAAACAAAAGTTTTCCTAAACTTATTTATCAAAGTTTTCTACCAACACTCTAAAATACTAATGTCTAGATAAGATTTTCAAAATTAACTTATAAGATCATTGATATTATTCTTTTAAAGTAGATCTAACATTAGAAAAGCTTTAGAACACATAACCATGAAATATTTAGAAAAACTATGTTTTCCAAAACACTAGAAATAAATTTATGGGAATCCTAAAAGATTAAAAATTTTCTTTTTGAAAATGTAATTATTCTCAAAGTTAAGAAATGGAGTTAAAAGAAGGAAATACTTACTAATAAATTTTCCAAACAAAATTAAAAAGGAGATTTTCAAAGTCTTAGCTTTTCTCACTTTCAAGACATATTGTTTTACAAGATCATTGTTGAGACAACACCACTAAATTCATGCTTATGCTTTGAGTATATATATATATATATATATATATATGTATTCAAAGGATTTTCCAACCATACAATATATCTATATTTTTTGTACAAAAGCTCTTGAGTAAAGAAAAGTTTGAAACTTAAGTTTTGAAAATTGAATTTTCGCACCAAATTGTACGTTACTATTCCGAGACTCAAATAACTTCTTTTGACAAAAATAACCTTAGAAATAGATAGATCTTTTCGAGTATGTAGAAATCGGTATATAATATACGAAATTCCGAGTTAAAATGGGCAAGTTATGGCTATTTTAAGTTGGGATTTCCATTCATACGATTTTTAACGAGTTCAATAAGATAGAATTATAGATTTTGAATAGATCTTGGATGAAATACTTATGTCGGGTATTTCTTTTGTTTAGGTGTTGAGGACCAAGATCTTCTCTTACCCGAGGATTACTTCGACTCCTAGAAGAATGCTATGGACGAGTGAGTTTTCTTTATGCTTATGTATTCGCGCATGTGCTTGTAGAATAGAGCACTAGATGTTAAGAAAAGATAAAATTGATATGTATGTGGGATATCATCTGAATTATGTATGTGAATCGTTGTGTGCGATCAATGAACAATAAGTATATCGGAACCCGATTTGTGATTGATATAAATGTTTCCATGTATGTATTGTTATGTGTGCAAATATTGTTTGATCGCTTTAAATGATTTAATGTCATATTGAAATCCCCATATAATAAATTGCTCATGTATATCACTTAGAATATTATTTCGAAATTTTGCTACTACTCCTCAGCGTGGGACCGGAAAGGTAAGCTGCCTAGCTATATCTTGAGGGTTAGGACGTTCGGGGAATACGGTCTCAAGGTATAGCCAAGCCGGATCGATCGCTTTGGGTATGGAAAGCCCGGGGACTAGTAGTACTGTTCGTTGGAACCCCAAGACGCGCGCAAACTTTTAAGGAGGTCGTTCAGGGCCCAGTTCAAAGTATTCCCTAACCACCGATGGAGGGGTAAATCCATCATATATACGAAATCGGATAGTTGTATGTAATGTTTGATCATATGGTTGTTGCATTTTATATGCTTGATTAATAAACTTGGTTGGTTGCCTGTTATGAGTACTTTTGTGTAAGGAATATCTCACTAAGCTAGTCATGCTTTTACTCCTATAGACTTTGATATTGCAGGATTATCATTTTGCACCCGAGGCCATCTTGATCACCCGGGTAAAATCCTTATTTTGGGAAGCTTTTGGAGGAATTCTGCTTTGAAGTGTTAGAGTAGATTTCTTCTAAAATCTTCTAGCTTTAGTATGACCATGTTGTTATTATCAAGGGAATGCCCCTTAAAAGTTGTAAGACTTTTTATTTCTATGAAAAATATTAAGTGTTATTTTACATGTTTCGTTGCCAATATCTTAAAATGCATTACTCCACCGGTCTCCCTCTGATATGAATGTATGTCTTGTATCGATATGGAAGCTTTCGAGTGATTGAGGTAGTCATTCTTAAGTTTTAATATTGCGTACAGCAGGCTATCACGTTTAGGATACTTATTGGGACGTGACAAAGCCAAGTGAGACTTAGATTTGTTAACTAAGTTCATTTTATGTCTAAGAAGTCTAAACTTGTTATATTAACTCCTTACTCTGATGGTATTGAAGAAATCATGAATTATCATGCTTAACTATACATATATAACTAATGGAACAATTATAGCTTCAGCTTTTCTATTTCTAGAAATTTCCTTAAACTTACAACATAACAATTATAGGATTCTTCCTCAGCTTTTCATATCATTTGAAATCACTTTACTCCGAGTTCGGATGATTAAATTATGATAAAATCAAGTTAACTTGATAAAGGAATGAAAAACAAAGAAGATTTGGATCCATACGTGCCACGCCAAGGGTGGTGGTGATCACCACGCCCCCCACCATGCCCTATATTAAGGAGCGTGTAAAATTAGCAAGAGGGTAGAGGTCACCACGCCCCTTGCCATGCCCCCGTGGTGGCCTAGCAGTAGGTACAGTAGCTTCCACGCCCCCTGCCACAATCCACGGGAGGGGCGTATCAGCCCAAAAACGCATCCCCTGTTCTTCTTCTTCTTCTTCTTCAAGTTGCTTTTCTACATGTTTTATCCATCAAACTCCATTCTAACACCTTATCAACTCAGTAACATGACTTATAACATTTCTATATCCATCATTTTATCTTATTTACTCAATTCATCTCATCAATCCTTTAATCTATTCATGAACACATATATACGCTTAGGTCTTTAATGTATAAGTTCATACATCACTTGTTTACAAGTCTCTACTCAAGCTTTACTCCTAACTAGCATTAAATTATCATATAACAACAATCACAGCAAATAAAACAAAGAAACAACATTAAACCTACGTGTTGGATGAAATATATAGGATGTGTTCTTGCTCCTACTACCACTTTTTTTCACTCTTAAAGCTTTTACTAACATGGTTTCCACCTTTTATCCTTATTTCTAACTTCATTCTATCTCAATAACTTCTTGAGATTGAGATTTAATGGTGGAATTAAGAAAGAAGAAAAAAAAGATAGGGAAAGAAGTGTAAAAGAAAAGGAAAGGAGGAAGGAAAGAAAGAAGAATGGCAGCAATAGGAAAAAGAATAGGATAAAATAGGATAGACATAAAGTTAATTGAGAATATTTAGGATTAAAGACTTTGATTTAAACTTGTCAAATCACTATCTTAAGCATTAAAAACAATCAGGAGAAGATTTTGAAGTATAAATAAGTAAAATCGCTAACTTGACTTACGAACCAAGTTTAGAAATTTAATTTTGTAAAGTTTGATATTTAGTTGAGTTTGGGCTTAGAAACTGATACTTTTAATTAAGCAAGTAATATCAAAATTCAAGAAAATTGGAGATATACAATTTAGATTGAAGAAGCTATATTTGTGCATTTTGGAAATCTAAGTATTAGACTTAAGAAAATTTTAGATCATTTATAGATTAAAAGAAAAGAATATTCAAATTAAAATTGATTGATAAAATAGTGAAATTTGGCCTGATGGGAAAATGATCAAGGTAAGTAAACAAGTTAAAAGAACTAGAGTTCAAATTTGATAAACAAAAGGATTTAAGAAATTGGGTTTATAAAATGGATAATTAAAATAGTTAAAAAATTGAAAAGGAGTATTTGAAATCTCAAGTTCAATTAAGAATATTTATTAATTGATTATATCAATCTATCCATTTATAACCTATAATTCACATTATTTATTTTAACTAAACTATCTAAACTCAAATATTAAATTACACTCTAAGTAACTTTAGGAGTAACTATCTATTGGTAGTTGATATTATATTAGCTTTAGTTTTTATAATCAAAAGCTTTCAATCATTTTAGGATTTTATTCTTTCATTGTTTTATTCCAATTAATTTAGATTAAATTTTGATATTGTTTTCACTTCTATTGTAATTTTGAATTATTTAATAATCTATTATTTATTGGGTTAATATCTCATATTTCTGTATTAATTATCTAATATGTTTAATATTTCTTGTTGAGTTATGCTTTCTTACTATATTAATTTGGGGGTTCCTTGTAATATTTTTATTTTATAAAATGTCTTAAAATTCAAGTTATGTAGATTTAGTACCATTCTTTTATAATTATTTATTTTACTCATCATTCATTTCTTTAATTATTCGGAGTATTTTATTTATAACTTTGGTTATTATTCTTACTAGCTTGAATCTCATTTCATTTATTGCATCTATATATATTCTAATTTTGTCCTTGTTATTTTTATAGAATTTTATCTTAAAACATAATTATTCAAATTTTTAAACGATCATCAAATTATTTAAATTTTAATATAATTAAATCGCAAGAAATTAAGAATATCTTCCATGATTTTTCTCAAAACTTTTTCAATAATTTTACATTATTTTCTTAACGATTATTATTTCTGAATTGTATGAATTTAGGTTTTTACACTAGTCGCGGTGCACAATGAAGACATTTGACCGCGCCTGTGATTAAAACTGAGGGGAACATAAAGAATTGAACATAGAGCCAATCAAGGTGGAGATCACGCTCATGATTGAGCCTAGCGATTAAAACTTTAAAGAAGTGCAAACCAAGTTAAAGTTTTATTTAGAGCCAACAACGACCTTAGTTGTGCCTGTGATTACCCCATTAGTTGACCCTTGTTATGCACAAGATATTTTCTAATAAAGTTTGTTATATTGAATCTGCTACATTAGTAATAAAATCTTCATTATTTCCGTGCCTACCATTAATAAATAGGCATGTACGGTAGTGTAATAAGCATGTACCATACCATTTAGAATAGTGTGTAAATATTTGTTGTAATTAATTCTACTAGGGTTCAAGCTTCTTTGGATCAATTCTTGAGCTAAACCGAATTCATTATGCAAAGATTGCTATGCCTATGGGTGCTTTCTATCTAATTCTTGTTATTCCTCTAATTTTGTGCTTAATTTAATAAATATCATGGAGAAATAACTTGTCCGAGCATAGATTTTGTGGAATCAAGACCTGATTCTTGTGATTTCATTTATGCATTTATGGAATATTGTTGAGTACTTGTAGTTAATAGCTTGAGTTGCATTTTCTTAGTTTTTTGTGAGTGCTCTATGTGAAGTCATGTTAGTTTTGATTGAATAGATTAAAAAATAGTTCTTTTGAATAGATCTAAGCTATTAATAAGGATTGCTCATAACATCTAGAAATACGATGGTGAAATCCTTCTGTCACTTGATTAATTATTCATGAAACATGATTTTTAATTAAAGGATTCCTATTCTTAATGCGGATCTAGGTTGCTAATGATTTCTACAAAGAACTCATTGAATTTGTTTTTTAAATCACACGATAAGGACTCGGTGAAAATAAGATCTAAGCTAATCTTTGCATATTTGAATTTATCTTTATTAGATTCACTTAGAAGTATGTACATAGTAGCTTGGATCTATAAATATCTTAGGTAGATTGTGAATAGTATATCATGAACCCTTGAGTTTCCTTAGGCTAGATAATAGACCAGTGTGAGTAAAATTGGTGCTAAGGATCCCTTGGAATATGACCCAATGTTTTTATACTATTTCGATAGGTTTGCTTGCTTAAATTAGTAGTGACCAAAATTGAATCGAACTATTAGCATCTATAAATTTTTAAAGCTTCTTCATGTCTTTCAAAACCAAACCAATGTAATGCCTACTTTTTTTATTCATTTTTGGTTCAATTACTTTTAATTTAATTCTTATCAACCTCTAGTGCAATTGATATGAGCCCCTCTCTAAAACTAGAAGAAATTTTTTTTTTTTGAAATTTTTTAAGCATTGCCATCCGACTAAGATCGATAAAAAATAACAAGTTATAATCAATGGGTTGTTGATTCTAAATAAGCTATTGATCTATGAGAAGAACAAGTTAAAAATCAATCTCCAGTAAAATGAAAGTTTCATAAGTTTGTAGAACATCCTATTAAAACCTAGCTGATGCACCTTTAAACTATTAAATTAAAGTTTATCCCTTTAATACTCTAAAGAATGTTGATGCTTGAATTAATATTTTCAAATTAAGTTGAAGGAGACTTTTACAAGAAAATTTAGTAATTGAGTTGACATTTGCAAGACAAGGGTAAATATATATATATATATATATATATACTATTTTTAAGTTGTCTTATAAGTACCAACATACTTGCGAATCGATATTAGATTGATATAGCTCTTTTATGAAGCTCTAGTATATTGGTTTCTTTTACAATTTTGGATTCTTTTTGCTTTAAGTTTATTAAATTTTATTGTTTTGGCAAAATAAAGTTTAAAAGAATAAATATCCTATGAACTACCAATTTGATTTTTTTAAAAAATATTTTCTTAGCTTCTATTTGTACTATTTTCTAGTTTAAACAATTTGGTAAAGCTCAAAAAACCGAATCTTCAATATTTACATAAATATTAATTGATCCGATTTGTGTTGATTTCTTTGAAAAAATTTGAATTTGTTAATCAAATTACAATTATGATTCACCCAATTTGCTAAACTTTCAAGATTATGTGTTATTTTGACAATATTCGATGTAGTAGTCTTTGAAAAAGAATCGTGTATTTTATCTATTTGTTGAATTTTTTAGTCTAGTTTTGCATTTTTTTTATCTTGTCTTAGAAAAAAAAGGCCAAATGTGTTTAGCTTGACTCAAGTTCTTAACCTCCCATGCACATGCATCTGTCTTTTCTAACTTGAGCCCAATTAAATAGGTCAGCCCATTATGAGTCATTTAATTGGATTAAGTCCTTATATATAATAAGTCCATATTAGCCTAACTTATTTATATTTTAAGCCTATTTCATTTATTTTTTGAAAACCTTTGATTTAAGCTTAATAAAAATTCTTATTTTAAAATGTATAAAACCTAAATGGGCAAAAAATGAGATGTTTACAAATGGTCTCCACCAAAATCCTCCTAGCAAAGGCTTAATACAAATGGCTCAATTTGCCTTTGGACAGGAGTAGCCACTATTGGAGTTGTTATCCGTGACGATCAAGTCAACTGGATTTCTAGTATGGTAGAAAAAAGGGAAAGTGGACATCCTCATAGCATAACTATGTGCTATAGCTTGAGGGCTAGACCTTTGTTTGAAACAGGGCATTACAAATCTGGAAATCAACATTGACTCAAAACTTGTAGTTCTTTTATTGGCCAAAACACATAACCCAAAACTTAAATATCTAAATTTTCTCTTTTTGTACAGGGAAAAAATCTCGAAAATGTAGCAGATCCAAGTCCAACACTGGTCGAAAGAAACCAATCAGATTGCAGATGCTCTAGCAATAAGCACATCGAATGGAGTAGGACTACCGGAATATGAATGTCCCTATTGAAAGTTTTTTTTTGAAATGAATGGCTTTTGACTTGAATCTTTTGGCATGTATTAAGGACTACTGCTATGATGAAATTCCTACATCTACTAGATCTCTATAATGTTGCTTCTGGGAGCTTATAACTTGAATCTTTTGGCACATACTAAGACTAATGCTAATGGGTAATTCCTAGATCTACTAGACTAGACCTCCATAATGCAGCCTTTGGGATGTATGATTTTTGCTTCATGGCCACCAATATTTTAAGCCAGCGCATGAACACATATGTGTATTCCTACTTTGTTTAATGAATGATCTATGAAGTTAAATATATATACATATATATGATTTGATCCCGTAAAATAAGAAATTGATATTAGACAGATCTAAATTTCCAAATTTATGAGGTCTTATTGTTTTATATAATATAAATAAGGTCTTGGGCTGAACAAATGTTGGACATTAGAAATTCCATCACGGGCTCGGGCGTCTGGCATGTATTCCTTTGGGTTTAGACCTTGCTTAGAAATTGTTATATTATCCTGCGACCCATTACCGTGGCTTTGGCATTAACGTGGGCTTCTAATTCACCTTGGGTCTCTTTTGCATGTGAACTTTGCACTGAAAATAACCTTTGTGTAAAGAACAATTTGAAAAATAAATAAATAAATAAATAAAAGACCTTTGTGTATATCCTCTATGTCTTCACATTTTTACTTTATAAAAAAAAATTAAAGTATATGCATAAGTATAGTATAAAGATGGGATAAAATTTATAGTTTTCTCATTTATCATTTATTTATTCAATAAGAAAATAAAAAATTTATATGATTGTTTTGGGAAATCTTTTTTTTTTTTTTTTAAATAGAGAAAGCAAGCGAATACTATTTCGTTTCGAATAAAATGGTTTTTGGTTTCCTTTTCTTTTTACTAAATTTATATTTTATAGAATAACCAAACTACGTGCATATCAGTTGTTAATGTACTTTTACTTTTATATATCATCTCGGAATTTAAAGAAGATAAACAATGTACACTCGAATAAAAAATATGGTGAAAATCTATTGATGAATGCAAAATCCATAAATTTGAACGTAAGTTGAATATTTTGCTAACACCAAAGCCATAATTTATGTAGGTAGTAAGGATTCTCTAAGGATTATATCATCTTGTAGACTCCAGACATCATCTAAACTTCTTATTCATTTTCTCAATCTGTTCCCTTTAGCATGCAAATGACACTTTTGGAGGGAAATTTGCGTAATCTTGGACACCATTTATTAGTTTTTGTTTTAGGGTTTATTTGGATTATTGGATTTTTATTTGAATCGTGTCTATTTGATCTACATATGTAACTTATCTATATCATATTTATATTATATTTGTATCATATCTAATTGGTTAATTTATGAATAAAACTATTAGTTTTTTATCGGTATCTATTTTTTGATAAACGACTATATTAAAATGATAAAAATATGATGTCAAAATGATCAAAATATAATAAAAATATAAGATATACATTTAATTCCAAAAAAGATATGGAAAAATAGTGTTAATAAGCTCGCATAATTAATCATATTGTCTGCTAATAGGATCGATGCTCTTATTCATGGGTCTAAGTTTCGAATCTTAGTTCTTACATAGAGATAGTGAAATTCTCATTTAGGGATCACGATTTTAGCTGATACGTACTACGAATATTATTTGCAATGCTATGGCTCACTTTCTTATATGTATAAACATTTTAAAAATCGTGTTATCATATTTATTTTTGTCTTTCAAAATTAATTTTTCTATTTGTCTCATTATTTTGAACAAATGATACATTATATAGAAAATTTTGTTTTTAAAAAAACATTATATAGAAAATTATGACAAGAAAGAAAAAACAGCAATCTAAAAATTTAAGGTTAATTTATCTTTTTGAGGCAAGACAGAGAAACAGAAAATAATTGAGAACAATATGATATGAAAGTTGTAAAAAAAAAATTAAATTTAAATTATACAAAAAATGGCAATAAATTCACCATAAACTAATAGAGAATATAAACAATTAAAGAAAAAAGAAATAAATTTTATAGTCAATGACATGTAGACGGATTTCTTGCTGGAATAATAATTGGAATATTGGGTCGAGCTTGGGGTTGTTCTCTGAAACAAAAGTCAATATTACCGACACCAAAAAATGGCATGTCTTCATCAATATCTTAATAATATGCTCCAGCCGCTTACACTTCACTCTTCACGATGAAGATTTCGGAGTTCACTCGTCACCGAAGACAGACTCGAAAAAACTTAAAACTTGTGACCTAGAAATCATTTCTAATTGTCTTGGACTGAATACGAATAAAGAAAAAAATGAAACAAAAAAAAAAATTAAAGAAAAGAAAAATTATCGATGCTCTCACACCATCAATAAGGAAAATGAATCATATCAAGTTTGAAAATAATTTTTATTTAATACTCATTCATTCTTTTTAAAATGTTAACAGCAGGACTACTAATGGTAAAAGTAAAGTTAAATATGAGTCTTATAATATAAATTTAATCTAATGGCTATTATCTAACAACTAAAAAGAAATAATAATATAATACTAATAAATTTAGTTATATGTTTCAATATAATATATTAAAAAGATAAATAAAAGGCAAATCTATTTTAAATAATTATCTAAATAAAATAGTTAAATATAAAAATATTCATGTATGACTGTTGATGCGAACCCCTAAGCATGTGTTGATGGCCCATTTGGTTTCTCTCTGACTTGGAAAAATTCACTTTAATAAATTAAAATTGATGTATTGGCCAAAAAATAAAAAATAAAATTGATGTAATGCTCATAAAGATTTGGATTAATTCTCTAAAGCTCTACCCATTTGACTACAAGGTATTTGCTATCTCTCATGATTCAATCATCAATAATATCATCTATCTCTTTCTTCTTCTTTTTAAATGATGAAACATGTGAATTTGATGGAATTCAAGGGTAGGAAATGTAACATTCGAATCATATGAATATCTAGTTTTAGTCAATTCATGGTTAGGTAAGAGATTCTCAACAACACTTGAATTTAGTGTAAGCTCCAAAATATATGCATTTGCGTTAATCTTCAAAACTTTAAAAGTCCCATGCCTTTAGCATGTAATTTTCTACAAGATCCCAATGGAAATTCCTTTGGTCTAATTTGAGCAAGTACCAAATCTCCTTCGTGAAATTCCTGAACACCTATAGCAAACTTATATAATTCATTACATAAGTTAATTTTCTTTTTTAATTCTGCATGTAAGTTATGATAGGTGACAAACGATTTAGTGGGTTTAGAAGATCCAGATGTAACTAGCAGTGGTATAAGATCCATGAGGTGTTTAGGCTGATAAATTAACTCAACTTCAAAGGGACTCAATCCGGTGAACCTATTCATTGAGCTATAGTAAGCAAATTTTGCCAAATGAAGGATATAATCTGAAGTGGATAAATGGTCACTAATTGAACACTACAACAAATCATCTAAACTCCTATTAACTACTTTGGTCTTATTGTCAATTTGAATATGAACTATAGAAGAAAATTGTAATTTGGTACATAACATTTTCCACAATGTCTTCTAAAAGTAGCTATGAATTTGACATCCTTATCCCCATGTAGACATCTCCTCAGGTGACAGGTCTAGGTCCTAAATTTATGGGTCTGTGACCACCTTGTGGACCGTCCAGTTTGTGGTAGGTCAGGACAGTTCCAACTCATCTTTTTTTGTAAAAATTAAAAAAATTAAAGAATTTTTTTAATTAAAGGATCGTTATGGAGCTATTGGGTCCATGGGTCCTACTAAAGGACTCGGCTTGGACTCGCAGGCCACAACAGGTCTGCCAGGCGGGTTTCACCTATCCTATTAGGGCTGATCCAAGGAAAGACCTGGTGTGGCAAAGTTGGGTTGGGTCCTGATTTGGACTTGACCTGAGGAGTTGTTTATCCCTATGCAATACAATACTTTAAGATAACCCATGTAACCTAATAACCTCATTAAAGAGTCATTTGGCTATGTTGAAAGCATATGCGGTCTTACTTCATGATATAAAATTTTCTATCTTAGAAAGACAATCTATGATGACTGAAAAAGGAAAGGAAAATGATCTACTAGCTTAAAGATTGAATCATGCTTTCAAGGTATCACAAATAAGCCTAACACAAAGTCTATACTTGTCACGCCCCGAGGGTACCCTAATAGTAGTAAACAAGTTCACTTGAATACTATTACTAAATTACCTTCAGAGAATGACAGGTTTTCAAAACAACAAGATCTTTTTAGTAGCTTGATAAGAAATAACAAATATATGAAAGAAATAACTTAGTGAATAAACGTTACAAAACTATTACAACCCATAAAATTCCTTTGTAGTACACAACTGAATAATCTATTCTAATAGTACATAACCATCAAACTAAAATGTATCTATAGACTTCTAGCTTCAAAACTCTTACCGGAGCCATATTCCTGGATGTAACTAACCAGGGTCGTAAAGTGAACCTGAAAAGACTGTAGGAGTATGAGCGAAACCACAGCTGAGTGAATAACCAGACATACCATACATCACACAAGTCATTAACAAATCATATGCAATGCAAGCACTCAATCATATGTACAGATACAAGTTTGGATGATCTAGAATCCAAACAGGAAAAAGATTTACGCCCTCTTTTTAATGGGTTGAAGAACCAAATCTTAATGACCCACCTGCCCAAGAGAGACTAAGTACACAGGAGTATCAGAAATTTCTCATTTTAAGTTATCACTCTTAATATAGTTGATTAAACTGACCATCTCCTGCAACTTTCTTAGAAACTTCCTAAGTATTAATCATTTCAAAGCGATTCTACGGGCGACGTTCTTCGGTGCCTTTTAGTTCCTCATAGGACCGCCAGACCAAAGAGAACCTTGGAAGAACTTCACATTAGATCAACCAAGCGAAAATAGAGATCCGAAATATTAACACGTAGCAGGCTGTCACAACCATATATGCAATAATGCAATTGATGCAATGCATGATCTTATTATATTGTTAGGTCAATAGGTCTTAATCAATTTCAAAGTGACCATACATTACACACAATCATCCTTATACTACTGCACAACATCGATCATTGCATTATCGCTTTTATAAAGTATTCATTAATACAAATTAACTAAATTCCTATATGTGATTAGTGTCCTAGACTCGATATTTTGGTAATTATTATTACTTAGTGTTGTCGTGTTTCTTTTATTTTATCTCGCATAATTGTTTTGTTATTTTTAGAAGTTACATTACTCAAGAAATTAGCTTATTTCAATTTCCATTCTTACCTATTTTATCTTGATAAAACAAATATTAGACTAATACTAAATTTAATTAATACTAAATATTTTTCTTAATTCTAGGGTTTTAAAAGTTATTAATCCAAATAGGCTTAAATATTTGTATTAAACTAACTATCTATAGATTCTTGCATCCTCAAGTACATATATTCAGTAGGCATATTATATATATATATATATATATAGTTTCTGTTTGGGTTCGAAAAAGCTTTCGTTGGAAAATTTTGACTGTAAGCCGGCTCAAGGCCGTCAGCCTTCATTCCCAGGTGCCGGTGTAAAATTGATTTTGTAACTTATTCCATTCCGAGTGCACCGGCGTTGAAAGCTGTCGGCTTTAAACGTACGCCGGCCCTACGCCGTCGGCGTAGATCTCCAGGTAGTCGGCTTATGTTCATGTTTTACATGAAAATTAATTTACGTAGCCTCTGATCAGTGTAAGCCGCTTATAAGCCGCCGGCCTATCCTGGTAAGCCGCCGGCGTTCAGCGTTTACACTGCCGGCCTTGAGGCAGTGTTGTACTGTTCATCATCTTCCTCCTCGGTTCAATTCTTTTTCTTTGATTTTTACACGTTAAAAACCTTACTAAACCGTTTGTAAATGTTTATATACTTTATATAAGAGTATAAAACAACTTTCAACACGTTTAAAAACATAAATATATAGATCTCGATTCTTAGAACATAAGCTAGGGTTTTGGAGTATTACCTCGTTGAATCTTGTTTAATGCAATCCGAAGCCCGTGTTTGTGTTTATTAAGTTCCTAAGATGATTAGAAGTCAGTTATAATCCTTAGATTTGAACGAAAATCCTTTGAATCATGTCAACATACCTTTGAACTCGTTTTTGAGGGTTTTTAGCTTTGTTCTTCCTTTGATCCGAATTCCATTGTTTTGTTCGATTTGTTTTCTGTTTTTGGTTGGTTTTGATTGTTATTTGGGAGTATTTTCGGACTGATAACTTTGAGAGTTAATGGAGTTTGTTTGTTTCTCCATTATGGTTATTAAACACTAATATATATAGAAGGAAGGAAGGAGGATGATGTTGTGGCTGCTCCTTCGATTTTTCCTCCGATTCTTTATCTTTTTGGCTGTTGTTTTCCTTGCAATTAATGTGGAGCTGAGTTGGCAACTATTGATTGGTGTGGAGGTTGCTTTGTTTGACAAATTTGGTGCATGATTGAGCAAAAATCCGGCTCCTCTTTCTTCTTCAATTTCCACCGAATGCAGCCGAGATTCATATATATATATTAGTTTATTATTTAATTTAGTTTTGAGTTAATTAAACAAGTTATACGGGTATAGATTAGCTAATATTTGGAAGTTTTTGTACAAAAATATTTATAAAGTTATACAAACACTTAGATTTTCAAATAATACAAATTTAGGTTATATATATGTAGTTATTTATTCGTATAATTTTATCTCCCGCGATTTGGATTTCTTAAGCTCGTTAGGTCAATTTTTGTTTCAGGCTCGATAGCTTAAGAAAACTCGGTTTAGAACAATAGCGTGATCCGATTATTTATTTGGAGTTTAGATTTTGAGTTATTTGACAGTTTATATTTTCGTTGTGTATTTAAAATCTTAACGGTTCATTTTTGGATCATCGTTTTCTGTTTATAAGCATAAATAATCATTTATGCATATTGGACTTAATACAGAAATCAAACTATATATATATATATATATATATCTAGTTTTGATACAAACATGAAATTCTTATTAGTAGCTTTTAATTTTAACTAGAATTTGAATTTAGGTTTAAGTCTAAATATAAACTCATTACTACTCGTTATTCTAATCTGAATCATTATCGAGATAAAAACAATCATTTAATCTCTATATTCATATTTTCTATTTAAATCTATTGTATATCAGGTTTCGGGTCTAAATTTTAGATCATATCTTGAATTATTTATTCAAGATACAAGATCTCGTTTTTGGTATTAACTAGGGTTAAAGAATTTCTTTATTCGGTTCCTAAATTCTTCATCTATCCAAAATCTAAATATTATCTATTATTAGACTTCGATCAGAATCTAAATCTATTATCTAGTTTATAAATCTATTATAAGGTCTGTACTAATGTGAAAAATTCCGGGTTTACATTCTCCCCCCCTTAAAATAAGCTTTGTCCTCAAAGCTTGAGTGCGTACCTGAGTTTTCAAACAAATGTGGATAGCTTTTCTTGATCTCCTCTTCTAATTCCCAGGTAATCTTTCTGTTTGTAGATCCCATAATACTTTGACATAGTGGATTTCTTTATTCCTGAGAACTTGCACTTTCCGTCCAATATCTTAACTGGATGCTTTTCATAAGTCAAATTTCCTTCAAATCAATTGGTTCTAATTCCACTATCTTATCTGGATCCGGTACATACTTTCTTAGAACCGATACATGGAAAACATTATGTATACCAGACAAATTAGGTGGCAATGCAAGATGGTATGCCAGATTCCCAACTCGTTCTAATATCTCAAATGGTCCAATATATCTAGGACTCAACTTGCCTTTTGTTTGTCTACCATGAAGACTTGATTGGACTTATCTTTAAGTATACATGTTCTCCTTCATTAAATTCCAATTCCTTCTTTTCAAGTCCGCCCAGCTCTTTTGTCTATCTTGTTGCTTTCATTCTTTGCTTTATCACTGAAATCTTTTCAATAGTTTCCTGAACCATTCAGGTCCAACCAATACTTTCTCCAAGTTATCCCAGAATAATGGTGACCGACACTTTCTACCATATAAAGCTTCATAAGGTGGCATTCCTATGCTTGAATGGTAGCTGTTATTGTATGCAAATTCCACTAATGGTAAATGTTGGTCCCAATTTCCTTTGAATTCCATAATACATGCTCTCAACATATCCTCCAATGTCTGAATAGTCCTTTTGTTTGTCCATCAGTTTGAGGATGATAAGCTGTACTGAAATTCAACCGGGTTCCCAAAGCTTTTTGTAATCCTTGCCAAAATCTGGATACAAACCGTGGATCTCTCTGATACTATACAGCAGGTACACCATGCAATCTCACAATCTCCTTCAAATATATTCGTGCCAATTTCTCCAATGGATATGTCATGTTAATTGGCAAGAAATGAGCTGATTTTGTGAGTCTATCCACAATAACCCAAACAGCATCATGACCTGCATTTGTCTTAGGTAATGAGCACACAAAGTCCATGGAAATTTGATCCCATTTCCATTCAGGTATTGGCAATGGTTTCAACAATCCTGGTTTTTGATGTTCAGCTTTGATCCTTTGACATACATCACATTTAGCAACAAATTCTGCAATATCCTTCTTCATTCCATTCCACCAATACGCATTTCAACTCTTGATATGTCTTTGTTTCTCCTGGTGTATAGAATATCCAGAATAATGTGCTTCATGCATTAATTCCTTCCTCAAGTTTTCATCATGTGGCACACACATCTTTTATTCATCTCAATACTTCTTCTCCATCCACATGAAAATCCTTGTACTTTCCTGGGATATTCCTTGTTTAATCTCTTGAATTTCAACATCTTCTTTCTGGGCTTCTTTAATTCTCTGAAGCAAAGTAGGTTCCAAAATTAGATTTCCTAACTCAGCTTCCAAACCTTGTATTGAGAATTCCAAGTTTAATCTCTCAAATTCTTGATGAGTTCTTTTTGTTCCGTTAGTATTGAAGCCACTTCTCCATAACTTTTCCGGCTCAATGCATCCGCCAAGCATTCACTTTACCCGGATGGTAATTAATGGTAAGATCATAATCTTTAATTAATTCCAACCATCTCTTTGTCTCATATTCAACTCTTTTTGTGTAAATATATACTTCAAACTCTTGTGATCCGTATATATTTCACATTTCTGCCCATACAAATAGTGACGCCAAATCTTGAGTGCAAAAACAATAGCAGCTAATTCTAGATCATGAGTGGGGTAATTCATCTCATGTGGTTTCAGTTGTCTAGAAGCATATGCTATTACTTTTCCATTCTGCATTAACACACATCCCAATCCATTTCTAGATGCATCACTATAGACAGTATATAAATCCTTGTCATTGGGCAAGACCAAGATTGGTGCTGATATTAACCTTTTCTTCAACTCTTGGAAACTTTGTTCACGTTGATCATTCCACTCGAATTTCTCATTCTTCGAGTCAATTGAGTCAAAGGTCGTGCAATCTTTGAGAAATCCTTCACAAATTTCCGATAATATCCTGCCAATCCCAAGAAACTCCTAACTTCAGTAACAGTTTCAGGTCTTTTCCATTCCACAATAGCTTTAACTTTTGCAGGATCAACTGATATTCCTTCTCCAGAAACAATATGTCCAAGGAATGATATACTTCTAAGCCAAAATTCACACTTAGACAATTTGGCATACACTTATTGTCTCTCAATATCTGTAACACCTTCTCAAATTCTCATCATGTTGTTCTTCATTAGACGAATATACAAGTATATCATCTATGAAAACAATCACACAGATATCCAGCAAAGGTCTAAAGATACGATTCATCAATCCATAAAAACTGCAGGTGCATTGGTTAATCCAAATGGCATGACCAAAAATTCATAATGACCATACCTAGTTCGGAATGCAGTCTTTGGTACATCTTCTGCTTTGATTCGGATTTGATGATATCCTGACTTTAAATCAATTGGGAAAATACCTTTGCTCCTCTCAATTGATCAAAAAGGTCATCAATCCTGGGTAAAGGATATTTGTTCTTGATAGTTACTCTGTTAATTCCCTATAATCAATACAGAGTCTCATTGATCCATCTTTCTTTTCACAAACAGCACTGGTGCTCCCCAAGGTGAAACACTAGGTCTGATAAATCCTTTATCCAACAATTCTTGTAGTTGCACCTTTAATTCTTTCAATTCCACAGGTGCCATTCGATACGGAGCTTTTGATACTGGCTCGGTTCCAGGTATCAAATCAATTGAGAATTCCACTTCTCTGTGTGGGGGTAATCCTGGTAATTCATCTGGAAATACATCTGAGTATTCACATACTGTTCGAATGGTATGAATATCCAATTCCTTGGATTCACCTTCAGTTGCTCCAAGAATACAACCGTTCATCTCCATATCTTCTTCATTTTCCACTTCAATTGCTGTTATCCTATTTCTGACTTCTTTGAGTATCTCACCTCTATACTCTTTTCTTTCTCCTTGATTATTGACAAAAGATACTATTTTGAGATGGCAATTAACTTTTGCTTTTACAGCAGTTAACCAAACCATACCCAAAATAATATCATATTTTTGCATCTCTATCAGAATTAAATCAGAATTGATTCTTGATCTCCAATCTTTAGTGGACAACTCTTGATCATCTTCCCGTGTCACCACTAAATCTCCAGTTGGCGTAGTAACTCTCAATTCCTTATTCATGCTTTCAATTGATAATCTTATACGCCTTGCTAATCCAGTATTTATGAAAGAATGCGTTGCTCCCGTGTCAAACAAAGCATACGCAGTCTGATCCCCTACTTGAATTGATCCTAAGTATCAATTATTAAGTTCATGTCATTTTCAACTTATAAAGACTTCTATTGCTCATCTACTTGTGATTGTGTCTAATAACTTTAGATAAACAAATATATAATTACATACCTGCAATGAGTCCATATTCTTCAGGATCAACTTCCTCCCAAATATTTTCTTCATCTCCTTCCTCTATCTCCACATTCTCAACGGACTTCCATACATGGCAAAAACTCTGGCCGTGCATTGGCTTTGTTGGCATTCCATTTTTCGATCCTGAGGCTCCAATCACTCCTTTAGATTGTGAAGATCCAGCTACTGCAGTTGCTTTCTGTGGACAGTTTGGGCTATGTGCCCAACTTTATTGCATATGAAGCAAGTTGCAGTTTTTCTTTTTGGACAATCGTTTATCATATGCCCATTTCCCCACAATAATAACATTTGTTCTGTAATTGTGGACAATGCCTTGGGTAATGAGAACCTTTACATTTCCAACAAGTAACATTATTCTTCCCATTACTCCTCCTTTGTTCACATTGAAAGGTTTGAAGAATTTAACCTTCTTAGGCACAGAACTTGCCATAGAACCATCATACATCTTTTCCCGAACATAGTTCCCTTCTTCTTATACCTCTCAAGTTCATACTTCCTTGCACGTTCAATGATACGAGCTTTTTCCAACATAGCTGCAAAGTTATCAACCTCAAATTCAGCAAGTCTTCTTTGGAAATGAGGTTCTAATCCAGCCATGAAAGTCTGTCTCTTAAGCTCATCACTGTCCCGATAAGCATCTGGAGCCAAACAACCGATTAAACTCATGTTCATATTCATCAATGGTCTTAGCTCCTTGGGTCAAATTCATCAGGTCAGTGCTATACTTTGCTTTTAGACTGCTTGGAAAATATTCCTTCAAAAATTTCGTCTGAACTTCCCAAGTAATTGGTTGTGACAAACTTCTTTGTTTCGAATTCCACCATATCCTTGCTCTTAACCTTAATAAATAAGTCCCATAGGATACTTTCAAGCTTCAGGTACTGGAAAACATCAAGGGATCGCTCAATCTGAGCTAGCCATCTTCAGCTTCTCTGGCTTTCCCGGTATTCCCTCAAAATATCTGTTGCACTTAATGAATTCTGGCAACAGATTCCTTTGAGGACGTAAAGGTGGTGGCGGCGGTAATTCTTGTTCATATCGAGGGGGTCCTTGTACCTCAGCAGTAGACTCATTTGGGTTCACTGGTCCATTTTCCTGAAATTGAACCGGTGGAGTATGCCTTTCATTTCTTCTAGGATTTGGTGGAGTCATTGCTGGTGCTCCAACAGGTGGTGCTACATTTGTGGCCAGCATATTTTGTAAAGCTTGCAAAATCAAGACATTTTGTTGTTGAAGACTTTGTAAAACATCCTCAATTCGGTTTTGGGGTGTCGCAGGAGCATCTATTGGGGGATCTCCAGAAATTCTGGCATTTCTACTTTTATTTCTTCCTCTTGGCATTCTATTAACATTAAACATATTACTTAAGTTAGATCATAACTCATCTTTATCAAAAGTCGTCATAGTCATTCATATATGCAACACATACATAACCAAAATACATCAGAGCTTTTCATGGTTAGTGCATTATGTACATATCAAAAATTGCACTACCCTAACTTAGCTTTCTATCATAGTCACCAAAAGATACATGTACACATCAAAAGTCTACTACTATAGTCCTGTCATGTCATCATAAGCAGATAATACACATCATCATATAATACTAAAATCAGACTCAAGGACTGGGGTGAAGACGACCCTTGCCCTTCTCCTGAGGGCCTAATCGAGGGTAATCATCATCTCCCTCAGAACTACTATCATCAATCTCTATCATCTCACCCTCATCTCCTGGAGGTGCTAGTGTCAGGGCTGTGTCCATTATCCTAATGCCTCTGGGTGCCGGCCTCATCTCACCCTCAGCTCTAAGTGGTACATCACTCTCAATCCAGCCTCCATGTGCTGATCCAATCCATCTGGCGTAATTAAAATCTGAGACATATTTCTCTACCTCAATTCTTCTTCTCTTACCTTCTCTCTCATCCAACAGCTCTGTGGTGATACTCCTCGTGTGGACAGTAGTCTGAACTGTCTCCTGTACTACTCGATCCTATACAAGGGTAGGATGCTGGAACTCACCTCCTATCTCAGGGATAATAGGCGGTTTCCTCATCAACATGCATTTAGAGTGACTGCATCTACTAAGTCGTGCAAGCATCAAGTCATCATCATAGGCTGCATCACCTCTGACTCGGGTATGATCCTACCTAAGATCATGAGAATAGACTGCTCCTCTGCCAATATCTACCCAAACTCTAAAATCTGGGAGCTTTGGTCTCTCTGATCTGGATGAGACTATAAATGCTATGTTGTCAATCTCCAGACCACCTCCTTTCTACACTATCAGCCTCTCAAATTTATAGAGTGTCTCTATAGCTGATCCGTTATCTGGAAAAGCCCGCTCCATCAAAATAACCAGCCTTTAAACAAAGGCAATAATCCTCGCTTCCAGTACTGAATCTCTCCAAGTCTTGGTAATCCCGCGCAAATACAAGTCCTCTACCAGAACTCGCAGTCTGCGCCTGTAGTCTATCAAAGTCTCCTCCTCCTGCATACTAAAGATCTCCCATCTAATGTGACACGTAACAGGATTAGTCTACACACAATAAAATTTGCATGATTAATAATAATCACACACACTTTATTCCTAATTGTGTAGTATAATTCTACCCATGACTACTCAACTACTACTAAAGAGTGCTAACTAAATCTAATTTACTACATTCACTAAATGCAATTCTTTTGCATATTTATCTTTCTTATTCTAGCAACCAGGCTCTGATACCAACTAAATTCTGTCACGCCCCGAGGGTACCCTAGTAGTAGTAAACAAGTTCACTTGAATACTATTACTAAATTACCTTCAGAGAATGACAGGTTTTCAAAACAACAGGATCTTTTTAGTTGCTTGATAAGAAATAACAAATATATGAAAGAAATAACTTAGTGAATAAACGTTACAAAACTATTACAACCCATAAAATTCCTTTGTAGTACACAACTGAATAATCTATTATAATAGTACATAACCATCAAACTAAAATGTATCTGTAGACTTCTAGCTTCAAAGCTCTTACCGGAGCCATATTCCTGGATGTAACTAACCAGGGTCGTAAAGTGAACCTGAAAAGACTGTAGGAGTATGAGTGAAACCACAGCTCAGTGAATAACCAGACATACCATACATCACACAAGTCATTAACAAATCATATGCAATACAAGCACTCAACCATATGTACAGATACAAGTTTGGATGATCTAGAATCTAAACAGGAAAAAGATTTATTCCCTCTTTTTAATGGGTTGAAGAACCAAATCTCAATGACCCACCTGCCTAGGAGAGACTAAGTACACAGGAGCATCAGCAATTTCTCATTTTAAGTTATCACTCTTAATATAGTTGATTAAACTGACCATCTCCTGCAACTTCCTTAGAAACTCCTTAAGTATTAATCATTTCAAAGCGATTCTACGGGCGACGTTCTTTGGTGCCTTTTAGTTCCTCATAGGACCGCCAGACCAAAGAGAACCTTGGAAGAACTTCACATTAGATCAACCAAGCGAAAACAGAGATCCGAAATATTAATACGTAGTAGGCTGTCACAACCATATATGCAATAATGCAATTTGTGCAATGCATGATCTTATTATTTTGTTAGGTCAATAGGTCTTAATCAATTTCAAAGTGACCATACATTACACACAATCATCCTTATACTATTGCACAACATCGATTATTGCATTATCGCTTTTATAAAGATATTTTAACAATCATACACTCAAATCCAGTCATACTTCCAGCAAACATTCATTTGATTATCTTGCAATATATATTGGACTATTTACAACCACAACCAGTACAATATGACTGAATTACTCACCTGCTCATACTGACTCAGTCGTAGTAATCCGCTGGTAGCTCCTCTAATGAGTCAAAGTCACCTATTTAAGACAAAGTATTCATTAATACAAATTAACTAAATTCCTATATGTGATTAGTGTCTTAGATTCGATATTTTGGTAATTATTATTACTTAGTGTTGTCGTGTTTCTTTTATTTTATCTCGCATAATTGTTTTGTTATTTTTAGAAGTCACATTACTTAAGAAATTAGCTTATTTCAATTTCCATTCTTACCTATTTTATCTTGATAAAATGAATATTAGACTAATACTAAATTTAATTAATACTAAATATTTTTCTTAATTCTAGGGTTTTAAAAGTTATTAATCCAAATAGGCTTAAATATTTGTATTAAACTAACTATCTATAGATTCTTGCATCCTCAAGTATATATATTCAGTAGTCATATTATAATATATATATAGTTTCTGTTTGGGTTCGAAAAAGCTTTTGTTGGAAAATTTGGACTGTAAGCCGGCTCCAGGCCGTCGGCCTTCATTCCCAGGTGCCGGTGTAAAATTGATTTTGTAACTTATTCCATTCCGAGTGTACCGGCGTTGAAAGCTGTCGGCTTTCAACGTATGTCGGCCCTATGCCGTCGGCGTAGATCTCCAGGTAGCCGACTTATGTTCATGTTTTACATGAAAATTAATTTACGTAGCCTCTGATCAGTATAAGCCGCCTATAAGCCGCCGACCTATCCTGGTAAGCCGCCGGCGTTCAGCGTTTACACTGCCGGCCTTGAGGCAGTGTTGTACTGTTCATCATCTTCCTCCTCGGTTCAATTCTTTTTCTTTGATTTTTACACGTTAAAAACCTTATTAAACCGTTTGTAAATGTTTATATACTTTATATAAGAGCATAAAACAACTTTCAACACGTTTAAAAACATAAATATATAGATCTCGATTCTTAGAACATAAGCTAGGGTTTTGGAGTATTACCTCGTTGAATCTTGTTTAATGCAATCCGAAGCTCGTGTTTGTGTTTATTAAGTTCCTAAGATGATTAGAAGTCAGTTACAATCCTTAGATTTGAACGAAAATCCTTTGAATCATGTCAACTTACCTTTGAACTCGTTTTTGAGGGTTTTTAGCTTTGTTTTTCCTTTGATCAGAATTCGATTGTTTTGTTCGATTTGTTTTCTGTTTTTGGTTGGTTTTGATTGTTATTTGGGAGTATTTTTGGACTGATAACTTTGAGAGTTAATGGAGTTTGTTTGTTTCTCCATTATGGTTATTAAACACTAATATATATAGAAGGAAGGAAGGAAGATGATGTTGCGGCTGCTCCTTCGATTTTTCCTCCGATTCTTTATCTTTTTGGCTGTTGTTTTCCTTGCAATTAATGTGGAGCTGAGTTGGCAACTATTGATTGGTGTGGAGGTTGCTTTGTTTGACAAATTTGGTGCATGATTGAGCAAAAATCCGGCTCCTCCTTCTTCTTCAATTTCCACCGAATGCAGCCGAGAGTTTATTATTTTAATTTAGTTTTGAGTTAATTAAACAAGTTATACGGGTATAGATTAGCTAATATTTGGAAGTTTTTGTACAAAAATATGTTTATAAAGTTATACAAACCGCTTAGATTTTCAAATAATACAAATTTAGGTTATTTATATACGTAGTTATTTATTCGTATAATTTTATCTCCCGCGATTTGGATTTCTTAAGCTCGTTAGGTCAATTTTTGTTTCAGACCTCAATAGCTTAAGAAAACTCGGTTTAGAACAATAGCGTGATCCGGTTATTTATTTGAAGTTTAGATTTTGAGTTATTTGACAGTTTATATTTTCGTTGTGTATTTAAAATCTTAACGGTTCATTTTTGGATCGTCGTTTTCTATTTATAAGCATAAATAATCATTTATGCAGTATTGGACTTAATACTGAAATCAAACTATATATATATATATCTCTAGTTTTGATACCAAACATGAAATGTCATTAGTAGCTTTTAAATTTTAACTAGAAATTTTGAATTTAGAGTTTAAGTTTAAATCTAAGCTCATTACTACCCATTATTCAAATCTTGAATCATTACCAAGATAAAAAACAATCATTTAATCTCTATATTTATATTTTCTATTTAAATCTATCTGTATATCAGGTTTCGGGTCTAAATTTTAAATCATATCTTGAATTATTTATTCAAGATACAAGATCTCGTTTTTGGTATTAACTAGGGTTAAAGAATTTCTTTATTCAGTTCCTAAATTCTTCATCTATCCAAAATCTAAATGTTAATCTATTATTAGATTTCGATCAGAATCTAAATCTATTATCTAGTTTATGAAATCTATTATAAGGTCTTGTACTAATGTGAAAAATTCCCGGGGTTTGCAATACTAATGTCCTGGTTAGGAGAATGCGGAGTAGTTAAAGATGTCTAAAGACTTGTATTTTGTTTTCTATGCTTAAAAAGTTGAAAAATGTGACATTGCCTCACTATTCTAACTAATCTCTCTTAATGCTTAGCTAATAAAACCTTTCCTTAACCATGACTATGACTTTATCTCTCCAAAAGTATTAGGTGCCCCTCCTACATGCAATTTTTAAATGAAAAAGCCTCTCAAAGAAGTTTCCAAAATACAAATTCTATTACCCCATAAACAAGTAATCATTCCCAAAGATATAATCAACATGAAGTCCTATATGACCTTTACAATGATACATAAATCTTCCCAAAATCAGGAATAGTTGCATATTGCTCTTTCATTTTTTTCAAAACCTATAACATCAATAGATAAAGTTTTTAACAATAAATGCATGCTACTCAAAGCATCAATGAATCCCACTTTATATTTCAAAGCATATGTGCACTCTTGTAAAAATTGAACCTACTTTGAATGTCTCATTCCAAGTTTAATAGTTGCCAACCGTAATTTTAATAATTTAAATACCTGTTCCTAATTCCAACTACGATGCAATAAGCAAGTGTACCTATCGTAAATGTAATATAGTGTTAAGCACAGGGTCGTTCCACAGAGATCCACTAATTACTAGTACTAAATTCATCCCTACTATCTAACCATTGATTAAGAATGATTGGAAGTGGAATCGTAAACTTTTAGCTAATTAACTACTAAAATTATGTTTAGACTAATCAAGAATCACTTTTCAACAATAAGCAAGGATTAAATCAATTATCAAAACAACCTAGATCTCATTCTATCCCTCTCTTATTATGTGAATCATTAGAAACTAAAATCAAGCTTATTGTGTTCTTAAGTCGCAGAGTTCCAGAATGTAAACTAAGAACTTTCTCAAGTTTAATAGCTTGTATAATCCAAAGTTTATCAATTAGGATCTCACCTCAACCAATAGCAACCTAGGATCACATTAAACACATGAACTCATTCACTATTCAACCACAGTGTAGAAGATTTTTGTTATTCTATCTTTAGAATTACAAGCAAATCTCATGCATTGCACAGATCTAATCATTAAAGCAATTTCTCAATCAACCTAAATGATATCAAACATAAATTCATACTCCGGATATATGAACTTAAAATAACAATGAAGAACAAGCAATGAAACATAAGAACATCAATATGTCTTCATTAAGAACAATTCTTCATCACATGATAAAATGGGTTCTAAATGAGATCTAGATTTGTGGCTTACTCTTTCATGATTTTAGAAATGAAAGTACAAAGAATAAGAGAGAAACCACAGTTCATGATTACAACCTTGAAAAATTGTTTCTTGAATGCTTTAGTAATTTGAATCTCCTTAACTTGTTGTTTGTAAAAAATATAAAGTGAGCTACAAGAAACCCTAGCAAACCTCCTTTTTTTCTCTCATCATAAATGTGTGTGTGTATATATATATATATATATATATATAAACACAGGACAGAGGAGAGAGAAAAGTCGGGCGAGTGTATGTTTGCTTTCATACACCCCTCACCACGCCCCATGGCAAAGGGCGTGGTGGACTTTGTTCCCCTTTCTTCAGTTTGGCATGCCCCCTTACTATGGGGCGTGGTGGCTTGCTCTATGTCACGTGGCTCGTACGCCCTTCACCACGTGCCATGGCAAGGGGCGTGGTGGATTATGCTCCCTTTCCTCTCTTGTTTTCCTTGCTACTTTAACTTGTTTTCTTCACCATTGAGTTTGTAAAACCTGAAAGTAGCATATTGATCAATTAAGTAACAGTTCTAGATGATTTTCAATCAAATGACAACAAAAAGACTCCACACATCATCCTAGAATTAAGGGTGTTATGACAATTATCAAATTATCCCCTACTAAAGTCTTTGCTTGTCCTCAAGCAATTTAAACTAATAATCACTTACGACTAACAATACAAAACAAATATGAGCTCAAATGTCCACATTTATTAATCAGTTGAGTTCCATAGTCCTTAATCTTATGAATTTGCTCCTTACCCTGTCACGTAGTACTGAACCAAGAATACTTTAGTCAAACTTTTAGAATTAATCAAGGTAAACCAAGCTTTTACCTTAATCTTTCAAGGATAACTTTCAAAATTAAAATTAAACATAAAATCAAACAGAGCTAAAAGAAACTTAGTATACTTTAATTGCCTATTTGAGAGCATATAATACCATCAATAATTTCTCTAAGCACGAAAATCTTGAGTAAAAGTGTATTGCATCAAAATTTCCCCTAGGCTTCTCTCCTTTTTATAAGTCTTTCTGAAGTTTTATCAAATTCATTTCTTTTAATTTAATTCAACCAGACAGCGGGGATTGAATTTTTCTCTTTTGACGGACTAAAACCTGCCCATGTCAACTGATTTGCTGTTTTAGCACTTGTTTATTTAATTAGCTTTCAGAGGGGAAGGGTGTTACCTCCATCTTTTCTTTCTTCCTCTGGACGTGGTGTTGCCCATATCTTCTTTTTCTTCTTATTATTATTATTATTATGACACTCCAAAAGGATACTAAGGAGAAAATTCTAAGTGAAAAATTTCATTTGCTCTCTTATCCAAGATTAAGAGGCTCTCAAAAGTTTTGATGCAAGAATATACATATTAATAAACTTAAAAGTTAGACCACTTGATCTTTTGCAAAGGATTTTAGTTTAATCCTAACTCTAAATTCCATCCTTAAATGAGAAATAAACTTATTCCACAACGATTTCATTCTATAATTTTGACTAAGTAAAAAGAATTCAGGTCAAAACAGGGATGATAATGCACAATGTAAACCCCTGAAATTTTCATAATTCATAGAAAATAAACCTAGAAGTCTAATACCAAAATCAAAACACCGAAAATTGACCTAAGTTAAAACCAAATTCTAAATCAGGTCAAACACGAAAATTCTTAGTCTTGAGAAAATGAGAACCCTCGAAACAAAATATAAAATCCAACTATCGGTTAACTTGACATCTGTACACTAATCAAATCATCTATCCAATTTCTAACACGAAAATCAAGATAATATAGCCAAATGACGTTCAACAACGAAATACTAAGATCTTAAATCCTTCGGTGAATTTTAGAATCAAAAGTTTCAATTTTCACCAAAAGTCAAACTGAGTCAACCCTTAACCCTAGACTCGGTTAAACGATCCTGAGAACTAAAAACTATTAAATATCACAAATAAAATAAAATAAAATATACCTTAAATGGTGAACTAAAAATATAATACGGGAAAACCCCCAAAATTTTATGATCTTACGAATAACTTAAATCGAAAGTCAAAATGGAACCCTAAAAGTCAACAAAGCTTACAACAAACCCTAGTGTTTAAGATCCGACAATCCCGTGCTCTTAAACCCTAAACAATGAAATGAAAATAAATGTTGATAATAGTTCGTAATAATATAAGGAAGCTTAAAAATATCAAATTCGCAAATTTCTAATGTCCTTCGGATCCGAACGGGATCAGTTTTCAAAAACCATGTCCTGGTATACCGAATGGCAAAAATATTCCGTTAATACTAATAGACTCGTAAAAATATAAGGTTTTCAAAAATATCAATTTTAGAATTTTTCGGTAACTAAAAATTACAGATATCGCATTTATATGAGTATTTTTATTACTACCAGTATTTTAATTGTCTAGTTTACTATTCATAGTACTTTTCTACTATTCATTACTATTCCTCTATCTCTACTTTTTCTTACTATCTATTCTTACACCTATATACCTATTTCTTACAATTTTCTTTTCTTATAAAAATTCTACACCACATATTACTAAACTTCTCTTACACTTTTCTTCCAAAATTAATTTTTAATCACTCCTTTCTCTCTCCACCCATGCTTGCCGTCCATTCCCTTCTCTCTCTCCACTCTCATTTATTTTCTTTTTTAATTAATTTAATTACGTCTAATTTTCACTCCAAAATTCTATAAATACCCCATTCCTCCTTCATTCTTTCACATAACTCATTCTACTACCAAAGCTCTCTCAAATTCTCTACATAAACACTCTCCACAAAATTTTTCTCTACCAAGACTCTCTTTCACCAAATGCTAACAAAATTTCTCTCTATACATAATACAACTACCATTTCTCAACAACCATATAACGATACATTCACTACCATCTTCATACCACATAAATACTTTAGGTAAAAATTTCCTCCAACCATTTAGTTATCCATGTGGTGTAACTTAACATGACTATGGTGTTGTTTTGAAACTCATATGAGTAGTAAAAGGAACAACATGTTCATGTTGTGTTCTTGCACATTAACTTCCTATTTTATTATGTTGTTATTATGTTGATTTTATTGTTATTATTACGCTAACTTCTTATTTATATCTAACTAAATATATTTATGTGTTTATATATAATCTTTAGAGCATATAAGCTCACTTGTTATTTATTTAATTTCATGCCTTGCAATTATTTATTTCACGTTGTTTTTAAGACTAGTCGTTCTAGTCTTAGACTTGTCCATATCAAGTCAAAACAATTTTTCTTGATTTCTTTATTCTTTTTTGGGACTAGTCTATTCTTAGTCCCGGGATGCCTTGATGAAGCTAAGGCTTCCAATACTTGATCGGGATATCTTGATGAAACTAAGGTTCCCAATACTTGATAATTTTTTTTATTATCTTGCTTATTATTAATTGTTTATAATATTTTCTCATATTCTTATTATTTTACATGCTCATAATACTTGCATCTATATAATAATATTGTCTCAACTAAATTTAAAAGTAGAATTTTACTTTATTAAAAGAACTTAAAACTAAATTTTTTATTATGTGACTTGTCATTAAATAATGGAGTTGTTATAAACAACATAGAAATAGAGTAACATGAGTTTTCTCAAAGTTTTCTCAAATAACAAAGATAGCTTTACCAAAGAAACATAAGAAATAAATACTTTCTTTTTATAATATGGTAACCTAAGTTTTAGTAAAATAATTTGTTAGTTTTTAAAGTTTTCACAAAAAGCTTAAGATTAAACTCTTTCCAACTCCATAACAAAACCAAGAAACAAACTAGTTTTCAAAGTTAAGATAACATCAACTCATAAAGTTATAAACCCACTTAGAAAAGTAATGATTTTCAAGTTTCTAAAGAAAGAACTTATTTCCAAAGAATACAAGTATGATAAGATAAAAAAACAAAGGATTTTATAAATAAAAAGGATTATTTTCAAATAAAATTTGTAGAGGAAATGAAATACCAAGTTTTAGAAAATAAGAACTTATATTTTAAATAAGAAATATAAAAAGAAAAGACTCTTTTTTTTTTAAACCATTCTAAATGCAAATTTATAAATAGGTTATTAACAACTTAATAGACTTTTGATAACTTTGATCTTTTACCGCTAAAAGTATAAGTTATAAAGGACCAAAGTTAAAGGAAAATTTACTTGTTTTGGAAAAAGGAATGATGAGAAAAATAAAATGAAAAATATACTCATTTATAATAACCTAGGAAAATGAAAAGTTTCTTCAAAATACTTGAAAAGGAAAATTGTCAAGTTAACTTTTAACACTTCAAAATGAATTATTTTATAAATTGTTGAGACGCTATCATTAGAATTTTTGCATATAAAGTGAGCTTATCTATATACTAAAGGGATTTATCAATCATATATATATATATATATATATATATATATTTTATATAGGATTTTTGAATGAAGTTGAGTTGGAAAATTGTTTCGCAAAAAAATCTAGAAATATTCGTTTTAAATCTGTACCTTATGGTTTCGGAATCCAAATGACCTTATATGACAAAGATAACCTTAGAAATGGATAGATCTTTCGAATAGGTAGAAAACGGTATATTATATGCGAAATTCTGAGTTAAAATGAGCAAGTTATGACTATTTTAAATTGGAATTTCATTCTATGTGATTTTGACGAATATAGTGAAATAGAATTAGAAAGTTTAAGTAGAATTTCTACGAAATACTCATCCTGGGTATTTCTTTTGTCTAGGTGATGAAGGATACAAGATTATCCTTCTTGAGGATTTCTACGACTAAGAAGATTGCGAAATGGATGAGTGAGTTATTCTTCTTAATTTCGTTACCTTACTTGTCCTTATAAAGTAGTGGCATTAGTATACTAAGAAAAGATAAAAATGGATATGTATGGGGAATTCAGGAATATGTATATATATGTGATTCTATGCTTATGTGTGAAATGAGAATTAAGAATATCGCAACTTCTAATTGTCTGTTTAAGTGTTTTGTTTACTTACTTATATGATTGCTTATTGCTTATCAAATTGATTGATCGCCCCCTAAATAAACCTTAATAAGGATTGGCTTAAGAAAAGTAAAACGTTCGCGCATAGCATCCATCGAGTCACATCTCTTTCAGAAGGCTACTACTCCTACGTGTAGAGTTGGATTGGTTGTTATCGTGCTATGACACGGGCCATATTCCTTCATAGAGAGTCTAAATCACCCAGGGAATGCGACTCTAGGTTCGGAGCAAGCCAACCGAATGCTTTGGGTGGGGACTAGCAGTAGAAGGTCACAGATCTTCAACATCGATTCCCTAACCTTCGATACGAAGGGGTAAATCCGTTCTATATATGGTTTCTGGATAACTATATATATTTGTGTAATCACATGAATGTTGCAATGTATGCATAGCATATGTGTGAAAATTTAAATGAACTTGTTTGAAAACATGGTGCGAATGAAAAGGAATACCTCACTAAGCTAGTTGTAGCTTATACCCCTATATATTTAAATTGAAACAAGTATACCCATGGCTCTATTCAAGAAACATGACGCTAAGGAATTCATGGAAGGATGTTAAACTCTTATGAAGGCAATGGGAACATAAGATGAACTTATTTTGTAAGGTTCTTTATATGTAATGTATCCTATGTAGTATTTTGGAAATTTCTAAGAAGTGTATTTATTTTGACTTGAAGACAATAGAGGGATATGCCCCTAAGAATTATAATTTACTATGTTTATGTTTTATGATAAGTATTCTCCTTGCCTTGTTACTTAATTATTATCAATGTAGATTATGCTACTCCGATGTGTTCCATTGGTTGTGACGTACACCTTGTACATGATATGGAAGCCTTTGCATGACTGAGGTAATCATTCCTAGGCTTAGTATTGTGTACGGCGGACTGCCATGTTTAGGGCATCCTTCGAGACGTGACACACAATGTGTCTTAGAAGAATTCATTTACTGAATGCTAATGAAGTCATAAGTTCAAAGTTTGATAAATTAGGAGAAAGATTAGAAAAAAATTGAAAATATTCCCACTCAAAATTGATAGCATATTGAAAAATTTTGATATTCTATAACACCCCTAGTCCTCTTTTCCTTTCTTATAAAATTAGAGTGCCTTCCCCCACACTTAAATAAGACATTGTCTTCAATGTCTTTGTGTTACAAATCAAATGAAGGAAGAAAATTAGGTAAACAAATGAATGCCAAAAGAAAGGAAAGAAAAGAACTAGCACTCCCCTGATGCTTTGATAGCACATTTTCAGTTCATGAACAAGCCAAGTTGCTAAAAGAAAGTTTGCTGAAGCCATGAATATGTCAATCTTACAAAAGCTAAGATTTTCAAACATCTAAGAAACAGAAGTTATACTAGAATAGAAAAACAATAGCAAAGAGTTTGACAAACAGGTTCCCATAACAACAAAAAGGAACTTCTTTCTCATACACATCAGCACATCACATATAAACAAAAGAAAACAAAATTTGAATGATCAATCATCCTCCTCTTCAGCTTGGGTCTCCTCTCTTGATGCATAAGCATCAATCTCTCTCTTCATGTTGTCTTCTTCCTCTTGAGCTTGTGCCCTAGACCATTCTCCTTGCTCGATTGGTTCTCCATCATCACTAGATGATGATGAAGATGAGCTAATACAATTGGGAAGTTTAACTTTTAATTTCTTGGAAAACGCTTCGATAATAGAACCAATATAGCGTTTGAGACTTTTGTTTTTCATTTTTAACTTCTTGACCTCCCGAATCTACCCACTCGGGCCCCGAATAGTTTCATCGCCTTATTCTTCCTCCTGGGAAGAATCATCACCTGTGGCACTTTGGGGTTACCCTGTTGTTTGAGTGTGGAATCAGTCATAGGGTAAGATTCTCCCACTTCATCATCAGGGAGTACTTCGGGGAATACCTGCATGTTTTTTTAAAATTCGAGTAATATAAGTATTATAAAACAAGCCTTTCATAGAAACTTGACCTTGCTGCTTAATGGCAAAGGCCAGTTCTACAGCTACATTTACTCTTTCACCCTTAATCATGCTCCGTAAAGGATAGAGATCTAGTTGGCTTACTACTCCCACACTATTTAATTTTCCATTTAGAGAATGGACAAGTAGTGAATGGAGAATCCGATGACTATTTTTCTTCAAATGGGAACTACGGAAAAGTGCAGCATCATAAGGGGTCTTTTGAGCAATAATTACCCATAATTTAGCATAGGATAGTATCCTAGTAGGCCATTGGTGGGGAGACGCCTGAAATTATCTTGTTGGATGTATTCAGGAGGGTACAATCCGATATACTCATAAGATTTGGTCATGGACATGGAATAGTGTTGGCCAAAAGTAGAGAAGGATACTTCATTGTTCAACTCGAACAATTGATCATGCTTATGGATTTTGAAAGAAGCCATGAATTCCAAGGTCACCTCTCTATTAATCTTTTCACTAATTGATATAACATTAGCCCATGATGGATTAGCCAATAACTGCTCAAATTGTCGAGTAAGGCCATATTCTTGAATTACATCCCAATTCAAGTAAGCATTTGGTTTGATCTCCTTGTTAGCAACCATTGCCTTGTACTGTTTAAGCATCTCCCCAACCAATCCATGAGGAATTTTGAAGGAACTGCTAGCACCTTCCGTTCTGGCTCTTTTCTTTAGTGGTTATCTCTTGGGTGCCATTTGAAATTGAAGAATAGACATATATCAATTGCTAATTATTCAAGACCAAGCATGGAAGGGCAAAATTCAAGTCACCAAGCTAAGAGTAACAATCCCTAAATAGTAAGCTTTTCTATATGGAGTGTCATGCTAGAACCTAGTTTATACATTCAGCAAATAGGTCCAGTATTGGGCACAAAGTGGGTTAGTTCAAGGTTGAATCAGTATTGAACAACAACGAGCTAATGAAGCCCTATGTAGATTAGTATAAACATTGAGATTAGCATGATAAACTAAGTCCAAATGGATTAGACCACTCAAAAATAACATATTAGGCCTTAAAAAGCAAAAACCCCTTTGTTAATCATCAATTAAAAAGAAAATCCGAATAAGAACCCGAATTGCACTCACAAACCTTAACTGGACCCATGAACAAAATTAGCACAAAATCGTATTAGGACTAGCATAATGAGTACTTAGACCAACAAGAAACAACCATACACCAAGAAATTATAAAAAATCCATCCCAATTTTTACATTAAGGAGCATGTTCCAAACCTAGCAATAGATCAACCATCCGGGCATATAAGGAATGAATGGAAGTAAAGAGAAGAGAAGATCATGCGTGGATAATCCTTGCTTGTTGTGGAGTGAGTGATGTGTGTGTGATTGTTGTATAGTGTATGAGAGGAAAGGGGATGAGAAGAGTGTGAGAGACGAGTGAGGAGAAGAGAGAGTAGAATGAGAATAAGTGAATTAAACATATGGGATTTTAAACTTAAGTAGCAAGGAAATAGATGTGCCACACCCTACACCATGCTTCGTGGAAAGGGGTATGGCACCTTACCTGTACACCACGGCCTTCACCATGCCCCCGTGGCAAGGGGCGTGGTCCATTCTAATCAAATTTTACCCAATAAGCTAGGTTGATACGCCTCCCTCCATGGCTCCTAGCAAGGGGCATGGTGGCGTATCAACAAAGTTTGTGCTCCATACCCCCCATAGCAAGACACGTGGTGTATCTCCAACTCCTTATGTGCTACAAAGTGTGTTCCATGATCCTTATATTATCCCAATTGTATTTTCACTCCATTACTCCTCTAAATTTCCTCTTTTCAAAGAAAACCTTGGTACCCTAAAAAATAAACACCCTTAAATAATCACTCTTGTTTAAACAAAAAGATGAAATCATAGAAATTAAGAAAAAAAGAGAGTGAAAATTTAGGGATGGAATGCCTCTCAAAAACTGCTTTATTTAACGTCGTTAGCTCGACGTAATGAGATGATCATGTTCAAGTGGCTGTGGAGAGAAGATTGAGTTCTTCTCTTTCTTCAAAGCTCTTATAGTCTCCCAAATAGAGCTTTAATCTTTGCCCATTCACTTTAAAAATGCCTTTTTGCTGGATGCTCTAGCTCTACAATGCCATAAGGGAAAACTTTTCGTACTTGAAATTGACCAGACCATCTAGATTTGAGTTTCCCCGAGAATAACCTTAACTTGGAATTGAACAACAAGACGAAGTCTCCTTCCTTGAACTTTTTTGATGGTTGAATTCTTGAATCATGGTACCTCTTGGCTTTTTCTTTATGAATATGCACGTTGTCATAAGCCATACGTCACCATTCACCCAGCTCATTCAATTGCAACTTTCTTTGGTCCCTAGCTTTGATCAAATCCAAATTCACCATTATGATAGCCCAGTAGGCCTAATGCTCTATTTCAACTGGAAGATGACACGCCTTCCCATAGACTAATCTCTAGGGAGTGAAGCAAAGAGCAGTTTTGTAAGTGATTCGATATGCCCATAGAGCCTCATCTAACTTATCTTCCCAATCTCGCCTATGGGTTGCAACTGATTTCTCCAAAAGCTGCTTCAACTCCTTATTAGAAAGTTCCACTTAGCTACTTGCTTGAGGATGATAGGTAGTGGCTAGTCGACGTATCACTCCATACCTTTTAAGTACTTTTTCAATCTGAGTATTACAAAAGTGTGTGCCTTGGTCAGTGACGAGTGCCCATGGGGTTCTAAATCTATAAAAGAGCTTCTTCAAGAAATTGACAACCACCCTGACATCATTTGTAGGTAAAGCTTGCACCTCGACCCACTTGGATACATAGTCCACAATGACAAGAATGTAATTGTTGCTAAATGAAGGGGGAAATGGTCCCATGAAGTCAATGCCTCAAACATCAAATATTTCACACTCTTAGGATGTATTGTTGCGGCATTTCATCTCTTCTAGAGATATTTCCAGCTCTCTGACATCTATCGCATTGAGCTACATAACCTTGAGCATCTCTGAACAATGATGGCCAATAAAACCTTACTTCTAACACCTTATGAGCCGTTCTATTGGTGCTATGATGACCTCCAATAGGTTCAGTGTGGCAATGAAATAGAATTTTGCATCCCTCTTCTTGAGATACACACCTTCTAATCATTTGATCTATATAAATCTTAAAAAAATATGGATATTCCCAGAAATAATGCTTCAAATCAGTGAAGAATTTCTTCTTTTATCGGCTACTCATTCCCTTAGGAAAGACCTTTGCTACCAAATATTTGGCGATGTCAGCGAACCAAAGAGTATAAGATTCCTCAATCGAGCATACTAAGTACAATCATTCTTTAGGAAACTCATCATTAATGTCTGTCTCATTTAACTTTTATAGGTGAGGGTTCTCCAATCTGAATAAGTGATCAGTTGCTAAGTTTTCTACTCCTTTCTTATCTTTCATTTTAAGGTCAAATTCTTGAAGTAGTAGGATCCACTTGCTGAGTTGTGGCTTTACTTCCTGCTTTGTCAACAAATACTTAAAAGCAGAGTGATCAGTATAGACTATGACCTTGGACAAAATAAGATAAGGTCGGAATTTATCAAAAGTAAAGACGACTGCTAACAATTCCTTTTCAGTAGTTGTGTAATTTTCTTGTGTATATGTCAACGTCTTACTTGCATAGTGGATGGGTTGAAAGTGTTTGTCCTTAGCTGCCCTAAAACAACACCCACTGCTGAATCGCTGGCATCATACATAATCTCAAAAGGAAGATTCTAAACTGGAGTAACCATGATGGGGGCATTGGTGAGCTTTTTCTTGAGAGTATTAAATGCAACTAAGCATTCCAGAGTAAACTCTAAGGGCATATCCTTCTCTAAAAGGCTTGTCAATGGCTATGCAATTTTTGAAAAGTCTTTTATGAATCTACGATAGAAACCAACATGGCCAAGGAAGATTCAAACAGATTTCATTGAGGTTGGTGGTGGTAATTTAGAAATAGCTTCAATCTTTGCTTCATTTACCTCAATGCCCTTCTTGGAAACCTTATGCCCTAAGACAATTCCTCATGTGCCATGAAATGGCACTTCTCCCAATTTAATACCAGATTGGTATCCTCACGACGCTGCAAAACCAATTCCAAATGGTGGAGACATTCATCAAAAGAGTCACCAAGGACTGAAAAAATCATCCATATATACCTCCATGCTTTCTCCAACCATATCTTTGAAAATTGGTAGCATACATCTTTGGAAAGTGGTTGAAGCATTGCATAAGCCAAAAGGCATTCGACGATAAGCAAATGTACCAAATGGACATGTAAATGTTCTCTTTTCTTGATCTTCTAACGCAATGGGAATCTGAAAATATCCGAACATCCCATCCAGAAAACAATAATAAGCATGTCCAGCCAACCTTTCAAGCATATGAACTATAAATGGAAGTGGAAAATGATTCTTACGAGTTGCTTCATTAAGTTTATGATAGTCAACGCAAACTCTCTAGCCAGTAACAATCCTCATAGGAATGAGCTCATTATTTTCGTTTGGCACCACAGTCATACCACCCTTTTTTGGAACTACTTGCACTGGGCTTACCTATGAACTGTCAGATATTGGATAAATCATCCAGCATCAAGCAATTTAATAAACTCTTTCTTCACTACATCTTTCATGTTAGGATTTAATCTACACTGAGATTGGACCACTGGTTTGCTAGAATCTTCCATGAGGATTTTATGTGTGCAAAACGAAGGACTTATCCTTTTAATGTCTATAATTTTCCATGCGATAGCCTTCTTGTACTGGCTAAGAACATGAAGAAGTTTGCTCCTTTGATCCTAACTAAGATCTGAGGATATAATGACTAGAAGTTTGGAATCTCTTTCTAGGAATGCATACTGGAGATAGTTAGGCAATTGCTTCAAATCTAATTCAGGTGGTTGTTCTATAGAAGGCTTCAATTTCTATATAGTGGACCCATTAATAGCTTCAAAACCCCTTTTGTTCTTCAACTCTTCACTAGCATAACCTGAGTTTGAATTACTCCAAATAATGTGTTTTCCAATCCCTTTTTATCTCCGTTCATCAAAAATTCCAAAACATCATTGCTCAAAAGTTCTTCCAATGAATCTAAAATAGCCAAATCAAGACAATCAACAACATAGCAAGTATCATCATGATGTAGACTCCGTTTGAGTAATTCTGGCATTTTCACAACAACTTCTTCATCATCCACTCTTAATACCAACTTCCCATCTCCAACATCAATGATAGCCCTAATAATAGCGAAAAATGGTCTTCCTAATATGAGAGGAACTTCCACATCAGATTCCATATCAAGAATAACAAAATTAGCTGGGAAAATGAAATCATGTACTTTGACTAGCATGTCCTCAACTACACCTCTAGGAAACTTCACTGATCTATCAGCGAGCTGCAAGCTCATTTTGGTCGATTTAAGATCTCCTAATCCTAGCTTCTAAAACATGTGGTAAGGCATGAGATTTATACTAACACCCAAATCAGCTAGAGCCCTCTCTTTAAATAGATTCCCAATCAGGCATGGAATGGTGAAACTTCTAGGGTCCTTAAGTTTCTTTGGCATCTTATTTTGAATGACTGCAGAACATTCCCCTCCAAGAGTAACAATAGAGATCTCTTCTAACTTTATTTTGTTGGTTAGTAGCTCCTTTAAGAATCTGGCATATCTTGGCATTTGTGACAATGCCTCTACCAGTGGGAGATTAATGTGCAGCTGCTTGAAGACTTCCAAGAATCTTCCATAATGCTCATCCACCTTATCCTTCGTAAGTCTTGCTGGATATGGAATGGTAGGCTTGTATTTTGGAATTGGCTGTGATGATGATGAGTTATCTATAGTTGAAGTCTCAGCTTGCTTCTCTTTTTCCTTAACAACAGATTGTTCTTTCACTGATTCAGTTACCTCATTTGTATTAGCTTGAATATCAGTTTGTAGTTGCTTGCCACTCCTTAGAGTCATTGCTTTGACATGTTCCTGGGATTTGGCTTTGTATTTCTCAGTAAAGAATCATGAGGTCCTTTTGAAAGTAATTTAGCTATCTGTCCAACCTGAGTTTCCATATTATGTATGAAAACTCCATGGTTCTTAAGAGTTGTCTCTTGATTTCTTAAGATCAAGTCTAGAGATTTCTGCCTTTCATTTGAATCCCTGATAAACTTTGCCAACAAATCTTCTATTAGTGGTTTAGAACTTTGACTAAGTGGCCTCTGATATCCTGGAAGAGGATTAAGATTACCTTTCTGGAAATTGCTGTTATTACTCCATGAGAAATTTGGATGATTTCTCCAACCTGGATTATAAGTACTGCTATATGGATTGTTCTAAGGCCGAACTGGGTTTCCCAAATAATCTACCTGCTCATTATTTGCTTCTTCACCAATAAAAGTTCTACAATAGCTAACTACTATTGAGAAATTGTCAAACCATATACCTTTCTCGACAAAGCTTTTACCTTAGACATGATTGTGGTAGCCACATCTACATCTATAACACCTATAGGTCCCTTCTTTCTTCTTCTGGTGTGTGACCACTCATAGTTATTGGTGACCATATTTTTAAAGAGAGTTGGACTTTCTTCAGGAGTTTTGTCATTTAAAGTACCACCGGATGCAGCATCTATCATTTGCTTAGTTTGATAATTCAAACCATTATAGAAGATCTACAATTGAAGCCATTTAGGTATCCCGTGGTATGGACACTTTCTCATTGACTCCTTAAAATGCTTCCATGTTTCATATAGTATTTCAAACTCATGTTGGCGAAAGGATTGAATCTCATCCCAAAGTTTAACAGTCTTTGAGGGAGGAAAGAATTTGTCCATGAATTTTTTAATCAACTCTTGCCATGTGGTTATAGAACCCCTTGGTAATGAATTTAGCCATTGCTTAGCCCTGCCTCTTAAAGAGAATGGAAAGAGTTTGAAACGAACAACATCATCGCTTACCTTATTGAATTTAAATGTATCACATATCTCTAAAAAGAACTGAATGTGTGTGTTCGGATCCTCATCCTGCAAACCGTCAAATTGAGCATACTATTGAACCATTTGAATAACTCCTGGCTTGAGCTCATAATTATTTGCCTCCACTTAGGGTCGAACTATGTTAGAGTTGACATCCACCAAATTTAGATTGGCAAAATCAGAATTGGTTTTACGATTCTCGGGCATTAGATTGAGCTCATGAGGAGGATCATCTATTGGATCAGCCATCTTCTCTTCTGGGAATTCCTCCTCAGCAATTGTTGAAGAAGATTCAGCTAAATGCTTGCTTCATTTATAATGCCTTAGAATAGTTCTCTCTGGCTCTGGAGTGAAGTCAACAAATCCTTTAGAGCGACTTCTGGTCATACAATGAAAGAACACAACTCCAATCAATTAGTAGCTGACAAGTTCACCACGAAGGAGAGCAAAACAAATAAATAAAGAGAAAACAAATGGGTAGATTAACAAGTAAAAAGTATTCTTAATATTAGTGAAATCTTCCCGGCAACGCGCCAAAAACTTGATCGTTACCAACCATAGTTTTAATTATTTAAATACATGTTCCTAGTTCCAACTACGATGCAATAGGTAGGCGAACTTATCGTAAATGTAATATAGTGTTAAGCACAGGGTCGTTCCATAGAGATCCACTAATTACTAGTATTAACATCGTCCCTACTATCTAACCGTTGATTAAGAATGATTAGAGTCATAGACTTTTAGCTAATTAAATACTAAAATTATGTTTAAACTAATCAAGAATCACTTTTCAACAATAAGCAAGGATTAAATCAATTATCAAAACAACCTAGATCTCATTCTATCCCTCTCTTATCATGTGAATCATTAGAAACTAAAATTAGACTTATTGAGTTCTTAAGCTGCAGAGTTCTAGAATGTAAACTAATAACTTTCTCAAGTTTAATAGCTTGTATAATCCTAGGTTTATCAATTAGGATATCTCTTCAACCAATAGCAACCTAGGATCACATTAAACACATGAACTCATCTACTATTCAACCACAGTGCAGAAGATTTTTGTTATTCTATCTTTAGAATTGCAAGCAAATCTCATGCATTGCACAGATCTAATCATTAAAGCAATTTCTCAATCAACCTAAATGATATCAAACATAAATGCATACTTTGGATATATGAACTTAAGATAACAATGAAGAACAAGCAATGAAACATAAGAACATCAATATATCTTCATTAAGAACAATTCTTCATCATATGACAAAATGGGTTCCAAATGAGATCTAGATCTATGGTTTACTCTTTCATGATATTAGAAATGAAAGTATAAAGAATAAGAGAGAAACTGGAGTTCATGATTACAATCCTGAAAGATTGGATCTTGAATGCTTTAGTAATTTGAATCTCCTTAACTTGTTATTGTTTGTAAAAAAATATAGAGTGAGCTACAAGAAACCCTAACAGACCTCGTTTTTTTCTCTCATCATAAGTGTGTGTGTGTGTGTGTGTGTGTAGACACAAGACAAAAAGGAGAGAGAAAATTCGGGTGAGTGGATGTCTGGCTTCATACACCTCTCACCACGGCCCGTGGCAAGGGGCATGGTGGACTCTGTTCCCCATTCTTTAGTTTGGCACGCCCCCTTGTTATGGGGCATGGTGGCTTGCTCTGTGTCATGTGGCTCGTACACCCTTCAACACGCGCCATGGCAAGGGGCATGGTGGATTCCTTGTTACTTTAACTTATTTTCTTCACCATTGAGTTTGTAGAACCTGAAAGTAACATACTGATCAATTAAGTAATAGTTCTAGATGATTTTCAATCAAATAACAACTAAAAGACTCTACAAATCATCCTAGAATTAAGGGCGTCATGACAATTACCAAAGTTTCTTTTGTAAAATTAGATACCTAAGAGCTTGGTGATCATTGTACAACATCCATAAGGTAACAAATCATGTTTTTCAATGTTTCAAAAAACTTACACCATTGCATAAATTTCTTTATTATAGGTTGAGTACTTTTTTTTTTCTGCCTTATTCAATTTCTCACTAACAAAAGCTATAATAATCCCTCTTGACTAAGTATTCCACCTATTCTTATCCTTGATGAATCACAAGCAACCCTAAGCACTTTAAAGAAATTGGGTAACTTAAGTACATGTGCTTTAGTCATCCTCTTCTTAACGTCTATAAATGCTTTAGATGCACTTTTGGTTCATTTAAATCCCCTTTCTTAATATAGTTTGTGACTGGGACCACGATGGTGTTCAAAATCTCTAATGAATCTTTAATAAAAAGTGGCAAGTTCATGAAATATCCTAAATTCATGAAGACTTTTTAGTTCAAGCCACTCAACACTTGCCCTAAATTTCTTCGTGTTTGCTCTTAAATGTAACAAATGCTCTTTTGGGTGTCATTATAAACTAAGATATCATCAAAATATACCATAAGATGAATGGTCTCGATCCTTAGGTCGTTACTATCATAAAAGTGTCTAGGGGATTAGTTAGCCTAAAGACATAACTAACCACTCATACAGAGCCTCTTTTGTCTTAAAAATTGATTTTCACCTCATCTTTGGCCTAATCCTGATGTGGTGATATCTACTCATAAGGTCAGTATTGGTAAACCAATTAGACCTTAAAAGCGAATCTGACATGTCATCTAACCTAGGATTAGGAACCTATGCTTGATAGTGATCTTGCTGGTGTCTCAGGAATCTATATGTATCCTCTAACTTCCAACTTTCTTAGGATAAAACCTTTACGTAATAGATCATATACTTGCCTCTTGAACTCCACATGCTCATTAGGATTCATCCTATATTATGATGAATGAGGCAAAACTGGTATAGGGTCTAAGTTTATAGCATGCTATATATTGCACGTGGATAGTAATCTTTTTAGGAAGCTCATCTATAGTAAGCTCCTTAAATTCCTCAAGTTAAGATTTTGCCTTTGCTGGTATGTTCGACTTAGGTTCAAGGGTATACTCCTATACTTCCTTAACCACTAAAGCACATAAGGTGCTTTCCTTAGACTCAAGCTTAAATTCTTTAACACTCAAACACACAAGGGTTTCTTAGAATTTATATTGATAATTCCTTTAGTGGTGTGACCTTAAGGTTTCTTGACAATGAAGGATTGAGCTTAATTTTTTTTCCCATCATGCGTATATAAACACATAAGTATTATCCATTCTGTAGTGAATCACATCTACATCATACAACTAGGTCTCCCTAAAAGGAAATAGGTAATATCCATAGGTACTGTGTCACATTAAATTTTGTTTGAGTAGGTGGCAAAGTTTGGGTTCTAATGGCTTCTAAGTATCAGATAATGTGGTCTAATCTACTCAAGCTACTCTGTTGATAAGTTTCAATAAATCTTAATTTTTGTGATTTGATAAAGAAAAGGACATTTATTTTGTTAAAATTTGTTTTCAGCCTTCACGGGCTTATTTGGAAGATTATATGATGATTTGAAGCAATTAAAGTAAGTTTGGGCCGGACTTTACAAAGAACAAGCATTTTATTTTCAGCCATCCCTACAAGGGCAGAACAGGGAGAGATGAAATTAACAGCATATAAAAGCCCATCTTGCTGTCATTAAGAGGAAACACAAATCCCGAGAGGGTGAGCGGCCAAAAGAGAGATATCTTTTTAGGGTTTTAGAAGTGTTTTACTAAAAAACCCTATGAGAAGAACAAATTTTTCTCTTTAGAGAGAGAAGTTAGAGAGAGAAACACAAGAACTCTTAGTGTTTCATAGCAGCTTGTGCTTCAACATTCAATTCATTAAGGATTTCTGTTCTTATTGCTTTATTTATTAATGGGTCTATGCTATTTCTCTAAATCTTTGATTTGTATTGCCATATTCATGGAGGAATAGTTTTATTTTGCTTAGGTTTGTGAATCCTTGATCGATTTCATGTAACTAAAATGTGCTTTTGTTGAAAACTTGATTGATTTGTTGAATTCGATAGCTCGAGCTTAGTAGGTCTTGAATTTGTATAGTGTACAATATGGGTTCATATTTGATTTCGTTAAAATAGATCGAGAGATCATTTTAATTGATAGATCTAGGCTATTGATGAGATTGATCTTAGATACCTCTTACCGAGGATGAGTGAAAGTCTTTTGTCACTTGTTTTTAAAATTCATTGAGTTGGGTTTCTAAAGCAATGGGTTCTTAAGCTTTACGCGGATTTAATTGGAATTTCAGACTGCTAGTTTTGGTTAGATCTAAAGTTATCAACTTCGAAAGAGCTTTAATTTAAATTAGCAAATCCGATAGTTCAATAATCAATACAACCATTTCTCTAAGAAATTCCTTAAGTTACATGGTTAGATCTAAGGTGAAGCATGACCCAAGCAACCTTGTGAATTGATTTATTTTTCAGTTTTGTATGCCGTTGTGAGATCTCCTACTTTTGATTGCTGATTTTGTTAGTTTAAGTTTATATTAGCTTTTAGTTTGATAGATTTTTCGTCTTGTTTTTCGTCGGCTAGATAATAGGAAAAGGATAGAAGTAGAAGTACTTACCAACTTTCCCTTGGAATACGACCTAGATCATTTTCTCTATACTACATCTGATGGGTGTGCTTGCCTTATGGAAATCATAGTTAGAAGAGCGATTTACAAAATTTTAAATTTAAAAGGCTTCGGTTTTTATAAACACAAAAAAAAAAAAAAAAAAAAAAAACAAACAAACACCTGTAAAGGTAAGGGTATGATTCTGGTTCATGCTTAAGACCTAACTTTGATGTACCAACCAATGAAACAACATCCATGTTGCTTCTCCTACCAATAATTAAGTTACAATCGTGACTGTTACATTTTGTGTAGGTATGCAATGTACTAGTCCACCTTTAATCATCTTCCTTCCTAAGATGGGTAATAAGACACCTAGCAACATTTAAGTTGCCTTCATCATAGTGCAAGATTATGTCATCCTAATTACTAGTACCCTCCTTTAGAATATGATTTAACTCCTCACAATCATCATTTACTACTATTTCCCCTTCTTTAATATAGAAATTTCTATCTGAAGACTCATAAGCAAAATGACCACAACTATAACAATCGAAACACCACTAATTGGAACTAGGCTTGAGCTCTCTACAAAAATGCCTTTTTACCCTTAGTATTTCTATTTTGGGACACAATAGGATTAATGGACTTATGTGCCATAGGGGCAAAAGGTAATTAAATCTCAACATCGATCACCTAAGCTCGATTTGAGCGTTTATGGAACTTCGTTCTTAGAATCATTACCAAGCAGTTACAAGATGGTGAAGTATAATGAGTGACCTCATTCGACCTACATAAAAGACAAAGCTTTGCTAGCTAGAGAATGATGAACCTACCTATAATTGACTTGGCTAACCAAGTCAATCAACTATAGAATCCATTCGATCGAGACAACATTAGATAAATTCACTTCCCTTGGACTGATACCCTTTGGAGACATATCTAACCTGTCATGCCCCGAATTAATGTCAAGGCGTGCCCAATTGTGAAGTATAACACTTATGCATTATACCTTAAGGCTAACATAGTCTACAATTCATGCTAAAAAAAAAATAATTAGATTCTATAAACATTTGGAGTTGTGGCAGAAAAATAAATTCCACAAAACATTTTCCAAATAGGCTACTCCAAAGAATAGACTATATATATATATAAAACTCAACTCCACACCACTAGGTGTTTCAAAATAAAGAGTTCAAAGTATCTCAAAATACAAACAATGGGCTCATAGATAGGCTCTCATTAAAACATAAATTTAATAGTGAAGTTTATAAAATAGAAATGGGATAATAATCCAACAAATCCTAGTCACCCCCCTCATTGAGAAATTCCTCGAAGCCCATGCCATACCCCATATAATCATAGGTATCTCTATCACCTCGAAGTCGAAGCCTAATACAATAGCAACACAAGTATATACGAGATGGATACACACACTAATTTTAAATGCAATGTAACAACCAATAGTTTATATCTTTAAATTAATGCATAACAAAACAACTATAGAGCACTTACACTCTGACATCACGTTGGGAACTTGGAAGTTTTGAGTAGTAGCAATTGGTCAGGGGGTTGATATAGGCAGCCTGAATACCTATATGTCTTATCTCTATAAGTAATACCTTCATCTAAAGGCCACAGCCCTTACGCATCTCCATCCACATTAGTCTATTGTTATTAAGTAGAGTAGCAGAACCCACATATTAAACTGTTTAATACAACTTCTCCCCAATATGAAGGGATGTTATCCCATTGCCATTTCCTCTATTAGCTACCCATTAAGCCACCCATGATGGCTTATGTCACGCCTTAATGGGTACCTTAAAAGTGATAGTTCGCCACATATGATATTAAAACTTAAGAATGACTTCCCGAAGTCACGTGAAAGCTTCGACACCATATGCAAGGTGTATATCATGGCAATATGAGACACTAGTAGGATACGTAGTTTGAGAAAGCATAGTAGGCATACAAGAATCTAAATAAGCATTCATCTTCAAAATCACAAAAATATGGTCTTTACAGCATCTTAGGGGCATTCCCCCGATAAATCTCTAAGGATCATAATATAGTCTTAGTTTTAGTCTTACATATAATAAAACTAGAATTAGAACATTTTAAAGGAAATTTAATATAAAGTCTTGAAATTGAGTTCCCCTAAAAACTCCCCATAAGCATAATATTACCCGGAAATATGGAGACTTCGACTATAAGAGCAAATGGTCTTGCAACAATAAAAATCTATTGGGGTGTAAGTACAACTAGCTTAGTAAAAATATTCCCAAATTAGTATACTCGTAACATGAAAATCAAACAAGTTATATTTAGCCAAGTGTATGAAATGCATTAATCACGTGAGCATGTAATACATATGATCAATCAGAAATCATATTTTAAGTGGAATTACATCCTCTATTCCGAGTTAGGTGTTTCAAGTCCTTTACGACCCGATTTTACTAATTGTAGATTTTCAGGCTCTTACTCGCTCCATGTGTGATAGTTCTTTTAGGCTCCTATGAACCCTGCTACTATACCTTTATCCCACTAAGGGCACAATAGCTAAAGCAATGTGACTCATTTCATGATATGTATGAATCAGTTAATTTACTTCTTGCATATAATTAAGATATCTTAAAGGCGAACATAGAATTAGTAAACACTTCAACATGGTAATAAATCAAAAACTCGGTTAACAACAATTCATGCCTCGATATGCTTAGTATAATTTCAACGAATATCATAAATCACATGCACATTCCATTTTTACCTTTTCCCTATTTCTAATGCTTCTAAACTATAAACATAATCATAAGTATGAAAAGATAGGAGATAAACTTACTAAGCCATTTCTTGCCAAAATTTCCTTACTTATAATGGTCTTTTGGATATGGGTCCTCTAACTCTTCGTCACCTAAAGAAAAGAAATATAAGAAATGAGTATTTTATGGAAGTTCTACTTAAACTTTCTAATTTTATTTTAGTATTTGCGTCAAAATTCGGGTGAAAAGAAATTCCAACTTAAAACGGCTATAACTTACTTATTTTAACTCGGAATTTCCCATATGAGTAGCCATTTTCTAACTAATCGAAATGATCTACCTATTTCCAAGGTTATTTTTAACATTTAAAGCCATTTGAATTTTGTAACTGGTTGGTATATATTTGACCTATAAGTTTCAAGCCTTAAATTTGCATTTTTCCAAGTTTTACATCATCTGAAAATCTTATAACAAGCACATAGATACTTATATAGTTGAAAACCATCTAATATTAATATAAACTCATATTATATGCATGATCTTATTAATATTGTCCCAACAATGATTTTTCAAGAAAAAATTTATTTTAGAAGTTTGAAAGTTGAGGTTATAAAACCTCTTTTGGAGTTACTAAAAGAAAACTAAAATTTTTAGTTTACTACAAGTGGGTTCCTAATTAATATAACCATTATTTTTATATTTCCTTAGCTTCATAAAAATGAGTTTACTTCTCAAAAATTTATTCCTTAAGTTGTAAACCGATATTGTCTCTAAGTGGACTTTAACTAGTGAGTTGATTTAAAACTTATCTTGGAGAAATTGTTTTGTTCTTAGTATTTATCAAATTATTAGCATAAGCCATATAAATAAGTTTTTAAGAAAAATTTTCATAACAAAGAATTATCAATATTAAAAATTTATGATATATTTATTTTAATGTTTTGGAAAGAGTATAGTTGAATACTTATCCTAGGTCTTAGTGAAAATTCTTCTTGAGTGTTGAAAATCATTGCCTTTGTTAATTTAGCTTCATTTTCATGTAAAAGAAGATATTCCATAATCTTATTTTAAAAACTTTACTAAGAAAACAACATCACTTTATGTCCATGCATGAATATGAACTTAATAATTACATTATGAGATAAATAAATTTATGTAGGAAAATAAAAGAATAGAAAATCAAATGAGCAAATATAAGAATACAAATATGGAAGTTTTAGCTTATTATCAAGAATTCCCTGACTTATAAATTGATAAGTTCCATAAAAAAAAGAAAAAAAAAGAAAAGCATAATAAAGAAAATTATGGAAGCCTTAGATTAATTTCAAGGCTTTTTAGAACTTGAAATAATATTAGTCTCATGAAACAACAAGGAAAAGAAATAAGAAAATATAAGAGTCTTAGATTTTTATTCAAGGCTCCCAAGGACTTAGATTATTGACAAGTTTGCTTTTTGTTTTGATTTGATTAAAGACAAGTCTAAGACTAAAAGTTGGCTAGTATTATTTATTTACATGAAATAGATAATAAAGCATGTAATACAACATTAAATAAGGAGTTAGATTAGTGAGCATTTAAGCTCTAAGAAATATAGATACATACTTATACATAACAACATATAGAAAGTTAAGTTACAAGTATGAACATAATATAACAAAAATACATAATGAAGATGAACAAGACATGATCAACATGTTGTTTTTCATGGTTCCACTTCCTAGCATGAGCATCATAGGGATTCATATAGAATAAAAAACACACATATTGTTCATGTTATATTACTATGAACAAAAAAAGAGGTTTAGAATTTTTAACTAAGGTAGATGAAGGATTGAAGTTGGAAGAAATATTTTGATGGTGTGTTTAGTATTTTTCTTAAAGAGAAAAGAATGGTTTATGGAGGTAGAGAGGAGATTGTAGAGAGAAAAGTTGGGAAGTGATTTTGATAGAGTTTTGGTATGTAAGATAAAATGTGTGAAAGAAATGGAGGGAGATGTAGTATTTATAGAGAAATATAGAGGGAAATTAGTTGTAATAAAATAAATTAAAAAAAATTGAGCGAGTGAGAGAGGATGGTTAGCATGATTAAGAAGAAGTGGAGGAGAGAGAATAAAAAAATAATTTGAGAAGAAAAGTGTAAAAAAAGTTAATTGAAAAGTATTGTAAAATTTTTATAGGAAAAGAAAATTGTAAGTATAGGTACGTAAGATGTAAGAAGTAGGTAGTAAAAAAAAGTAGAGATAGAAGAATAATAATGAATAATAGTGAATAGTAAATGAATAGTAGACTAAACAAATAAAATACTGGTAGTAAGAAAAATACGCATAAACAAGTTATATCAGATATCTTTAGAAGCTAGAAAATTTTATAATTGATATTTTATGATTCCTCATATAATTACGAGTCTAGATATGTTGTTGAAGTATTTTCATTGTTTTGTGTGCTAGGACCTTTATTTTTAGAAACTAATCCTATTTGGGTTCGAAACGAGTGAATTTTTGATGAATCTGATCTTTTTTAGGTTATAAAATTTTTGGACTATAATCTAAGGTATCTCATTTTTGTTGTTTTAGGGGTTTGAGTGCGGGATTGCCGAATCTAGATTTACTAGGGCTTGTTATTGAACTAGTTGACTTTAGGGTATTGGTTTAACTTCTTGTTCTAGGGTTTTCTTATAAGATTAGCACAAAATCTAGGGATTTACAAGCTTAAGCACCTAACTACTATGCTAGCACCACCTAACAAGATTGCCGCTTCTCGAACCAGGCCTCAAAAATGGCCATGCACAAGCAATAAGCAATTATTAAGGCCATTTTTTAGTATTAGTTAATGTCTACCCTACCATGCAACACACAAGTCACTATGTACCTGAACGCAAGTAAGAATCCTATCTCAAACAGATTATAGACAATCTCGAGAATAAGAATCTGTATAAGGAAATAATCTCAAATGAGATTTATGTTGCCTACTCAATCATTCATTAATTTTAAGTTATATATTTCTTATTTTATTAGAGATTTCACAGAATATTGATTCATAAATAAATTTCAAACTTTTAAGTGAATTTAGTTTTAAATAATTTTTTATATATTAATTTCATTTCGTATGCAATTTAGTCTACTAAAACTCACTTTATTGTAATTGGGTCATTTAAGTGATATTTTTATTAATATATTCCACAACCAATCTAATAAAATTTTATTAAGTAAATTTAGGACATAATTATTCTATTTATATCATTCATAATAAGTTTTTGTCTCTAAATGTGTTAAGGAATCTAAACAAGTTTCCTATTATATTTATACTATCTTATAATGCCATATTTATATATATTTTATTAAACAAATTCCTAAATTTATAATAATTAATTATTCATCTTAAAATTCATATATTAATATGAAAATATTTTATTTACATTTATTTCATATTTATATGATTACAATCTATTTACTTTAAATTCCAATATTTTCAATTCTATAGAAAATCAATGTGCACATTTACTTTAATCAAATGGTTTACTACCTTAAACATGGGTTCTTAAGCTCAAATTTTTATATAAACTTCCTAAAACATGTATTTACATGTTTATAAGTTCTTTTGCCCTAAACTAATTAGTTAATTATGGTTCTATTTTAAATTAAACTCATTCTGCTTAGAAACATGGCACTAACAAGGATGACCGATCTATTTAGGCCGATTTGACCATCAAGATGACCGGTTCTTGGCTGGTTCATCACAGATTTGTTAAGTGGACACATGGATCTACTATTCCGGCAAAGGATTGCCACCAATAGACATCGTTTGACCACCGGTTCAGCTTCCAAGATTGATGCTATGGTGACAATGCAAGAATTGTTCAACACTATTTGGTTATTTATTTAAGTTTTCTTTGTTTAATTCGACTTCTAATCTATTTTTATCATCTAAAACATGTTTATTCTACATTGTTTTATCTATTTTATACTTAGATTTATATCTTACAAATTAAATCACAAATTATAGCTCAAATCATCATCATCAATATAAGGTTATCAAATTTCTAGCATATATCAAAACATTCATGCATGCATATACTTCAAGATTTTTGTTTGATAATTTTACTTCAGTAAAACATATCAATCTAACACAATCATACATATATGCATATATGTACATATACAATAATTTCACTAAATTAATTACTATCATAACACACACACACACACACACACACACACATACATAGATGCTCATTTTGGTTTTCATGCATACATACGCCTATTTTGATCATTACTTAAATATAAGTTTAGTTTTAGTATTTTACGTCAATTTAAACGTCATTAATATATCATAAACATATTAATTACATTACTTACTTGTTTTAACAAAACAACCTGGATTCTTCACTACTCATCCTCTTTATGTTGATGAAGCTTCTTCAAGCTAATTTTTCTAACTCCAACCTTTGTTTTAGCTTTCAAAACCACCTAGGAATTTATTGAAATAGAGACTAGATTTTTGGGAAGAAATCGAGTAATTAGATGGTGGAAATAAGATGGATTTCTTACCTATTGAAGACTTATTTTGAGGAGAGATTTTTGTAGAATTTTTGGTATGTTTTAAAAAGGGTTTCTTGAGAGAATTTAGGAGTTAAGGGCTACTGAAACTAGAAGGGAAAATTAGGGTTTTCTAAAGCTTGTATTTATAACATTTCATGTCTTGTGTTTTCCTTTAGGGCTAAGGGCATTTTAGTCCTTTTACTTGAATAGTTTAAGGGCATTTTGGTCCATTCACATGGGTAGAATTCTCTAGAATTGGCTAACGTTACTTTGATCTTGTCACATGGGGAATTCTATAGAATTTAGGTTTTTATATCATACGTGATGGTGCATGGTAAGAACATGGTCTCATGGGCTTAACTCATGGGATTTATAGGGTTAACTTATGGGCTTAATATTCTAATTATAAGCTTTCTAGAAATGGTCTTAAGCTTATGTTGATGGGCTTGGACTTTAATGCCATGGATTAGCCTTTTAGATTATGGGTTTTGGGCTTTAAAATTGAATTTAAGAACTGAGAAAAATAATTAGTTAATTGGCATTAGAAATTGAATATAGGAAATCTAATTGAGGGAAAATTAATATCTTTATTGAATTTAGGATTTTAGGGGGTCAGGAATTGGTATTTGAAAGTAGATATTTAATATTAATTTCTAAGATTTAAGAAGTTGGAATTTAGGCTAAAATGTTAAGTTGAATAATTAAGGGGTTTATGCAATTAAACTCGACGAATAAAATTTAGTTTGATAATTAGAAGGTATTGAATAATTTGGATCTGTTGAAATAGGTAATTGAAGTAGGTTAATAGGTTAAATTGAGTATTTACAATATCAGAATATCTATTTTCAATTAAATTCATTTGCTAGTTCAATTAGGTTAAACAATCTAATTATATCTTATACTTTGCATAATTCTACTAGCTAAATTATTTAAAAATCAATCTCTAAACTAAATTTAATCTTAAAATTACACGTATTTTAATACTAATTATCTAATAATATCTAATTAACAAAATACAGAAATTTGAGGTATTTCATAACCAATTTACACTCTTGTATTTGAGTTGACTAATTATTAGTTGAGTTACTGATTGATTAAGGAAGTTAATCCAACTAATATGAGTAACTTGAGCTGTAAACCCCTAAATTTTTTAAAATTCTTAAAAAATAATCCTAGAGTTAAATACCGAAACCAAAACCTTGAAAACTGACCTAAGTTGAGATCGAATTCTAAATAAAATAAAATACGAAAATTCTTAACCTTGAGAAAAAGAGAACCCTAAAAAGTAAAATGGAAAATCCAACAATCATTTGATTCAATATCTGTATGCTAATCAAATCATCTATCTGATCCCTAACACGCATATCAAGACGATATATCCAAATAATACTCAACGAAAAAAATACTAAAACCTCAAAATTTTAGAATAAAAAATTTCAATTACCACCAAAAGTCAAATAGAGTTAACCCATAAATCTAGACTTGATTAAACAATCTCGAGAATTGTTAAATACTAAATAAATCATAAAAATAAAGTAAAAACCTAAATTTGGAACCAAAAATATAAAACAATCATAAATCCCAAAATTTTATAATCTTGCGAGTAAATCTTAAAGCTGGAATTAAAAGTGGATCCTTAAAGGTCAACTAGGCCAACAATAATCCATAGTAAGATTAGATACGACAATTCCGCGCTCTAAACCTTTAAATAATAAAATTGAGATAATAATAAGTTATAGTCCTTAATAATCTAGTGAAGATTAAAAATATCATATTCATTGAAATTTAGTTCGTTTCGGACCTAAATGCGAACATATTTTGAAAATTGTGTTCTGTTACACCAAACAGTAAAAATATTCCGATAATACCGTTAGACTTGTAATAACATGATGATTAAAAAAATCAGTTTTAGAATTTTTCGGAATCTAAAAATATCTTTTAGCCTGTTTATGCGTATTTAATTACTACTAATATTTTATTTGTCTAGTCTATTATTCATTATACTATTTCTAATTTTTCTTACCACCTACTCTTATTACCTATAGATCTACTTTTTTATAATTTATATTTCTAATACTACTTTACCTATACATATACTTTTTTACAATTTACATTTATAATACTACTTTACGTCTTTGTATCTTACATATTATTACTTTTCATTACAAAACAAAAAATTAAATAAATTTCTCTCTCTCTCTCTCTCTCTCTCTCTCTAATGACAAAACCGGCACCCCCTCTTCCTTCATTTATCTATTTTTTTCTTTTTTAATTTATTTTATTACATCTAATTTCCCTTCATACTCATCTATAAATACTTGATTTCTCTCCACTTCTTTCACATATCCCATAAAACATACCAAAACTCTACCACATTTTCCTATAAACTTTTCTCTATAAAAGTTCTCTCTCAAACACTCTCTACTGCTCACTTTTCTTTAAGAAAAATATCAAACACACTACTCATTTGTTTCTTCTAACTTTAAATCCTTCATTAACCTTAGGTAAAAATTCTTAAAATTTCTTCTTCATGTTATATAAATTAACATGACCATGGTGTGTGTTTACTAAACCTATGAATATTATGGAAGCAACACTATTTTCATGTTTTGTTCTCTTTCATGAACAAAATTTCATTATGTTATTATGTTATTTTATTGTTGTTATATTATTATTATTGCTCTAATTTAACTCCTATATGTTACTAAATATATTTATGTATATATATTTCCTAGAGAATATAAGCTCAATAATATAACTTTTATTTATTCATGATTTGTAATTTATTTATTTATTTCATGCTATTATATTAAGGCTAGTCTTTCTAGTCTTAGACTTGTCCCCATCAAGTAAAAACAATTTTTCTTCTTTCTTTTTAGACTTGTCCATAATCTAAGTCTAGGGAGCCTTAAAACAAATCTAAGACTCCCATGATTTTCTTATTTGTTTTTTTATTTTTTAAAGGACTTGCCCATGTCTAAGTCCGTGAAGTTTTGATACAAGCTAAGACTTTCTAATACCTAACTTTTATTATGTGCTTATCTAATTTCTATGTCTTTTATCTTTTATATGAATTATTTTGTCCATGGTACTTAACTACAAGTTCATATTCATGCATGATCACCTTGTTATTGTCTAAATAAAATAAAAGAATTTCTTTCTTTAACAAAGACAATAAGAATTAAACTATTTATAATAAAATGATATTCGTTACTTAGGAAAACTCCCATTACAACTTAGATCTATATTTTGACACAATTTTTTTTTTTCAAAATTTTTAGACAAGTTCATCATAGATTTTAGTGTTGTTATTATGACTTTTTTTTTTTAAATTTAACTAAATGGATCTCTAATCTATTTTCAAAATATCAAAATAAAATTTTAATCTAAAACCTTAAGGTTGATAATTTTTTTTATATGTAAATTTTTCTTAAAAAATTATTTATAAAATTATCACCAACACTTTAACAAACACTAATAACCAAACTACTTTTCTAAGTCAAGTTTAAAATCAATTCACTAGTTAAAAATCCACTTAGGAATAAACCGGTGTACAGCTTAAGAAACTAAGTTTTATGAAGTAAAAATCCATTTTCTTTTATGAAATTAAGAAAATACAAATAATAGGATTTTTCCAACAAAAGTCCATATATTGAAAAATTATGTATTTAGAAAAAAGTTATTATAAGCTATTCCTTTAATTTTTCTCATAAGCTAAAACTTAAAACGTTTTTATACAACTTAGAATGCTTTTCCTCACAATAACATAAAGGTTCATGTTTCGGATAACAATTAGTTAAAAGAAGTTTAGCATAAAAATGAAATATTGATGAACTCAAAATAAATATGGGAACATGAATTTCTTTAATTGAGTTTCACAATCTAAGAATTAGAATTTTGTTGAAAGAATCAACCTTAAGAAATACTTTAAGAAATTCTTTAAAAAAAAACTATAATTGGATTTTGTCACAAAACCATGTTATATAAAATAAATTGTTAAGCAAGAATTTATGAATAAATATAAGACTTTTAGAAAATACATATGTTAAATTATGATTTTTCTTGTTAATCGAATAACATATTTCCAAAATAGCAATTTAAATCAAAATTCAAAGAATGATGCTTCATTAAACTCTATTTTTATAAAAATTGTTTACAAATTTTATTTCTAAGACAACATAACTAGAATCGTGCATATAATATGAGTCTTGTATATATTAAAAGGATTTTTCAACTATATAAATTTTTATGTGTTTGCTGTAAAATTTTATATGAAAAAAAAGTGAGAAAAAATATAAATTAAGGCTGGAATTTTCGTGCTAGAGATGTGCCGATCCGTTTCGAACCTCAACGACTTCAAATGTTTAAAATAACCCTAAAATAGATAGATCTTTTTAAGTGGGTAGAAAATGACATCTTATATGCGAAATTCCGAGTTAAAATGAGTAAGTTATAGCCATTTTAAGTTGTGATTTCACATAATCCGAATTTTAAGGAAAATAACAAAATAAAATTAGAAAGTTTGAGTAGAACTTCTATGTAATACTTATCCTGGGTATTTCTTTTGTTTAGGTGATGAAGAATACGAGATTTCCTTTCCTGAGGATTACTACGACTAAGAGGATTACGATATGAACAAGTGAGTTTTCCTTCTTAATTTCGTTACCTTGTTTGTGCTTGTGGATAGTTAATACTAGATCTATAGGTATAAGATAAAATGAGCATGTATGGGGTATGGTTTTATACATATATGCTCTTATGTATGTATGACAATGAATGTTAAGCTTATCAGAACCCATGAATGATTGTGTAAGTATATCATTAATAATACATATTGCTTAGATGTGTGTGATGATTGTTTGATTGCACTTAAGTGTACCTTAATCGTACACGGCTTTGATATAAATTAAATGGACATACATTGCATCCATTAAATCACATGTCAAAAGTTGCTACTCTTAGACGAAGAATTGGAAGGTCCGAGGCTGAAATAGTCCAAGGCCATGCTCATACTTAGGAAAATAAGGCGTACCGCGGATACAATCCAAGAATAAGTCGCTTCGATCAACCGCTAAGAGCAAAGTCCTCAGGGACTAGTACAAGAAGACTGTGAAGATCTTCTATTACCATTCCTTAACCTTTGATACGGAGAGGTAAATCTGTTCTATATATGGTCTTCGGATAGCCATATATATTTGTGTAATCATGTGATTGTTTCATAGCATGCATAGCAAATGTGCGAAAACAAATAAACTTATTTGAAATCACGGTGTGAATAAAAGTAAATATCTCACTAAGCTCGTTGTAAGCTTACATCCCCATAGCCTTTTGTTGAAACAGGTATGTTTGCGGTCACATTCAAGGATCAGAATATTAAGAAAATCATTGGTGAACCTTTAAGCTTTTGTGGATGAAGTGGAAACATAGGAAGTATTTAATTTTATGTAATTTCCTTATGAGTTATATATTATATGTTCATATTTTGGAGATTTATAGGAAATGTAATTGTGTAGTCTTGAAGACAATAACGGGGGTATGCCCCTAAGAATTGTGATTAACCTTATTCATGTTTAATATTAAGTATTCCTCTGCCTTGTTATTCAACTATTATCAAAGTAAATTGCATTACTTCGATGCATTCCATTTGATGTTTTGTACACCTTGTGCATGATATGAAAGCCTTTGCTTGACTAAGGAAGTCATTCTTAGGCTTTAATATTATGTACGGTGGACTGTCATGTTTAGGATATCCCTCAGGGCGTGATATAAACATTATCTGAGTTAATGCCCACTCCAGTTGGGTAACCTAAACGTCTTAACATTTCATTTGACTTTTTAGTATTTGCAATTATCGTTATGTTTAATTTACATTTCCAAAGCTGGAATTAATTGTAACTAGGGGAATGTACGAATATTCCAATGATGTGCTTGCAAATGATCTTTGATTTTTTAATGAAATTACAATGGTGAATAGATTCTCTCAACCTCATTCTTATCACTCTTTACGATTATAGCGAATAAAACCACTCAAGCTTGCTCATGAGTCATATCAAGTTAGTAAAAGTGTAGTTTAGGTTATTCTTATTGTGTAGCATCCTTGGGTAACACTATCCATATCCTATTTTCACCATATTTCATTTTTACAACCTATGAAAATTAAAAAACATCACCATCAGAGCCCATTGATCGTCTTCTTAGGTGCATTTGCATTCACTATCTCTCGATGTCCTAGTGACAGTCCTTTTCGACACATCAAGGGTACTCCTAGCAGTGTTGTTACCTCTTTTAGTAATATTATTACTTATCAGGACTTGCTCCCTACTAAATAAGTAGATAGCCTCATGGTCTCAATCCGCTTTCAATCTCTAAGACTTGTTGAAAGGTTTGTTCAAAGATTTGATTATAGTGGGGATGGAACTCTTTTTTTATATCATTTCATAGGCTATTCTTAAACCCTAGAAGTGTCAATGTGGGTCCCTTTGATTCATCATACCTAACCAAAACCTCAGCAAACCTAGCTATATATTTGCACAGTTAAATTTCCTTGCATAAGATTGATGTATTGCTAGTAAAGTTTATTTTTAGGATAGAAGGATGTATTGCTCTTTAAGTTCAATTTTCATCTCTATCCAATGTAGGTGGTTGCCGTACTTTCAAAAATTATCGTTTTACATTGGTCAAGTATAATTTGTCTTGACATATCAATAACATCCTAAGAAAATACACTTTACGATCCTCGACATCCTATAAAAATAAAAATATTTTTTTATGGGGGTCATCTAATTAGTACTGTCTAGACTTCCATTGAATGTGGGTGGATTTACCTTGATACATCTAGCAATATCATCAACATGATTGTCATGGTATGGATTTTCATAGCTAGGCTCTACTCTATGCAGTAATCTTCATTAACATTCCTCTCTAGAGTCTTATAAAATGCTTGGTCAACCCATGGAAGTTTTGAACTCTTGGGTTTCTTTGAAGGTAGTGCCTAGAAGGTGGGTCATATTTTAAGTCAAGAACCTTACTTAGGGCATGATCCTAGATTTCTACATTATCATCCTCACCAATAGGTAACCTTATAACTTTTGGGACATTTATTTGAGTTGTAAGAGTTTCTAGTTGGTGAGTATGATCGTCTAACTCAACACTAATTTCATCCATCCTAATCATCAATTACTCAAATATCTCGATAATATTGGTTTGCTTAGTTGAGTCATCTTTAAAAGTTATACCATCGTAAGGTTTTGTAGCGTAAGACCTTTTGTGTGTGTTTTTCTAGAAACAACTTTTTTCCTTTTTTTTCTTTTCTTTTTCTCTATTTTTTTTAAAGAAAGAATACCAAATCTAGGCTTTGACATTAAGTTTGACGTTGGATGCCAAAACGGGAAATAATTGAGAACTAATAGGACATTAAGTTGTGTAAATTAAATAACAATTATAAAATGTTAAGAAACTCATCACAAGATTATTAAGGAAATAAAGAACTAAAGGAAAAAAAAAATTCTACAGTGGATGTAGATTGATTTCTTCGAACTCTTAAACTTTCTTTTCTTCTTCTCTTTTTTTTTTTTTTTTTTCAATCTTTGCCTCTCACCAATTAATGTCCTGGTTTACTAAGATAATAAATTGGAAAATCGAACCAACCTTGGGATTGCTCTTTGAAGTAAAAGTCAATATCTCCAACGCCAAGAATGCTATCTCTTCGTCAACATCTTAATGAAGTTAACAAAATAATAAACTAGAGCTGCTCACTTTTCACAATTCTTGATGAAGGTATCGGGTATTCAGTCGTGAAAAATGAAGTATACCAACTTGTATAATAACTGTTATTCGACATCTTATTCATTCTGTTCAAATCCCTAACAAAAAGGACTATTTATAACAAAATTAAGATCAAATATGAGTCTACCATAAAAATTTAATCTAATAGCTATTTTTTAGCTACCTAAAAAGAATAATTAAAGATACTAATGAATCTAATCATATTTAGTCAATATAATAAATTAAAAAGATAAAATAAAAGTAAATCTAAACTCAATAATTATTTATAAATAATTTATAATAAAAGTCTTCGTGGCTTATGGATGGGTGGCATTGATTTAAACTCCTATGCCTCTGTTGTCGACGCCCATCACTTTTATAGTGGGTATTTCCTGTGCTGATTTCTAGTAACATGTTGTGCCTATCAAAGAGGCATCCTTGTTTGTACTTAAGGTACAAGTATATGAAAAGTCTTGGGCTTAATGCACTCTCCTTTCTGTACTTTTTATCTTTCCAAATTATTAGGTTTTATATTTACTTGCAGAAAGAATTAAACTCATATACATTGGTTTTGTTTGTTTTATCTTCTTATTATCATTTTGATATTTTATTTTTATTATTTTTAAATAGATGTTTGTTAAGAAATAGATAAAGATAAAAAAACAAATATTTTTACACATAATTAGATAAAATAGATAAGATATAGATAAAGTAAAGATGCAGACAAATAAGATATAGATGAAAACCAGACAATTAAAACATACTCATATTCCACTGGTAATTTACGTAGAGAAAGAATCAAAGTGTGGAAAGTGTTAAGGTATATTTTAATAAGTTTAAGGAGAATCCATATTATGTTTAAAATTTATGGATCATTTATCGAAATTCACGAGGATGAGGATGATTTGTGTAATATTAGAGAGTATATTGGCATCAATCTCAAAATTAGTCTGGATCTTTTTATAAATTGTCCAAGTAATTTATATAAACTTTACAAATCTCTCTTTAGCTCTGTTTGATACGGATTATATGTTACTTTTCCAAACATTTAATTTACACTTTAACATACATAATTGACAATAAACATATATTAATTCTTTTAGATATAATACTCTAGTACAATAGTTTAGTCTTACTAACAAGCAAAAGTTTGGTGATCTTCGGCCCATTCATCTAGTGGTGTTTCTTCTAGTGGTTTCATGACATATAATATAATTGGGTCCACGAATAGGGAAAGGAAGCCCACACATAGTCCTCAATACCCAGTTAACGGACGTGTCACTGATCACTGCCAAGTGCAAATAGATAGGAATTAGGAACTACATAATATCCACACATAAATATATATTATATTAGCAGATATTATATTTATATTATGGATAATTAAAAATAATAAACAATTAAAATATTTATACAATACTTATTATTTATCAAAAAATGAGTAGATACGTGTTTTTATGAAACTGCACTAAGTAAATTTTTTGTACTTGTACTTGTGTCATGGGTATTTTACTTGATCAAATCATATGTGAGCTTATAGTCCTGCTTGGATCATTGGTTTATGATAATTTTAATATTTTTTTCGTTGGTTTTTAATAAATTATTTATTAAGAAACATACATAAATGAAAAATAAACATTTTCACTCATAAATTGATTAAAGATACAAATAAAATATAATAAAAATTAGATATAAATACATATGAGAATCAAATTATAAGAATAGAAACCCTAAACCATTTTTTCTTAGTACATGTCACTACATAGTTATTCCAAAGTTAATTCTACTTGCTTTCCTCATACTTAGTATAATTCATTCATTTACTTTTTAAATTATCTCAACTCAATTAATTAGTATAATTATAAATATGAACCCTAAAACAAAAACAATGTCCTTTTTATGTTATTATATTGTGACATGATGGGTTAGAGGTGAAGTAGGGGTTTTATGGTAAAATTTGCCATGTTAAAGTAGACTAATATTAGTCAAGGGAATGGACATGTAGGTTGCTTGACTAACATTCCTGACTTTAGTGAATAATCTCATAAATGCAATCCTCACATATCATGATTAGACAGACTGCTCTAGAATTCTTTCTCTTTTGACTCCTTTCTCACTCCACCATTCCCATTTTATCAATGATAAATATAATAATTCTATCTAGAAGTTTTCATAACTAATTAATCAACAATCACACTTCAAACAGCTTACACTGCCCCTTCTTGAGGTGACACCTTTTGATTTAAAAATCACAGGAAAAGAAACTTTCTTTTCACCGCAGAAACTTTGGATGGTACTCAAGAAATGACATGACAACCTTGCACGAATTCTATCATTCCTAGGTGTTGACCGCACGGGTGTTGGGAAATTAATAATGGGTCCAATTAATAAACAGGATTCTAAATATCAGAAAACCTAAGTTGAGCAACCTTTGTGTTTGGAAAAGCGTGAGCATAAGAACTTAACAACGTAAACAAGACTAAAACATGGAAAAAGATGGTTTTAGGGAAATTGGAAATATTCAATCCATGTGGGGTATCCTCCAAATGTTTTTTGGGGAATTGTCTGTTGAATATCCAACAAGGTAAGTGGTTATTTTATGCAAATTTAATTATAATATTTGTTCATGTTTTGTTTCTACTGAAAACTGATACTGGGCACGGTCCAATAGAGAAGTGAAGCTGACGCGTCTACAGTATCATAGATAGGGAAAACCTTTTTCTCAGTGAAGCTTACTTTAAATATAGGCAAAGAAAGGGGTAAAGGTAGAAGATACTTTTGTGAACTCAACGGATTTTCTACAACTTTGACACGATGGAAATTTTAATCCTCGATATGAATCGTTTGATTCCTATATTTTAATTTTTTAATTAATTGTTTCTAGTATAAAATTGTTAGTTTAATATATTCTTTCCTGATTTTTGTAATTAACTATTTAAGCTATATCCATTTTTACACTTACTTATCTAAACTTTGGTACTTTTACAATTAACTACTTGATCTAGGTATATAATAATAATTATGAAAAGTTCATAGATAGTAAATCGATACTTTAAATTTCAAATAGTTATTACATAATTAAACAAATTTAGATACCAAATGTGGTATTCATCCTTCTTTATTCCAGTTAATTTTTTGTATAATCGAAAAAGCATTTATAAATTTTTAGTATAAATTTAGGCATTCATCAAATGCTTGCAAGTATTATTGCTATTGCTTGTGCCTTATGTCAATAATTGGATATTGTTATTTTTATGTTTTATAATATAAAGGTAATTATTATTATCATTATTTATTGTTTGCATATTTATTTTATAATAATATCCATGAATATTCATATAATTATTCTGAATGTCCCTAGACACTTATTGTTGTTGGAACAATAATGAACTAAGTCTAGTGTAAGGTTTGATTGATTGATAATCATGAGGTGGTTATATGTATAGAGATACAAATTAAACTCATAAGGACATGTTATCGAATTGAATATCGAATAAACTCACTATGAGAATACTATATGGTTAATTGCATAAGTGATCTTATAAGAACAATGTCATTAAATCTCTGGACTTGAAATCACCATCATAAACATTATGATTTGACACAATCAGACATTATATTCCAGCATGATAAATAATGTGATTTGACACAATCAGACGTTATATTTAATCGGATAATTATAAAGGTTGTGATTGAGTATAGTATGAATCATGTAGAGAAAGATGGGTGATTGGAATGAAATTTGTCCCTCTAAGTACAAGAGAGATATCTTTAGGTTCCTATATAAGTGAGACTAAAAAATGCATGGCATGCTCAAATGAATGGATAGTATGATAAATGTCATTGGTTTTGTTAGTCTACTTAGAGATCGAGAAAAGATAAGATTGAACAATACAAGGGTGACATCATCCATTCCTTGTGTTCAATCTAGAGATTGTATGATAACATGATTATGACATAACTTATGGATTAAGCTGTGTCGAATTGATGACTTTCATTTAATGGTGGTCATAATGTCTTAATAGAGACCACTTGTGAATTATGAGCCAAAAAAGAGATTTGGGCCCACTGCCAACATTAACTATACCTATAAGGTTGCATACAAAGAATGAACTAACATGGACAAATGATTTACACTAAGGATTTAGAAAGTGTCTAAATTCATTGAATGTTGCCTTAAGTAGATTTCCCTATAGAATATGATAATAGTGCTTTGTTTAAATTAAAATATTTATTTTTAAAATTTGTTTTTAAATTAAAAGTAACAGATAATATTAAATCTTAGTTGCCTATTAAGAAAAGGAAAGGATGTGATTTATCTAAATCTCATTAGATCACGTTTTATTCTATTATATATACTCTCTTTTTATGTCAAAATATGTAGAGATTATGAGAGAACAAAAAGAGAAAAACCCTAAAGCACACGTTTATAAGAAAAACAAGATTTTCTATAGAGAGAAAAAACCATAGCTAATAAATCAAAGATAGTAGCACACTAGTGTTTGAGTACCAAAAAGGTTCATTCATGTGGATACCGGTAATGAGTATTCGTAGAGACGTAAAACTTGATATGACAAAACTTGGTAGATAGGGTATAGATCTGCGCTAAACCACCATATGTATTATTGGATTAGTCGGTAGTTTTGAATTTCAAATCGATTTGGTTGAATCCTATGGATTTTGATGGGATTTTCGAAAAATTTTATTTCTTGTGTATTCTATATTTATTTTTGGTCTCCAAAAATTCCAACAATCATGATTAATCAAAGATCAATCTACTTTTAGAATTACAATTTAACTCAATTAGATCATGTTGAATATATTGAGATATTGATAAATTCTTTTATACTCCTTTTTTACTTTCCTTATCATGTCTCATTCCTAAGGGAGCGATGGCTACGTTCTATGTCCTTGTTACTTCATAATAATACATAAATTTACAACTTTCACAATCTAATGTTCTAGTCCACAATCTTTTTGTTATTTGAAATATTTTAAATTATGTCGCAAATGAGTCAACACTAAAGAATAATGAGTAGTTATCTCATCACGTACACCTTCATGATAGACCACATTTAACTTAGATCCTAATATCTAAAGAGCATAACAAAATAAGCAACAATTATAGTTTGGTTATTGATAAGTGTTAAAAGACTCTTATTAATCATATTATTTTGATATTATATTATATAGATCTTATCTGAACTATTAAAATAAGAGGTTACTTATTTAGTTAAAATGTCAATTTCAAGAATAAAAAAAAAAAAAAGAATTGAGCATTATGAAGATATTTGGATGACTAAAGGCATATTTCTTTAAAGATTTACAACATGCATGACATTTTCTACATAAGTTGTGTAGAATAGTGGTGTAGAAGATGAAATGATAGGAATCAAATCTCAAAATTTACTGCCAAAGCTTGCATTAGAGGAAGTTAAGCACTAACTCGAAGGATCCTTACTAAATCCATGCAAGAAAAGGAGAATCGCTTTATTGATTATCAAACTCACATGAAAAGATTAAGCAAGATGAGGATTAAGACTCAAGAAGATGAGTATGGGTTCCTCAATGGCTATGGAATGTATGGCATAAAGGAGTATGGGTCAATTTGTAACAACTTAGAAGGAGAACATGAAGCAAAGGAGATACACCTATCAACAATGGCCATGAGTCCGCTCGTTACATATGAAGATCAGTACCACGGAGATAACAAACCTCATAACACTAGTAACCAAGGGCGTAATGTTCAATAACGTTTGTATTGATGTTGAGACTATGTTAAATGTTAGGTTTCGATAAGATCATGACCTAAGAAACGTCCAAGATGGTGCCATCTTCAATGTTGGAGATTTTACACAAAGGATATCACAGCCTTTGATGCTGTCATTGTCACGCCCCAAAGGATATCCCAAATGTGGTAGTCCGCCACACATAATATTAAAACTTATGAATGATAATCTTTGTCACGTAAGAGCTTCAATATTATGCGTAAGGTGTGCTTCTAAGATGGTAGGAGACTCAAAGGGGTATTTCGTTTAAGCAGATAATAAAAGCATGCAAGAATTTATAAAGATAATTATGTAATAATCATTAAATTCAAATTCTTACAACTTCATAGGGGCATTCTCCTGTTCTTAAAGTCTTGCTATTCTAAGCCAATCTTAATAATATATGTAATATACAAAGTAATTCTAAATGATATATTCACAAGCTACCAAATATTAAGAGGCCTTTATATTGATGTTGAAAATAAGTTAAGGTTGATCGATTATGTGTTGAAACAGATTGGCATCAATTGGATCAATCTTCTTAAATTCTGTAATAAAGGCCGGCATCTCTAGTGAAGAACGCCGTCGGCTTAGGTCTTAAATTTGCCAGCGTACTCCGTAATAGACTGTACGCCGTCTCCTAGAGAACTACGCTGCCGGCGTATAGACGGCGTAGGATGAGAACAGTAGCGTTTTTCTTAACACCGGGAGGAAAGCTGCCGGCGTTCATAAGGGTTTCTTCTCAACACCGGCATGAAAACCGCCGGCGTATATCAAATATTTGCCGGCGTATGAAGGGACGATTTGAATTCTGAGAATCAAGGCCCTGATGAACACTGCCGGCCTTTGTGTAAGTTTGCCAGCGTATGGTGTAAGCCGGCCAGATCTGCAGGTACGCCGCTGGCATAGGGCCGGTGTATGACCAAATTTCTATAAATATGAGACGCGAAAATCATTTTCGACAGATTTTGCTTTATATCATTTCCCCTTCGTATAAGAGAATTTTGAAGCGTTCTTGGAGATCTAGGCATGGAGAATCATTTGGAGGATATTATTAATTAAAAGTAAGTGATCTTAACCTTCTCATTTGGATTATATACAAATTTGTATAAGTTTCTTAGGGTTTGGTTGAATATTTCATGAAGGATTTTGAAGAAAAACCCTAGCTTGTGTTTTGATCAGTATAGGAAGAGAAGAAACAAGTATTATACATTCCATATTTGTAAGTATAAGTTTTGAATCCTTTTATACGAAATTGGATAGCCTTGATATTACGATATTGATCATATGATATGTTTTATAGGGTTTTGGTGAAGATTCTGATCTAAGGATTTGAAATATCCATTCTTTGATATTATTGGAGGTGCTTGGGGTTATTGATCAGTATAGGTCGAGTTTAAGGAGTTCTATATCAGGTTAGTTCAGGTAGGTTGTTTTATGTTAAGTTTGAATTATCTATGAATATTGGTGATTTGATATATGTTAATATGTTATAGGTTGAAATTTGGAATTGTTGTTTGACATTGGTTTGGGAGTTTGAGAGTTTGGTAGGGTTGTGGTTTGGTTTTCTAGTAGTTGTTGACGGTTGTCTTTGAATAGTTCAAGTGATCTCCTGAATATAAAAGGTACGACCAATCCATTGTTTGATGTATGTGCTTGTAGATTAGAATTTTTGTGAATGGACGTAGGAGCAGAATTGCATAATGAACTTAATAAATATTCGGCTTAATAATTGTCTGTCTACTTGTGGTTAGCTTTGACCAGTAGAGACCTGGCAGACAGTGATACTGATGAGGTACCTTGATGATCTTAGTGTAAGGTTATCCCAAGTGGACTCGTGTTAAGAAATGATTCTGGTAGAATTTAGGTGTTCAGGAATTGGGATGTTTGGGGAGTACCCACTCATCCATATATGTATATGATTACTTATTTCCAAATCGGTTGGTTGTTTCTATAGCAGAGTCTGAGTTACTCTAAGTTCAGGATTTATGTATACAAGATTCTGAACTGTGTTGTTTTGCTGGACTAAAATAGATAATAATTTGTTGTATGCATTTAGTTTAGTTGCATATATTTATACATGTTGTATGTGCATAACCTTGCTAGAATTGGATTGGATATTATTGTACTGGGCTTCGCCGCTCATTCTATTATATTTTAGGTACAGGTGATGATAGCGTGATATATGATCTATCGGGTTTTGATATCATCTATGATGATGGGGTGGCATTAGCGGTCCTGACTACTCTACTGATGACTAATTGTATAGTCATAGATGATATAGGATGGATCACAAAAGACTTTTTATGTCTAATTTATATTTTGTTCATTGAGTTTTAAGTTGTATTTGGAGTTTTCATATAGTGATAGTTTTAGAGTATGGTATGACTTGTTGACCTGCAGTTATGTTAACAACGTCCAGTTCGCTAATTATAGAGATTATATTCTTATCATATGATTTATTTATGAGGACCACATGTCTTATTTTATACCTTGTGAGTTATTCAGGTGTTATTTAGGTTATGTGTGGAAATTATAGCCTTAGCGTGCCCTAATCAAGAGAGGACACGTGGCGGGTTGTAATGCCTTATTTTAGGGCGTTACAATATACATAAATATAACAAAAGCTTACTATAGAGATTTTTTTAAAAGGTCCACATCCAAAAACTAAATATGTAAACTTCTTCCAAAAAAACGCCTAATAACTTTGGCTCATACATGACAAAAGGGGTTCCTTGATGCCAACCGCAAGTAATCAAACTGTAACAAAAAGGTATAGAGGTATAAGCAAAACTAGCTTAGTGAGATAACTCCCTTCTTCAAAGTATGCAACAATCACATGAGCAATCAAAATACATACGATTAACCGAAAACCATATATAGCGTGGATTTTACGCCCTCCATATCGAGGGTTGGGTGATTATCGGCCCATTTGATCATCAATATTTGCAGACTTATCGGCTCTTACTTGCCCATGTAGTCTCAAAATAACTTGAAAGTAAATAAATTACAAGAAAAGTAAATAAATTGCAATAACAAATAATCTTATATGCTCTAAAAGATATATATATATATATATATATAACTACATAGATGTATTTAGTTAGATAAACATATGAATAACATAAAGAAAAATAGATATTAAGATAGTAATGGTAGTGTAAGAAATGTGTAAAGGAAATGGAAAAAAGGAGTGGTATTTATAGGAAAAAGTGGAGGGTAATTTGTGATAATTAATTAAATAAAAATTAAAATAAATTGAGTAAGAAAGAGGGAGGGGTCGGCACAAATGTGGAAGAGAGAGAGAAGAAATATTTATTTATTTTTTGTATTTTTGTTAATGAAAAGTGAGATTTGAAGTTGTATTGGAAATGAAAATTGTAAGAAAATAGGTGTATAGGTTGTAAGAATAGGTTATAAAGAAAAGTAGAGATAAATGAATAGTAGGGAATAGTAATGACTAGTAAACAAGACAATTAAATTACTGGTAGTAATAAAAATACACGGAAAAAAGCTATATCTAATATTTTTAGTTATCGAAAAATTATAAAACTAATATTTTTGAAAACCTTATATTTTTACGAGTCAACGATATATCCAGAATGTTTTCACTATTTCGAGCCCCGGGATGCGTATTTCGAAAACTATATTCGATCGAGTTCAAAACGAATTGCGGTTTGACTAATCTGATATTTTTAAGCTCTCTTATGTTATTACGAACTATTCTTCATATTAATCTCTTACTTACTCACTTAGGGTTACAAACACGGGATTATCGGACTTACACTGTTGTGTCTAACTAGGGTTTTGTTGACTTTAAGGTTCCCGATTGACCTTCTAATTAGGGTTTAAGCTTAACCGATCGTAAAACTTTGCAGGTTTATAGTCACGATGAAGGCAGTGAAAGGAAATAACACCCGTGACGCGGGGTGTGATCTCAATCCATACTGTGCGAATTTCCTATCATTTATTTTATATTAATTGTAAGTTTACCATTATTGAGGGATTCTATAAATACCCTATTTTTAGATGTAAACCTTAACTTTTTGATGTCAATGAAATTCCTTTTTTTTGTTCCTCTCTTTTGAAGACCAAAATTTTAGTTCTTATCAATCTACTTGAGATTGTAATGAATAAACCACTCTATCTATCTTATGAGTCATATCAAGAGTATGAAAGTGTAGCTTGAGTTGCTAACAGTACATAATATCCGATAGTAACACCATTCATATCTTTAGTTTCATTGCAAATCGATTTTCAAGACCAAATTCATCTGATACGGTGTTTGGCACATATCATCTTGGTATCGGACCATTAGTTTCGATGAGGGTATACGTTGTGTGACAAACCCTATATTGGATGCTTGAAGTAGAAGAGTGGGGTATAGAATTGTTGTTGTTGTTGATACATTGTCATCTTTGACATATTGGTGACATATCGTGATATTTGGAATTGCATTTAAGGTAAGATTTTGTTTTGCATACAAAGTGTTCGACAAAATCCTTGTGAAGAACTCATTTCGTATTTGCTCAATAGAAGTCATGGCTAGCTAGCATTATCATGAGAGTAATCCTAAAATGGCAGTTTTTAAAGGAGATAGAGATGAACATACCTGGATTAGAAGGTTTCATGTCTCTAGGAAAGTACTAGGATTGGGAGTTTCAAGTGACTTGAGTTGTTGAGAAATTCACATACCCTAGCTATAAACTAGGACATGCAATTGCTAAGAAGTTTACAGGATTTACAAGATTATGGTGGCAAAGTGTTATGCTACCTCGGAAATCAGGTGTTTATCAAGAGGACATCACACGGGATCATATAAAAAGATTAATAAGAAAAGATTTTGTTGCACCTTCCTACATGGATAAGCAATAAACTGGCTTTAAAGTAGGAACAAATGAGTGTTGAAGAATATGCAAGAGAATATAAGGTCCTTATAAGATATTGTGAAATGGATGAGTCTCAAGCAGATACTATTGCCAAATTTGTGCAAGGTCTAAATTATGACATTGCCAAGAGGATAGTGTTGGGATTTTAGGGATTAAGAGCAGCGGAAATATATATTTTTTATTTAAATGAAAAGAACCCTAAATCCCTAATTATGGATCCATGCGATCCAATCAGATTAAAGTGGACGGAATTCCCTTTTTCATGCTTTAGAATTTGAAATTTTGGATATGAGATGTTGCAAACGTGAACACCCTCCACTGTATCTACACGAATGAATTTCCAATCAGATTTTTGTGCGTGTGCTAGCACGTTGGAACAATTCTGTATTTTTGGGAATTTTTCTCAATAGGGTCTCTTACGTTTTGAGTTATAGAGTTTCTCCGTAATTCTAATATCACGGTAAGCATCTGTTAACCCTAGAGGTGACTATCACATTCTATTTATAAGATGTGTCTGTTGGTTACCTACCCTAATCTTATTAGGATTTTCTCCATTAAAATGACACGTATCTTATAATATAACAATTTTATTTATAATTATATATTATTCTTAATCAAACTAAAAATAATATATAATTATATAATGCCTGATATGGTTATCTAAAATAACCCATGATCCGATTGATTCAATCTTTGTGTGTGATGATGTAGGTTCACTTAATATTGGCAGTAGCACTAAACATCTTTTAGGCCTACAAGGCATAATTGGTCTCTAGTAAGACATTATGCCTACCCAAATGAAGTGAAGATCGGTGATTCGACTCTACCTATTAACAATCAATTATTTAGTCATTTTGTTACATGATATCTTATAATTACATATAGGGTGTGGATCAATACACTCTTTTATTATTTAATCACATATTCCTTGAATCTAGTGTATGATTGACTTAAACAAATGAGATTGATAACTCCTTATCAATTCATTTGAGCATGGCTATGCATTTCTCAGTCTTACTCATTAAGAGGCCCAAAAGATATCTCTCTCAAATTAATGAGAGGAACAAATTCATTCATAAACACTCACATTCCTCTACATGACTTATTCCATGTCCAATTACGTTCTTATAATTATCTAATTAAAGATAATGAAGAATGGAATCAAAACATGGAACGTGCTATGTAAGAATCCATTGTGTTATCCGGTCTAAGGACTAAAATAACACTACAATGAGAAATACTTATTACATTAATCCATATAGCATTCTCATATTTGGTCATTCCAATACAATGTACTCTTACATGAAATCCATGTGTTGAATCAATATCTCATATCCATGATCAGCAAAACATGATCATCATTCAGCTAACATACTAGTCTTAATTCATAAGTATTCCATATAATGAACGATTAGGGATGATTTAGAATAAAGTTATTTCTTGCCTTATGGTTTTACTATTAAAGTCACATACTTTAATAACATAAGGAATAATGAATTTATTCAAGGAATACTTTTCATCAAAGCAAAAAAGCCAATAACAACTTTGATAAAGAAAATGACTTGTATTATAAAATAATAAACATTCAAATGACATAAAATCCATATGGCCTTAGGCACACTACTAGTAGATAAGTTCTCATAGACTCCTAACTTTAGATGGAGCTATCCATGTTGCATTAAAGGTAGAGATGTCTATTACTCTTGTTAATATGATGGAATAATTAAAACTAATAAAAGACTCCATAACAAAGGATGCTCAGAAGGGCTAAGTAGAGCAAACCGATGTGGATATGGAAGGAAAGGATGAGATCCTTGAAGAATGCAAAGAAGATAAAGGCATAGAAGAAATAGGTGATCAAGATAGTAAGATATGTTGTGTAGAAGCTAAGCCACATTCTATGGTGTCAAGAGAAGAATCAAATGAGTCACGATTGAACCTTCAGGCGCTTAACTTAGCGCATCTACCATTTACACCAGAAGCTACAGATCATTCTAGGTTTTATCATGTTCTTGTCCTTTATTTCCATTTGAATCATTTTGATCCACTAATGGAGTTGAGGAGTATTCCTAAATATTGTAATCATCTTTTGCCTATGATGGAGATTGAGATATTTGTTAACACTCATTGGAGTATCATAGATGATTACATATATTAGAGGACTGTTGTGATCTAATGTGGTAGTGTTGTGGAAAGGATAGTTGTGTACAAGCGATAAACTACTGAATTTACTGTTGTCAGGATGTTTGCAGAAGCATCATTAGAAATTAATACCTTACCACATATGCCTAGTGTCAAATTAGCACGTGGTGCAGCAATACCAGTATCTCCTATTACCAATACATCTATTATACATGGGATTATTAGTTAATGGTTTGGTGATGTTGTGTATCGATGTTACCTATTTGATAGAGTTTTGTTTTATATTGAGGAGTTCCATGGTTCAAGAGAGCCATTGAAAGAATTGTTTGTAAAGGGAACTCTTCAAGCACTATATGACTATTACAGTCGAGTGGATATTGATAAGGATGATGAATTGCTTGTTAAACTAAGGATTAGTGAAAGCATAGACAGATATTGTGATAATGAATGGCTTTTGACCACAAATGAGATACCTGTTTATACTCATTGGAGTCTTATGGATGTGTAACTGTATTGGAAGAGTGTTGTATGTAGATGATTCTATTGTGAAGAGAGTCATGGTGTGTGGAATATCAACCATTGAGTTGATTTGTGATATCAACTATTTAGGTTGATTGCTCATGGATCATGTCTTCTATTGTCTATTCTAGAGTAGCAAGTGGCTTGGTATTGATGAATCCACCTACTGTTGCTATGTATGTTTTGTGTATTTTGAGTGATTATTGCATTTGTGCTATAATGAATGAGTACTACATGCATGGTAAATCTTTATGTCATGTTAGAGAAGATGATTCATATATGTTTTTGCTAGAATTTTGTGAATGGGATACAGGATGGTATGAAGGAAAAGTAAATTTTCCAGAGTTAGCATTTATCCTACCATCATTGAGTTCCATTGAGTCTTTGGAAGGTTAGCAAATCCTTATTCCTACTGCATCTGTGATTCTTCCAAAGGGATATGCTAAACAACAAAGAATGTTCTTCAGTATGATTTTTATCTTACCTTAGCAGTGAATGGGTCTTTAGATAAGGCCTTAGTTGAAAATTATTGGTCATCCGATGGGGTGTTGAAATGTTTACTTATTATACTTTTATCGTAATTCTGTTGATGACCATATGCTATGGTATGATATTGTTTATATTGGTAGAAATGACTTGAGGAAGGAGCATGTGCGTGGGAATGTTCCTTTGCTTTTGTATGTAGAAATGTTTCTAATTAATGGAGGATTTGTGTAGTCTAATGGATAGATAAAGTTTGGGCTGTTTGAATTGGGTTTCCACTTGATGTTGATGACACATGATTTTTCAAATGAACCCATTATTAATGAATTATCTTTATTTGGTGAAAGCATGTACCTATTCTTATTGCCATTAATGTCTTATACCATAAGGAAATATTGTGTTGTGGATGTCATGGTGACAAAATATTTGTTGGTGGATCCTGATTACCACCTATGCATTGAAAGGATACTATGTCATGTTTCCAATGACAATAGTATAAGTGGCATGAAGGATTTTCAATTGCATCTATATGAGGTGCATTTTTTAAATTTGTATGGACTTTTGTATTCACTTGACCAAGAATATATGATGTCTTTGAGTAGTATTGAGAAATTTGTGAGTGAGGTTGACAACTTTGTTATGAGTTGGAAGGGGTTATGAAAATTAAGGTTGATTACAATGTTTTTTAGGGAAGCTACGAAATTTGTTGTACCATTGTTATTCTTCCAAAGGATGGATACAATGTGGGGGATGGAGGAAAGGAGTGGATGAGCATTTTTTAACCACAAATGAAGAATGAGAAAGACTTGATTTTTATACCAGACTCCTTCAATGCTGAGAGAGTGAGAGAGGTATTTATGAGAGAAAAATGTAAGGTGTTGAGAGTTAAACACTTTAAACACGAGTGTGGAGGGACCATAAGAGTGATGAGAGAGTTTCCATACACTTGTGAGAAAAACACTTTATTTTATTACACTTACTCTTTTCTACAGGTACATTTGCCAACCTTGGAGTTTGTTATGTTAATTTTGGATGCAGGTTATGACATGGAGATTTCTTACCTATTAGATTTGAGGATGAATCTTCAACAACCCCAGAGTAATGATAGGAATCAAATCTCGACATTTATTGCCAAAGCTTGCGTTAGAGGAAGTCAAGGACCAACTCAAAGGATCCTTGCCAAAACCACGTAAGAAAAGGAGAATCGCTTTATCGATTATCAAGCGCATGATCACGCTTTTTCTATATATGCTTTTTTAATACTCTTTTTAGTTATATTCAATTTCCTTTAAAAGCACAATTTTTAACTGATAGTGTATCGAGTACGTGCGTAGTAATAATATATCGGTGAATACTGGGTTAAGTCCATAGGGAGTGAAGATTAATTATCAACTATATCAGTTCTAAATGTAGCTAGGCAGATTAAACTTTGTTTCTCATTTTGGATTTTCTTTTAATATAACTAAACTACAAACAAATCTTGGATTTCTCACACTTATAAATGATTTATGTTAAGCGCTAACATTTCTAAACATTCAATCAATGTATAGTACTGACCAGAATGCACTTGTCAATCCAAATTATCAGTGGGTTCAGTTTTTCAAATAAGAAGGACCAGATAATAACTCCTTCTTCTAAAGTAATTAATTACTCTAGATTAACCAATCAATTGTTCCTATTTCTAGAAAAGTGATTAATTGACAAATTTGTATCAATTTACCAAACCCTAATTGAATTACAACCATATGTCTATGTGAAATATAATCCTGGTTAGCAATTCACATAATCGATTAAAAAGGAATTTTCCAATTTCAATCCTAATTCATCATGAATCCTAGATCTAAGCCAAAATTGCATGAACGGTGAAATAGCATTAACAACTTGAATATTAGCAAAGATTCAATTAATAGAAGAAATCATCAATCATATAAATCAGATCTACAAATCAAAACCGATTTAAGACCAAAAGAAATCAAGTTTCAAACACCATCCAATAAATCTATATAGAAAAAGAACAAAATCACCTATCAAAGAAATCATGTTCTTGAAATCCAAACACAAATGATGTCTTACACTCAAATCCCAGTGTGGAATCCTTATTCAAATCAACAAGAAAAGAAAACTAGTGTTCAAGCCCTAATCTAGATCTAGGAATAATAGAGAGAGAGCTATTTTTGTGCCTAAGGTTTTCTTCAAAACCAAATGATACAACAAGAGAAGTTTATATATGAAAAGTTGTACGGAAAATACACTGGCATTCTACATCGGCGCTGTACATTTGGATTTAAAAATTGATTTCCGAGAGCATTTTTAAATGTACATCGGATTCAACGCTGGTGGCTTTAAATCTCCAATAGCTGGTGCACATTGTAAAAATTATTTCCGAAGCAAGATAAATGGTAGCCTTTAAGCAGTGTTGATGTGTAGAAAATTCATTGCAATTTTCAACTTCACTTCCATTGGAATTTGTTAAAACTTACAAAATAAAACTTGTAGATATTTCTCTTCTCTTTCAATAGGATCTTAAATCATATCAAATGGACCTTGGATGAGAGAAATATGTTGAATTAACTAAGACCATGTTGAGTTGCAAATCTCAGTGATATCCTACACTTGCAATAGCTTCAAGACAATTTCAACCTTCATTCTTTCATAATTAGCAAAAACTAAAAACACGAAGATTGTAGATATATCTCTTATCTTTTCATAGGATTTTAATCACATCAAAAGGAGATCAGATAAGAGATATATATGCAATTTACCAAACTCTATCATTTTCTAAAACGTAAATGCCATCACTATAATAGCAGCAAATTCATGACACATTTTGGTCCTGATGTATTATGAATTCTCACACCAAAAACATGAAAACTAAAAATCTCTCTTTTATCTTTCAATAGCATTTTAAATTCTCTATAGGAGCTTGGATCAGAGAGATATGTTGAATTTACGAAACATTGCCAAAACGGTCTTGATATACTTACATGGTCGGCCTTGCTTGATTTCTTTACCAAATTTGCATGAAACTTCTCCCAGTTGCTTGTTTTTATATGCTAAGTGCTTTAAGACTTGAAATAACAATCTAAGCAAACTTAAATACCATTTCTATGTGATTTTTATAAAATCTATAATGGTTTATTATAATTTGATCAATGGAACGTTGAGTAAAATATGACTTTATCAACGCACATCAAAAGATTAAGCAAGATGAGGATTTGGACTCAAGATGATTATGGCTTCCTCAATGGCTATGGGGTGTATAGAATAAAGGAGTATGGGTCAATTTGTAACAACTTAGAAGAAGAACATGAAGCAAAGGAGATACCCTTGGTAATCACGACCGTAATTTTGCCTGTTATGTATGAAAATGGGTACCATGGAGATAACAGACCTCATAATGCTCATCACTAAGGGCATAATGTTCAATAACGCCTATATTGATGCTAATACTATGTTGAATGTTAGGTTCCAACAAGATCATGGCCTAGAAAACACCCGTAACACAAGGCGTGATCTCGATCCATACCGTATGAATTTCCTTTTATTTATTTTATATTAATTGCAAGTTTTCCATTATCGAGGGATTCTATAAATACCCTATTTTCATATGTAAACCCTAAGTTTTTTATGTCAATGAAATTCCTTTTTTTTTTCCTCTCTTTTGAAGACAAATCTCTTAGTTCTTATCAATCTACTTGATATTTTGGGAAACAGACCTCTCGATCTATCTTGTGAGTCATATCAAGACTGTGAGAGTGTAGCTTGAGTTGCTAATGGTGTGTAATATATAATAGTAATGCCATTTATATCTTTAGTTTCATTACAAATTGATTTATAAGACCTAATTCATCTGAGACAGAGTTTAACACGTATCATGAAACAAGACTAGCAAGTGATTTCGAAGTACACAAGGAGCTACATAAGCCATGCAGCATGCTTATGTAGAAGTTATAGAATAATAAGAAGTGTTAAGTCATTGTACACGACCACTGCACGGGTCGTGCTCGGGGTCGTGCAAACCTTGAAATTTCACTATTTCGCCAACTTATATCCTACACGAGCTTCGAACACAGCTGTGTAGTATAGTCATGGAGGAGATATTTCATTGTTTTCTATAAATAGTGGCCTTTAGTTGTCATTTAGGATACATATCTTTATTCCTAGGAACCCTAAAGAGAAAAATATGTGCTTTCAAGTGGAGAAACATTGGAGATTATTGAAGATTACAAGACATTATTTTCAATTGTTGTAATCATGAATCTTTGTTAATTTCTTTGTTCCATTGATTGTAATTCTTCATCTATGGAAAATAGATCATTATACCCTAAGTCTTGAGGAATCCTAACCCTAATGTAAAGGTTGGATTATTTTATTAATGGAATTTTATACTTCTTGAATCTATTCATGTGTTTATATTTATTCCCTAATTTAATATATGCACGGTATTAGATCATTGTATGTTTCTTGTTAATTAGGTCGAAGGATTGATTGATAAGATAGATTTAGCATTAATAGAGATGTTTGAATGTGACTTTAGATATAGATCCATGAATTTTCTACATAAAGATTTAATTTTTCTAAGGAATTATGAACTCTAATACAATTTTGTATAAATCTAATGATGAAAGACATTTCCATTGGATATAGAGTTATAATTCAATTATTTTGAAAGAGAGATTGATGAAATTAGGGATTCCTGTAGTTCAAGAACTTAAACAACCCATTAATGAATATCTTATAAAGATTGAAATATACAATTAGTAGTGAATCATGATTTGGGTTATGTTTTGTGATTGATATTTTTAAATATTACTTAGGTTAGTTAATTAATTAATTCTTAGACATATCATTATCATTTGAACTACATCAGCTAGATAGTAGGAATAAGGTAAATACTAGTAATTGTATGTCCTGATGGAATGACTACTGTACTTATACCAGTACTACAATTGATAGGTACACTTGTCAAAGATTAATCGCAAAGTAAGAATAGGGTATTAAATTTAATTTAATTTGATTGATAGCAATTAGTTAAACACATTTGTTATTGGGATATTAATATGGGTCAACAATTATAACCAAAATTATAATTTTGAGTAGGTAATTAGAATGTTGGAACAATTGATCCAACAACTCAATACATGAGAAATTGCTTATACTTGATTTACTCTTTGCATCAATCATCAATATTTAATCTACTATTAAATGCCCACAATAGAAAGAATCATTGTTGGTGGTAACCAAAGCACTAGAAACGAAACATGTTAGTAGGCAAATGAAGTACTTGTTACATGTGGAATGAAACATAGAGATAGAGGGTGATTCTTCTATTCAAGAAGCATTTGATGAAGATTTGAGGGAAAATCTTCATGAGCCGCAATAAAATGATAGGAATCATAGGTCACATGGACCAATAACTTAGGCTAGAGAAAAGGGCTTATTGAACTTGGCTCAAAGGGTCCTTGTTGATAATCCTAGCACTGATGAATTAAGCTATCTCAATGGATATATGATACACTTTGGAATAGGATTTTATTTGATGCGTATGGGCATTGGAAATTCATTGTCAACGGAGTAACGCCTACCATCAAGTCTGTGATAGAGTTTGATCTAGGATGAAGAGCATCGGTGAAGATCATGCCAACCATAATGGCTAATGCACCCATAACAAGGGTCGTTGTCTCATCATCGGAACGTTTAAAGGCTTGAGGAGATAACAGGCATCATCACGCCTGTGACGCCAATTGTAATCGTCTTATCATGCTATGATTGCTTGAGGAAGGAAAAATAAATATGATCCAATGGGATCATGACCCATGTCACAATCGTGATCGACAGGGTGATACCCACCTCTATTTTACGTTGTTTTAAATAGTTTGTTTCCTGTTTTGCTTGTTTGTCTTTTATTTTTTCCATGTTTACCCTTTCCCAGCTTGTGGGAATATAAAAGGTTATTAGTGATATGTTTAGACATCTACTTGAATGTGTTTGCCTACTTAGATTTTGAGTTGTCCTTTATGACCAAATTGCCTTTTTGAATAAGATTGATTTTTTTTCCAAGATTGCTCTTTATTATTCCTTGTAATTGTGTGTAACATCTTTTGATTAGAACAACTAGTTCGATTCTATCTTTGGTGCGTCATATCAAAGAATTGATCATTTATATGTTTTGCTTTTTTGTTTTCTTAAATCATAAAAACCTAAAAACATACTATAAACCCTAAATCGTAATTAAAGCACAAGATTCACAAATTACTTGGATTTTCCTACCGATATCAGTTACCCTTTGAGCTAAAGAGCATGGTTTTTATCTATTAGAGTTCTTAGTGATAAGTCTTATAGACTCTATTCAATCCGTAGGAGTTCATACCTTAATTGATAAATTATTAGATAAATTGCTATGATTCTATGCTATTATTGTGAAAATGTTATTTTTCTACTCCAATGATCATAAAAAAAAAATAAAGTGATTTGAATCAAGATTGGAGCAAAACAACAAAAAAAAAAAAGTTCGAAGATAGTTCTAATCGAGGGGTAATGATATCAACCGAAGGCAAAAAAACAACCCAAAAAAAGGAAAAAGTTCAAACTGCACCCTTAATCGCGCCCTTAATCTACACCACAATTTTCATTGACAAAATTGCACCTTATAATTCAAGAGCACAGCTTAAACCATGTAAAAATCCCCGAAGTTTTATGATCAAATTAAAGACCTAAACCCTAATCAGAAGCTAATCGGATTCTTATGTCAACCAAAACCCTAGTTTACCGTAACCGCTTAACTCCGACATTGCTGTTTTCTCAAGCCCTAGAAAACGAAGTTGGAAAGGTTAGCTATAATAGTTCGTAATAGCTATAGGTTTTATAAAAATATTAGTTTTGCAAAATTCTAGTGTCCTTTGAACCCGATCGGACGACTCTTGAAAAACGTTCGGGAGCTCGGAATAGGAAAAATATTCCGAATATACCGTTAGACTCGTAAAAATATGAGATTTCCAAAAATATCAATTTCGTAATTTTTCGGTAGCTAAAAATATCAGATATCGCTTTTATACTATTTTCTTACTACCGGCATTAAATTGTCATGTCTACTTTTACATTACACTATTTTCTACTATTCTACACTATTCACCTATCTCTACTTTTTCTTACAACCTACTCTTACAAACCATACACCTATTTCTTACACATTTTCATTTCCAATACAATTTCACATCTTTCATTTCTTACTTTTAATTAACAAAATAACAAAAAATTAAAATTTTCTCTCCCCATGCAGGAGTAGCGCCGGCCCTTCTTTTCTTTCCTAATTTGTTTTATTTTTATTTATTTAATTAACACAAATTATCTCCCACATTTTCCTATAATACCCCCTCATACCTTCACTTCTTTCACACCACTTCTATACTAAAGTTACTATACCAAAATTCTCTCAAAATCTCTCAAGAGTTCTTTCAAGAAGTTCTTCCTAGTTTAGCTTCTTTTAGGTAAAAATTCCTCCAAGTTTCTTTATGTTCATCTACTTAGTATGAGCTTAGTGTGTGTTTTCTAAAACCATGAAGGTTAAGAAAGCAACAATAGGTTCATACTTTGTTTTTGTTCATAATCACAATTCCTTTATGTTCTTTTATGTTCATAACTATCTAAATATCTATCTATATATATATATATATATTATTTAGAGCATATAAGCTCATTGTCTTGCAATTTATTTACCTTTTGCAATTTATTTACTTCATTGCAATTTATTTAATTTCAAGTTGTTTTTAAGACTAGTCATTCTAGTCTTAGACTTGTCCTCATCAAGTCAAAACAATTCTTTTCTTTTCGGGACTAGTCTTTTCTTAGTCCCGGGGTACCTTGATGAAGCTAAGGTCCCAATACTTGATTTACTTTCTTATTTGCTTAATCTTTCAAGTTATTATGTTCCTTTATATTTCTATAGTTTATGATTCATATTCATGCATGAACATAATGTTTTTGTCTCAACAAAAATAAATGAGGAGTGTTTTCTAAACTAAAGGTTCTTGTTAAATAAAAGTAGGAAATAGATTTCTTAAAAACTCATGAACATGCTTGGAAATGATTTTTCTTAAATAAACAAAAGGTTTTATGAAAACTTATCTTTCATCAAGAAATAGAAATTCTTTTGAATCATTACAAGAAACAAAAATATCATTTTATTACTTTTTGAATCCAATTTAGAAAATAAAACCACACCTTAGGAATTTAAAGTAATTACAAGAGATTAAATTTAGAAAAAGAATATTCATCTCAAATAACTCAAGATCTTTCAAAAGTAAAAGGAATATTCCAATAAAATCTCAAGTTCAAAGTCTTTTAAAACCTTACTTTTCATAAGTTGAGACAACTTCATTTACTTCATCCATTTGTTATGAGTCATTACATATATGTATATACCTTTCAAAAAGTTTACAAAATACTTGAAATTTTCATCTTTTCAAATGAGCTTTATTTACAAGAAAAACAATTTTTGCAAATTCGTGGCAAATCTTGTCTTTTCGGAACCCAAACGACCTAGTTTTATGAAAATAAGCTTAGAAATGCATAGATCTTTTCGAGTAGTAGGTAGAAAACTATATATATACGCGAAATTCCGAGTTAAAATGAGCAAGTTATGGCCATTTTAAGTTGGAATTTCCCCTTATACGATTTTACCGCGATTTTAAGAAGATTAAGATCTTCAAGAATAGAAGTTTTATGAAAGACTCATTTTGGGTATTTCATCTTGTTTAGGTGACGAGGGACCCGAGATCGTCTATCCAGAGGACTATTTCGATTAGATCTACCGATTATGGAGTGAGTTAATTCTTTTCCTAAGTTACATTTCCTTGTTTGTGCTTGTAATTAGTGGCACTAGAAATTTAGGAAAAGATAAATGAACAATGTTATGAAATAATTGTTGAATGAAAATTAAGTATATCGAAAGACGATATGTTAAATAAAAGTGTGACTCTTGTATTGATATGATGAAATTATGGTTGATCACCTTTAACATGAATTCAACTTATATGGTTAAATGTTTAATTGAAATTTATTCATGCATATCATACTTGTGAGTCACATTTATTTCACTACTATTCTTCGTGTGGGGAAACGAGGAAGTGGTAGTGGTGGCTAGTAGGAGCCGGTAAGTCTACATGGGCCAGTAGGAGCCAGGAAGTCTACAGGGCAAGCAGGAGCCGGTAAATCTGCAAATATTGATGGTCGTATGGGCCTGTAACCACCCAACCCTTGTCATGGAGGGCGTTAAATCCATGCTGCACTTGATTTCCGGTTAATCTTGTGTATTTGGTTGTTCATGTGATTGATGCATTACATATGCTTGAATTAAATAACTTGGTTGTCATATGGAAATGTTATATAGTTAGGAATTATCTCACTAAGCTAGATTTGCTTATACCCTTATAGTTTTCTATTACAGTATGATTATCTATGGTTGGCCCCGAGGAGCCCAGTGTGCCAGGTATGAGCTTACGCTACTAGGAGTTTTTGGAGGAAGTTTATGTATTTTTAGTTTTGAACATAGACTTCTAGGAAAAATCTCTATAGTAGACTTATGTGATAGTTATGTTTATTTTGTTATTAGTATAGTTGATCAAAGACTTTAAGGCGGGGAATGCCCCTAAGATGATGTACGAACTTGTTATTAAATGAAGATCTTATGTTTATCTATTTAAGTTTATGCTTGCTTTTGCTATCTATTTAAACGTAATACCCCTGTGAGTCTCCTACTATCTTGGAAGCACGCCTTGCATATGATATCGAAGCTCCTGCGTGACTACGGATTGTCATTCATTAGCTTTAATATTATATGCGGGACTGCCACGTTTAGGATACCCTCTGGGGCGTGACAGTTTAAGTTGGTATCAGAGCGCAAGTTTTAGACATAAGATAGTAGAAATAGACCTTAAGATAGATAGTAACAAGATAGAAACTCTAGCTTAAGATCTGATCCCCTTTTGTTTTACTTGATAGTTGACTTTCCCTGAGGTCAAAGAAAAATCCCAACAATTCCTTAAAGACCATGACGAGACCTTCGTGAACTACCGTCTTAGACTGAGGGTCCTGTGTGAGGAGTTCGCATTAGTCGGAAGGCCCAGGACCCCCGAAATGTTCAAGTTATGGAAGAAAGGATTGAGACATTCCCTGTGGAGGAACTTGCCCAATGAGCTGAGATTCGACGCTGTAAGCAATCGGAGATGGAGATGTAGAAGTTATTTATGTGGTCGAAAGAATGATGGTTTTTATGTACCGGAGACCATGCTGCAGCAAATGACCTTCATCTTGAAAGCGGAAGATGGGCGACAGGAACCAGACTTCCGGACTTGGAATAAGCTAGGACCTCTATACATCTACGCACATGATGAGTTAGCGGATCATACGGACTGGCTGAAGGCAGATGCTGAAGAGCGATTTATTGGTATGCCGCTTACCGACGGATTGTCCCTACCAAGAGTACAATACTCAGCCCAACTCCGTCGGAATGCAGCTAGATTTATCCCAGATGAGGACTTCATCATGGAGGAGGCCCAAGCAAACGAAGGGAATGGAGAGACAAATGGTAGCACGGAAGGAGATCAGAATGAAGACTCGGAGCCTGAGGAGACCCAGTCTGCATCCCTCTGGGAAGACAGCCCTTTGATCCCCAGTCAAGCACCTCCCCGAAGGCTGAGCCAAGATGTACCCATGGAGACCATTGCAAGGAATAACCCAGTAATGATCTCCGATTCTGAGAGGAGGAGAAGAAACAATGCTTTTGATCCAAATAGATTCCTGAGAAGCAGATCCCAGACCCCCACAATGGCAATGGCACCGAGGAAGAAGAAGGACGAGGAAACGAATGGCACGACCCGTGGAGAGAGGATTTCCGTACATGACGAAGTTTGGCCGTCTCAAGCAGAGATCACCTCACGATACCGAGGAAAGAGGATGACGGTTAGTCAATATCTGCGACAATTTCAAACGGCACAAAGGATCCACCAGCAAGTATGAACCCAGCACCATCCCCGTAAAAAAGAAGTTGAAGAGGAAATGAAGGAAGAAAGGAGCATAACCCGACGAGTCCAACATAGCCTTTTCCTAGGCTTATCTTTGTTTAATGCATTAATGTTTTTCTTTTTTTGAACAATTATCTTTTGATGAGAATGGTTTCCTTCTCAAGTTATGTAAGGATTATTAATTTCCTCTTTTTATTTTGAATGCAAGAATTTTATGTTGATTTGATGATTTTGGATTTGATTGCCTTAAATTTCTATGGAATTTCCGATATTTCCGATCTTTTCCTTGTTGCGAAAATTTAAGATAGTATAAATTTAACAGACGTGGTAGGAGAGGTAGAAGACGCGAACATCGCGCTTCTAATAATATACCAACTGAACCGGAGAATCCTCCGAGGACAACAAGCACCAAATCCCCCACCGAATCAACAAGGAGATGTGTGGGCCGCCATCAACCAACTAGCAGGGTTGGTCAATAATTTCATGCAAAATGCACAAAATATGCACCGCCTACTGCAAATGCACCAGAAGCAACCGTTGAAGCACCTGCAGCCCCAGAAGCTGAGTCACATACTGTCCTTTACCAGCACCACCACCGCCCGACCTTACAGAAGTTCCTTGCCGGACTTCATAAAAAGCAACAGATATTTTGATGAAATTTTGGAAAGCCAGACGAAGCTAAAGACTAGCTACCCAGATTGAAAGTCGTTCGCCGCCTACGAAGTTCCCCATCATCTACGCTGGATTATGGCACATACATGTTGCGTTCAATGCCAGAATATGGTGGGAGTGAAAAGCAGGGAATTGTTGCCACTCGTGACCTGGGCAGCTTTTCGTAGAGATTTTTGGACAACTATTTCCCTGGGAGCTTAAGAGTACAGTATAGTGGAGACTTTCTCCATATATCCCAGAAGGGAAGGACAATAGAGCAGTACGAGATGGAGTTTAGCCGACTGCTTCAATACGCGCCTGAGTTTCAAGCATAGTGAGGAGCTGAAGAGGCAAGTATTTCTGAGTGGCCTGGATGAAGATTAAGGATGCGTCTGGAGGAGTTAGATTGAGGACCCTCCGAGAGTTGGTAGAAAGGGCTCGTATCATTGAGGGAGCAAAGAAAAGGAAGAGCAAAGCCCCTGAGAAGAAGACCTTCGTGTTCGAAAAGAGAGCTCAGGATAGCTATAACCCAGTTTCCAGAGTAAAAGGTTCAAGCCCTTTAACAGCTTCCGAGGAAGTGCTGTTAGTAATAAGGACACATCCAAGGTCAAGGTGACCTGCTGGAAATGCAAGGAAGAGCACTATCCAAAGAGGTGCTCGCTGTTGCAACACAAGTGCTACTTTTGTGGAGACCCCAGCCACAAGATAGGTGATTGCCCAAAGAAGGCTTCTACTGTTTGCTTCGGTTGCAAGCAAACCGGGCACTTCGCCAATGAATGCCCACAAAGAAAGAATGCCCTAGATAGACCACTTGGGTCAGTAGGAGGAGTGACATCAGTGAAGAACAGAAGCCGAGGAAGCAACCTAAGCGGATTTGGAGCAGCTATCCACGGAATGAGGATATACAACCTAGAAGGACAGTGGGTATACGAGGAGTCTGATGACGAAGGAGCAGAGCTAGCCACTGTAGATGGAGATTATGGATTAGATTTTGGATTGGTGACAGGTCAGAATCGAAACCCTTTTTCTTGATATAATTCATTACAGTTTCCTGCGTTCAATTCCTACGGTACAAGTATAAAGTTTTATCCCCGTGATTAGCTTAAGTATACCAGTCTCGTAATTAGAATAAAATTCGAGTGCAGGACACATACTCATAGCTAGTCAACCCGCTTATGCTTTGTTCGATACGGGAGCTACTCATTCCTTTATCACCGTTAGCCTGGCCAAGCGAATTGGGTTACCCGTAGATACTATTGCTACTGGTTTTTGAGTTAAAACCCTCACCGGAAGCATAGTAACGACAAAGGAAATGCTTAAAGGATGTCCAATGGAGATACAAGGAAATCACTCTAAGTGTGACCTAATAATCTCGGAGATGAGCAAATACGAAGTAATCTTGGGTATGAGTTGGTTAACATCTGTCAAAGCCTTAGTCGATTGTAAACAAAAGGAAGTGAGGTTTAAAGACCAAAGTGGATGTGAAGTAGTGTTTAGAGGAGAGTCCACGGTGAAGTTAAACTCATTCGAGTTGGTGGATGAGGATGAAATCAACCTTAGTAACCTGGATGAAGAAGAAAAAAGCCTGAGCTTGGATCCATACCCGTAGTGAAGGAATTCCCAAACGTGTTTCCGGACGAATTGCCTGGATTGCCACCCAAGAGAGAGATAGATTTCGAAATTGATCTATTAGTCAATACGGAGCCGATCTCAAAGGCACCCTACCGAATTGCACTAGTAGAGCTGAAGGAGTTAAAGACTCAACTACAAGATTTATTGGATCAAGGTTTTATTCAACTAAGTGTGTCACCTTGGGGAGCACCAGTGTTGTTCGTAAAGAAGAAGGATGGTTCCATGCGTTTATGCATCGACTACCGGCAACTTAATAAGGTTACCATCAAGAACAAGTATCCACTCCCCAGAATCGATGATCTTTTCGATCAACTTCAAGGAGCTAGCATCTTCTCAAGGACTGATCTATGATCGGGATTCCACCAGTTGAGGATTAAACTTGAGGATGTACCAAAGACAGCTTTCAGAACTCGCTATGGACATTACGAGTTTTTAGCGATGCCTTTTAGTTTAACCAACGCACCAGCAGCTTAAGTGCGTGATAGTCTTCATCGACAATATTCTGATCTACTCAAAGACGCAAGAGCAACATGAGGAACACTTAAGGATGGCATTACAGACCTTGTGTAAGCATAAGTTGTACACTAAGCTGTTTAAGTGTGATTTTTGGCTGGATAGGATATCCTTCTTAGGACATGTCGTATCGGGAGAAGGAATATCGGTAGATCCTGAGAAGATCAAGGCAGTAATGGAGTGGAAACAACCTAAACAGTTACTGAAGTGAGGAGTTTTCTCGGTTTGGCTGGATATTATAGGAAGTTTGTTAAGAATTTTTCAACCATCGCCAAACCCCTCACTCAGTTAACCCAAAAGGAGGAGAAGTTCATCTGGACAGACAAGAGGGAGCAAAGTTTCCAGGAGCTAAAGAAAGACTTGTCTCTGCCCCGATTCTAATTCTACCGGACCCCGAGAAGTCCTATACAGTGCATAGTGATGCGTCAAGGAATGGTCTGGATGTGTGTTGATGCAAGACGGAAAGGTAATCGCTTATGCATCCCGACAGCTCCGACCCCATGAACAAAACTATCCACTCATGATCTGGAGTTAGCCGCCGTTGTGTTTGCACTAAAGTTGTGGAGGCATTACTTGTATGGACAAAGGTGCGAGATCTACACCGACCATAAGAGCCTCAAGTATCTTTTTACACAAAAGGAGCTGAATATGCGGCAACGGAGATGGTTAGAGCTCATCAAGGATTACGACCTTGGAATCAACTACTGTCCAGGGAGAGTGAATGCAGTTGCAGATGCCCTGAGTAGGAAGAATTATGGGGAAGTAGCCTCTTTGCTCACTGACAAGAAAGAGTTGATAAAGAATTTGAAAGAATGAGCATTGAATTCATAGGGCAAAGCGTGGAAGTGGAGATTGCCAACCTTGTCATGGAACCCACCTTAGTAGAAAGAATCAAGGAGGCCCAGCGATATGACGAGGATATTTGAAGATTAAGAAAGAAGTGCAGGAAGGAAGGTACACCGATTTTCCATAGATGAGGATGAAGTGGAGAGGATGAAAGGTAGGCTATGTGTTCCGGATGATGAGGACATAAGAAAGGAAATCATGGAAGAAGCACATCACTCCGGATACACCATGCATCCAGGAGGAACGAAGATGTACCAAGATCTGAAGAGCCACTATTGGTGGAACGGCATGAAGAGAGACGTAGCAGACTGTGTTGAAATGTCCCACATGCCAACAAGAAAGTGGAGCACCAAAGACCTGGTGGACTTCTGAAACCCCTGCCAATACCCGAGTGGAAATGGGACCAAATCACAATGGATTTTGTGTGTGGATTACCAAGGACGTCGGCTGGATATGATGCAATTTGGGTCATAGTGGATCGATTGACGAAGACGGCACATTTTCTTCCAATGAACATGACGTACTCTATGGACAAGTTGGCAAGAATGTACATAAGAGAAATAGTACGCTTGCATGGAGTACCCGCTGGAATAGTCTCCGACCGAGACCCAAGGTTTGTATCCAAATTTTGGATGAGTTTGCAGAAATGTATGGGAACTAAGCTACATTTCAGTACTGCTTATCACCCACAGACGGATGGTCAATCGGAGAGGACAATACAAACGTTGGAAGATATGCTGCGAGCCTGCGTAATAGAGTTTAAAGGTAGTTGGGACGCACACCTACCTTGGTAGAGTTTGCCTACAATAACAGCTACCATTCCACGATCCAGATGCCACCCTATGAAGCGTTGTATGGAAGAGATGTCGATCCTGTTTTGGGACGATATAGAAAATTAAGCATTGGTCCTGACTTGGTGCAAGATGCGGCTGACAAAGTGCGGGTTATCCAAAGAAAATGAAGAAGCCAAGATAGGCAAAAGAGCTGGGCAGATATGAAGAGACGTGTGCTTGAATTCGAAGTTGGAGACCATGTGTACTTAAAGGTAAACCCATCAAGAGTATTCACCGTTCGAGCACAAGGAAAGCTAAGCCCACGCTACATTGGACCCTTTGAAGTATTGGAAAAAGTGGGAAATCTTGCTTATCGTCTGGCACTCCCTCCCAACCTATCTGGAATCCATAACGTGTTTCACGTATCAGTTTTACGGAAACATGTGCCGGACCCTACCAGGATTACAGAGCTAGAGCCTGTTCGGCTGAAAGAAAATCTCACATATGAGGAGCACCCAGTTCAAATCTTGGATCACAAGGTACAGAAGCTCGGAAAAGGAGATCAAGTATGTGAAGGTTCTATGGAGAAACCACTCACACGAGGAAGCAACCTGGGAGGCTGAGGACATACGCCAGAAGTACCCGAGTCTGTTCAAGGAATCAGGTATGAATTTCAAGTTTTGAGGACAAAACTTTCTTTAAGGGGGTAGGTTGTAAACCCCGAAGTTTTTGATCAAATTAAAGACCTAAACCCTAATCAGAAGTCAACGGATTCTTAAGTCAACCAAAACCCTAGTTTACCGTAACCGCTTAACTCCGGCATTGCCGTTTTCTCAAGCCCTAGAAAACGAAGTTGGAAAAGTTAGCTATATAGTTCGTAATAGCTATAGGTTTATAAAAATATCAGATTGAAAATTCGAGTGTCCTTTGAACCCGATCGGACATAGTTCTTGAAAAACGTGTCCGGAAGCTCGGAATAGGAAAAATATTCCGAATATACCGTTAGACTCGTAAAAATATGAGATTTCCAAAAATATCAATTTCGTAATTTTTCGGTAGCTAAAAATATCAGATATCGCTTTTATACGTATTTTCTTACTACCGGCATTAAATTGTCATGTCTACTTTTACATTACACTATTTTCTACTATTCTACACTATTCATCTCTACTTTTTCTTACAACCTACTCTTACAAACCATACACCTATTTCTTACACATTTTCATTTCCAATACAATTTCACATCTTTCATTTCTTACTTTTAATTAACAAAATAACAAAAAAAAAAATTTTCTCTCCCCATGCAAGGAGTGCACCGGCCCCTCTCTTCCTAATTTGTTTTATTTTTATTTATTTAATTAACACAAATTATCTCCCACATTTTCCTATAAATACCCCCTCATACCTTCACTTCTTTCAAACCACTTCTACACTAAAGTTACTATACCAAAATCTCTCTCAAAATCTCTCAAGAATTCTTTCAAGAAGTTATTCCTAGTTTAGCTTCTTTTAGGTAAAAATTCCTCCAAGTTTTCTTTATGTTCATCTACTTAGTATGAGCTTAGTGTGTGTTTTCTAAAAACATGAAGGTTAAGAAAGCAACAATAGGTTCATACTTTGTTTTTTTTCATAATCACAATTCCTTTATATTCTTTTATGTTTCTTTTATGTTCATAACTATCTAAATATCTATATAGCTATATATATATATATATATATATATTATTTAGAGCCTATAAGCTCATTGTCTTCCAATTTATTTACTTCATTGCAATTTATTTAATTTCAAGTTGTTTTTAAGACTAGTCATTCTAGTCTTATACTTGTCCTCATCAAGTCAAAACAATTCCTTTCTTTTCGGGACTAGTCTTTTCTTAGTCCCGGGGTACTTTGATGAAGCTAAGGTCCCAGTACTTGATTTATTTTCTTATTTGCTTAATCTTTCAAGTTATTATGTTCCTTTATATTTCTATAATTTATGATTCATATTCATGCATAAACATAATGTTTTTGTCTCAACAAAAATAAATGAGGAAGTGTTTTTCTAAAACTAATGGTTCTTGTTAAATAAAAGTAGGAAATAGATTTCTTGTAAACTCATGAACGTGCTTGGAAATGATTTTTCTTAAATAAACAAAAGGTTTTACGAAAACTTATCTTTCATAAAGAAATAGAAATTCTTTTGAATCATTACAAGAAACAAAAATATCATTTTATTACTTTTTGAATCCAAGTTTAGAAAATAAAACCACACCTTAGGAATTTAAAGTAATTACAAGAGATTAAATTTAGAAAAAAAAATATTCATCTCAAATAAATCAAGATCTTTCAAAAGTAAAAGGAATATTCCAATAAAATCTCAAGTTCAAAATCTTTTAAAACCTTACTTTTCATAAGTTGAGACAACTTCATTTACTTCATCTATTTGTTATGAGTCATTACATATATGTATATACCTTTCAAAAAGTTTACAAAATACTTGAAATTTTCATCTTTCCAAATGAGCTTTATTTACAAGAAGAAAAACAAATTTTTGCAAATTCGTGGCAAATCTAGTCGCTGTCTTTTCAGAACCCAAACGACCTATTTTTATGAAAATAAGCTTAGAAATGCTTGGATCTTTTCGAGTAGGTAGAAAACGATATATCATACGTGAAATTCCGAGTTAAAATGAGCAAGTTATGGCCATTTTAAGTTGGAATTTCCCCTTATACGATTTTACCGCGATTTATAAGAGAAGTTAAGATCTTCAAGAATATAAGTTTTATGAAAAACTTATTTTGGGTATTTCATCTTGTTTAGGTGACGAGGGACCCGAGATCGTCTATCCGGAGGACTATTTTGATTAGATCTACCGATATAGAGTGAGTTAATTCTTTTCCTAAGTTACATTTCCTTGTTTTTGCTTGTAATTAGTGGCACTCTAGAAATTTAGGAAAAGATAAATGAACAAGTGTTATTAAATAATTGTTGAATGAAAATTAAGTATGGGCCTGTAACCACCCAACCCTTGTCATGGAAGGCGTTAAGTCCATGCTGCACTTGATTTCTGGTTAATCTTGTGTATTTGGTTGTTCATGTGATTGATGCATTACATATGCTTGAATTAAATAACTTGGTTGTCATGTGGAAATGTTATATAGGTAGGAATTATCTCACTAAGCTAGATTTGCTTATACCCTTATAGTTTTCTATTACAGTATGATTATCTATGGTTGGCCCCGAGGAGCCCAGTATGCCAGGTATGAGCTTACGCTACTAGGAGTTTTTGGAGGAAGTTTATGTACTTTTAGTTTTGAACATAGACTTCTAGGAAAAATCTCTATAGTAGACTTATGTGGTAGTTATGTTTATTTTGTTATTAGTGTAGTTGATCAAAGACTTAAAGGCAGGGGAATGCCTCTAAGATGATGTACGAACTTGTTATTAAATGAAAACCTTATGTTTATCTATCTAAGTTCATGCTTGCTTTTGCTATCTATTTAAACATAATACCCCTGTGAGTCTCCTACTATCTTGGAAGCACGCCTTGCATATGATATCAAAGCTCCTGTGTGACTACGGATTGTCATTCATCAGCTTTAATATTATATGTGGCGGACTGCCATGTTTAGGATACCCTCTGCTAAAGTTGTACCATATGTAACAACTCTTGACATAGCATAGATTAGAGGGAAAATTTTTTGTGAGAGAAACTTTTCTTCTTGCTAAAGATTCAAGTTTTCTGGTTAATACATTTTTAATTAGACATTTGGTCTTGTAAGACATTATGCTTAATTTGTAACTTATTTTTATGGCATATTATTTCTCTTGAATCTATGTTTAATGTTCTTATCCATGGAGAAATAATCATTTTAACTTAGGGTTTGTGAACCTAATACTTGATTCATGTGATTTCAACATGTTTTTTAATGAATATTGTTTGAGTACTTGTATTTACTAGCTTAAACCTTGACTCGAGAGTTTATGTGAATGTACCATATAGATTTGCATATGATTTTAATTAAATAGATTGAGAAATTATTCTTTTAAATAGATCTAGGCTGCTAATAAATTTACTTATAACTGCCTAGAGATAGGGGAAGAGAAACTTTATGTCACTTAATTTTAAATTCATTAAAAATGGGTTTTAATCAAATGATTTTTAATCTTTATGCAAGTCTAGGCTGCTGATATCTTGGAAGAGATTCTGGTGGTTTAGCTTAGACATACAATTCCTAACCTTAAGAGAGGCTTTAATTTACCTTAATGAATTCGATAGTACAAGTATACCAGTAAACAACTCATCGAGTTTATTAAGAAATTATGTGATAAGGACTTGGAGAAGCAAACCCTAAGGTCATTCTTGCATTAACAAAATTAACTTTAAATTTTTACCGTAAAAACGTGTTTATAATTAGTTTTAACCCTAATTTATCTTTTTGTTGTTCATAATGTTTTGCTAAGTTTTCTTTCGCTAGATAATAGGTTAGAAGTGAGTAAGGTAGATACTAACGATCCAAAGGAATACGATCTAATAATTTCTATATTACTTGGCAGGTGCGCTTCCTATGTTGATGATTGCAGCCTAAGTTGAAAAGAACTAATTAGTACACAATTTATAGATTTTTGAAACACTTCAGGTTCATGTTTTATCCTTAATGTTTTTAAAACACCGACTACCTAGTTGTAGGACTAAGGTCCAAGCAATGATGTTGCCTTTTATGTTAAAGTGCATGGCTCTTTTGTGTGGGAGTTATCCTCTAATATGAAAACTTGGTTTTTTCCCCCATGGAGTCTAGATGAAGAGCTATATTTTTATGAATGAGAATTCTTTGGTTGTGGGATTAAGATCTAGCCAATGAGGTCACCCTTCCCAATTGAAGAGTGTATTTTTCATGTGGGAGTTACCTGCTGAGTTGAAGAGCTTGGTTTTTAAGTATGGTAATTCCTTAGTTGAGGGACTAAGGCTTAAACAATGAGGTTGCCCTTTCATACTAAGAAATAAGGTTTCTCATATAAGATTATCAGTTGTGGGATTAAGGTCCAGACAATGAGGTAGCTGAAAAGCATGGTTTTTTTTCTTTTTTGAAAGTTACACATGCATTTTAACAAGATACAGACAATTGGCATTGCCAACTGGAATCTTATTATTAATGTAGATAAGTCATGACTAAATTGTCACGATTCCATGTACGTAGAATGGGTTGCTTGTCAAAGCTTTCCAATTTATAGGCCCCATGACTTATGTCTTCCTTAATGTGTATGGGGTCTCCCAATTGAGTGAGCTTACCTTGACTTCTTTGATCTTGCAACTTTAAGTTTTTAGAATAGGCCTTATGCTTTATTGCTTTGTCATAGTATTATGTGACTCTTTGGTGGATAACTATTACGTTAGTTCATGTGACTTCACATATTTCATCCAGAGTATCGATATTAGCTTTTAGACCGATCTAGTTTATTGTTAGATTAGTCACTTAAGTTTAGATATTCATGAATTTGAACTCAATAGGGTATACATCTTTTGTCCTGAATGTTTTGCTTACCATGGTTCAATGAGTGGTCTTGTAGGCCCACATGGTGTCTTATAATTAGTCTAATTAATTACCCATGGCTCTACCTATGCACTTTTTTAGACTGTTCAACACAATCCTGTTTATGACTTCGAGTTGCACGTTGGCTTTATGGTTCACACTTGATGTATATTGAATGCCAATTTGGTGTTTTTAGTAGAAATCTTAGATATTTTAGATGTTTAATTGTGTTTCGTTGTTCATGATTAAGGTGGATGGTACCTTGAATCATGTTATGATATGGTTAAGCATGAAGTTCTCAATGTGTTTCTCTATGAACTTCACCACTACTTCTACTTCTACCCATTTGGTGAACTATTCTATGGCAATTATGGTGTATAGTCTTTGTCTTGTGGCCTTTGGAAAGGGTTGGGCATGTCAATTCTTGACTGAACGACACGAATTGGTTAAGGGTTGCATTGAATTACTATGGTTATGTGTTAATGAGGCATGCTATTAGCATTAGTGGCATTTCTTGGTGGCACTATTGGTGTTGTTCTTTGTAGTTGACCAGTATTATCATTGCTACAGTACTTGCAACCAAAGTGTTTGACTTTTGATGTGATTATTGCAGATGCCTAGATGTAATTCTTGAAGAACTCTATGTTCTTGCTCTTCTGTAAGCCATCAAAGAAGGAGGAGGTAAATGCTTGCTTATTTCGTGCATCATTAAGTAGGGTGTAGTTGATGACTTTACACATTGGTCATTGTACCTTTTTTTCTCTTGCTGGTAAGTCACCATGCTTCAAATAGGCAATGATATTCATCATCAAATTGTTGCCATTCTTCCCTTCAACCATTTTTCTTGTTTTCAAAATCTTGTTGTTTTTCCTTTCAATGTGTTTGATAGGAAAGTTGTTGATTAGAATTTTATTGACCTTTCCTTTCATGCAAGTACACTTAGGGAGGCATATTTTGATGGTGTGTTTGCCTAGTTGTCTCAGCTTCGTATTTTGTGTATAGTCTAAGAGGGGAACTCATTTAATAGTTCTTTGACAAATGTGAGGGATTTCATTGTATTGTCATCTTTTGTTTTGTATTTGCCATTTACTTGCTATACAGCTAGCATTGGCTCAGATAAAATTGTCAAGTTGTTAACTCTAGTGTGTTAAGTGAGTAACTACCCCACAACTAGGTTTCATACTCTTTTTCATTATTTCTAGCGTTAAATCTAAATTATAGTGCGTAGTGGACCTTCTCTTTGCCAAAGTTTAAGTAACATTTGTAACATTTTCCCCAAATTAAATTATGATTGAATAGTAAAGATAAATTTATACTTTATATTTTGATGTCCTCCATAAGTGGTAAGCCAACCATATCGAATGCCATTACTTTTCCCAAGTGTTATGAAACATGCTAGCACCTTTGACTTTGATAGTATTATTTGAGTTGATTTTGGATAAGTGTTAAAGGACCCTTATTATTTACAATGTTTTGATATGTTATCATATATATTTTATGTGAATTATTAAGGAAAATGATACTTATGTGGTTAAAATATCAATTTCAAGAATGAATGACAATTCTTTAACCTAATGAAGACTTTTGGATAAGTTAAGGAAAATTCTGATGAAGAAATATGAATTTGGAATATTTACAGCATACATCACTTTTCAACACAAGCTGTATAGAATACTAGTATAGGAGATAAAAAAATGCCCAAGGAGCAAGCATTTTTAAAGTATATAAGGAGCATACACAGGCCATGCAGGATGATCATGTAGAGGATCAAAAACAAACAAAAGCATTTTGAAAGTGCATGGCCTGTCTACATAAGTCGTGTTCGTGGTCGTATAGCCTTCTAGTCAAGAGAATTTGCTGGTTTCATCCAACACCAGTTCAAACATAAGCCGTGTAAGGTGGTTGTGTAGGAGTATTTTGTCTCTTTCCTATAAATAGAAGCCTCGACTCGCCATTTAGATATGTACCATCATTCTTAGAAACCCCTAGAGGAAGAATAGCACTTCAAAAGAGAGAAATGCTAGAGTTATTGTAGAGAGATCATAAGACTTTATTTTCAAGGGTTGTAATCATGAGTTCCATCAATATTTCCATGCTTTATTAATTTAACCATCTTTATAGGGAAAAATAGGTCTTTTACCTTAGATCTTGAGAACCCCTAACCCTAATATAGAGATTGAATTGTTTTATAATGGAAGTTCATGTTTCTTGAATCTATTCATGTGTTATATTTGTTTCTTGGTTTAATATATGCACAATATTAGATCATTGTTTGATTCTTATTGATTTAATTGACGGATTGATTGATTAGATAGATCTAGCATGAATAAAGAAGTTGAATATCATTCTAGATATAGATTGCGTGAACTTTTTGTGTAAAGATTTAATCTTTTTAGGGAATGATGATTTTTAATGCAATTTCGCATACATCTAATGATCAAAAAAATTTCCATTAGACATGTAGGATTAGAATTCAATTATCTTGAAAGAAAGATTGATGAATCTAGGGTTCTTACAGTTTGAGAAACTTAACATCCATTAATGGATGTTTATAAAGAAGTTGAATAGGGTTAGTGGTAAATTAAGATTTAGGGTATTGTTTTGTAATTGAGATTTATATTAAAGGTGTGAACATCTTGATTTTTTGGTTAATTAATTAATTAATTAGATATTAATTATCATTACTATCATTGGATCTAGATTAGCTAAATAGTAGATAAAGGATGTGTACTAGTAAGTATAAGTCCTTGGTGGAACAACTCATTTGCATACACTGGTATTACAATCGATAGGTACACTTGTTTATGATTAGTTGCATAGTAAAATAGGGTTTTAATTTAATTTGATTGATTGCGATTGAAAAGTTCATATCAAGTTTTTGGTATCATTACTGAGGACTTGGCAATATTAGGAACGCATAATTTCTACTACTTTAGCTTTTGTTATTGTATGAGTAACTCTTTTTTTCTCTTCTCATACGTGGTTAAAGAAATTATAACTCCAATTTCTAACCTTTTTATAGTGAATGACAAGAAGCTTATCTACAAGACTTTTTGACTTAAATCTTGAGATCAAATTAGCTCTCCACAAAAGGTTAAGGGCTAGTGCAAGCGACGTTGTCAAAGCATTAGTTTTTGAAGAGGAATTACTAGATATTAAAGATATAGATATGGCTAGTAACAATGAAGAAGTTCCAAAGAATAACTTAGATTACGTTAGAACTACACTTGAGGGTACCAGGCCCACTGTTATGAAATTGCCGATTACAGCAAATAACTTTGAGATTAAGAGTGTGGTGATTCAAATGCTGTAGCAATATTATCAATTCGATAGTTTATCTAATGAAGATACACACGCACATATTTATATGTTCTAGGAAATTTATGAGACATTTAAGAACAATGGGGTTACTGATGATGTAGTAAGGCTCCACCTTTTACCCTTCTTCTTAAGGGGATGAGTAAGGCAGTGGTTATCTTCTCTAGGCCCAGGTGCCATAACAACTTAGAGGGATATGTCAAACAGTTTCTTGACAATTATTTCCTACCTTCCAAGACGACTAAGTTGAGGAGTGACATTTCAACATTTAGCCAATAAGATTCTTAAACACTTTATGATGCATGGAAGAGATGGAATGACTTGCTAAGGAAATGTCCTCACCATCAAGTACCCAATTGGATGCAAGTGCAGACATTTTACATTGGTCTAAACGTTGCCACTCGTTAGTTGGTAGATGCCGCAGGTAGCGGTACTTTAAATACAAAAACACCTGAGGAGTCACTGAAATTATTTGAAGACATGGCAAAGAATAAGTATCAGTGGGGCAATAATAAGGCAAAGCAAAAAGTGGCTAGTATGTATGAAATTGATATGATGACTACTATAGTTGCAAAGATGGATGCTTTAAGTAAGCACGTGATGGAAGTGAAGAGTAACCAACACCTCCATTCCAATATGGAAATTGTTATGTTGAAAACTATTATCTTGAAGCACCTGAGCAAGTAGATTATGTAGGAAATCAAGGTCGATATTAGAATAATCCATATGGTAATACATACAATCCAGGGTGGAGAAATCATCCTAATTTCTCCTATGCTAACAACAAAAATGTGCAAAGATCTAATTACCTAGCACCTGGATTCCAAAAGCCACAACTACCACTTCCTCAGCAACTTCCACAGCTTTCTTCACCTCCTCTATAAGAGAAGAAACCCAACCTGGAAAAGTTTATGACACAGTTTATTCACAATTCTGAAGCTTGCCATCGGAACTAAGAAGCCTCAATTCATAATCTTCAAAACCAAATTGGTTAGCTTGCTAAGATGCTATCTGAAAGGCAAGTCGGTTCACTTCACAGTAATACAGTAGAAAACTCAACAGAATAGGCAAAAGGTATCAACCTCAGAATTGGGAAGGAATTGGAATCCAGGAAGAAGAAAGAACCAGAGGGAGAACCAATTCAAAATCCTGAGGAAAAGAAGGTTCAGGTAAACAAGAGGTAACACCTGAGGTAAAAGCCTATACTCCTTCAATTCCTTATCTAGCTCATCTTAATCAAGACTGAGATAAGGAATAATTTGGTAAGTTTCTCAAACTTTTTAAGCAACTCCATATCAATATACCTTTAGTAGAGGACTGTCTTAGTAGCCTAAGTACACCAAATTTTTAAAGGAGTTAATCTAAAAAACGAAACTTGAAGATGTGTCTACTGCAACAATGTGAGATGAATGTTCAGCTATAATTCAAAACAAAATTCCAACTAAGTTGAAGGATCTTGGGAGTTTCATAATCCCATGTGTTATAGGGGAACTTTTTATAAAAAAAAAGCTCTTGCAGAATTAGGGCCAAGCATTAATTTGATGCCTTATTCATTCTTCAAAAAGCTAGTTTGGGAGACCCTCATCCCACCAGGATAAGCTTGCAATTGGTAGACCGCTCAGTTAAATTACCTAGAGGAATCATCGATGATGTACTTGTGAAAGTGGGCAATTTTATATTTCCTATAGATTTTGTTGTACTAGAGATGGATGAAGATCAAGAAGTACCTTTGATCCTGGGCAAGCCGTTTCTAGCTACTTCTGGGACTGTCATTGATGTAGGTGATGGGAGATTGACACTCAGAGTTGATGATGAAGAACTAATAGTGAAAATTCCAACAACATTGAAGCAACCCATGGTAATTGATGATTTTTGTTTTAGTGTTAATGTTATTGATTCTTCTGTGGTGGATTATATGCAGGATATATTACGTAAGGATGCTTTGGAGTTAAGCTTGATCAATTTAGAAGAGAATGAAGAATAGAGCCCTGAAGTTCAAGCATTGATAGCTAAATTGGAAAAGCAAGAGGAATTACAACAAGAAAAAAAAATTCAATAGAATCTAGGGATAGATTAAAGACATCTATTGAAGATCCACCGGTTTTACAAATGAAGTAGCTTCCTGACTAATTGAAGAATTCTTTTCTAAAGGAGACTCTAAATTACTAGTGATTATTACCTTAGATTTGAATAGTGAATAGAAGAAACAGCTATTAGCAGTTCTTAAGGAGCATAAGCAAGCAATAGGCTAGAAGATATCCAATATCAAGGGTATCAACCCCTCCTTCTATACTCATAAGATACTAATAGAAGATGGATTCAAACTAGTTATACAACCACAGAGAAGATTGATCTGAATATGAAGGAGGTGGTATAGAAAGAAGTGATCAAGCTTCTCGACGTTGGGCTTATTTACCTAATTTTTTATAATTCTTGGGTAAGCCTGGTGCAAGTTGTGCCTAAAAAGGGGGATGATTGTGGCCTTAAATGAGAGAAATGAGCTTATCTTGATGAGGACAGTTATAGGATAGAGAGTATGTATAAATTACAAAAGACTGAATGAAGCCACTCATAAGGACCATTTCCCTTTTCTTTCAATAATTAGATGCTGGAGAGGCTTCCAGGTCATATTTACTATTGTTATTTAGATGGTATGTCTGGATATTTCTAGATACCAATTGCTCCTGAGGATCAAGAGAAGATGATGTTCACTTATCCCTATGACACTTATACCTATAGGAGGATGCCCTTCGGGCTTTGTAATGCATCGGCTACCTTCCAAATGTGCATGTTGGCGATATTTGATGATCTGGTAGAATATATTATGGAATTGTTCATGGATGATTCTTTCTCCTTTGGTGACTTATTCAGCAATTGTCTCAAGAATTTGAAACAGGCTTTAACTCATTGTGAGCAAACTAACCTAGTGCTTAACTACCACTTCATGTGTAAGGAAGGCATAGTTCTTGGACATAAAGTTTCTCACAAGGTATAGAAGTGGATCAGGAAAAAGTTGAGATCATTGCCAAACTTCCTCATCCATCCTCAGTAAAAGCAATTTGGAGTTTCCTCGGTCATGCAGGTTTTTATAGGAAGTTCAAAAAGGATTTTTCTAAGATAGCATGACCTTTGACAAGGCTATTGGAAAAAGATGTATAGATTGAATTTAACCAGGAATGTCTTAAAGCATTCAACCTCTTTAAGGAGAAGCTAACTAATGCACCAATCATGATAGCTCCTAATGGAGCTTACCTTTTGAATTGATGTGTGACGCAAGTGACTTTGTAGTCGGAGCAATTATGGGCCAGTGAAGGGAGAAACACTTTCAACCGATCTACTACGCTAGTAGAACTCTTAATAGCACTCAAGAGAACTATACGACCACTGAGAAAGAACTATTGGTTATGGTGTTCGCCTTCAACAAGTTTCGACCTTACTTGATCTTATAAAAGGTAGTAGTTATACTGACTATTCTATTCTCAAATTTCTTATGTCTAAGACAGATGGAAACCGCACCTTATCTGTTGGATCCTCCTTCTACAATAATTTAATTTGAAGATGCAAGACAAAAAGGGAGCAAAGAAACTTGCAGCTGATCACTTGTCTCATTTAGAGAATCCTCACTTGGAGGAATTGAAGGAGAAAGACATCAATGATGAATTCCTTGAAGAATGATTGCATGCAATATCTGAGGTAATAGATTATGAAATTCCATGGTTTAAAAATTTTGTGAATTACCTTACTGCTAAAGTCCTCCCCCGAGATATGACTTCCACGAAAAGAAGAAATTATTTTCTGAGTTGAAGTATTATTTTTGGGAGGATCCGTTTCTTTTTCGTATGTGTGCAGGTCTGTCATGCCCCAACGGGTATCCTAAACGTGACAGCCCACCGTATACAATATTAAAACTTAAGAATGACTACCTCAGTCACTCGAAAGCTTCTATATCAGTACAAGGCGTACATTCACATCAAAGGGAGACCAGTCAAGTAATGCATTTTAAGATATTAGCAGCGGAACATGCAAAATAACACTTAATATATTTCATTGAAATATAAAGTCTTACAACTTCTAAGGGGCATTCCCCAGATAACTTTCATAACAACATAGTTTTACTAAGAGAAATAACAAAAGCTAGAAGATTTTAGAAGAAATCTACTTTAAGTCTTCAAAACAGAATTCCTCCAAAAGCTTCTCAAAATAAGGATTTTACCCGGGAGATCAAGATGGTCTCGGGTGCAAAAAGATAATCCTGTAATATCAAGAATCTATAGGAGTATAAGCATAACTAGTTTAGTGAGATATTTCTTACGCAAAAGTACTCATAACAAGCAATCAACTATGTTTATTAATCAAGCGTATGAAATGCAACAACCATATGATCAAACATTACATACGACTATCTGGTTTCATATGTATGATGGATTTATCCCTCCATCGGTGGTTAGGGAATGATTTGAACTAGGCCCCAAACGACCTCCTTAAAGTTGCCCGCGTCTTGGGGTTCCAACGAACCATACTACTAGTCCCCGGGCTTTTCTTACCTAAAGCGGTCGATTCGACTCAGCTACAACTTGAGACCGTATTCCCTAAACGTCCTAAACTCTCAAGATATAGTAAGGCAGCTTACCTTTCCTGTTTCACGCTAGGGAGTAGTAGCAAAAATTTCGAAATGATATTCTAAGTGATATGCATGAGCAATTTATTATATGGGGATTCTAATATAACGTTAAATCATTTAAAGTGATCAAGCAATAATTACACACATGGCAATACATACATAGAAACAATTATATCAATCACAGATCGGGTTCCGATATACTTATCGTTCATTGATTGCACATAACAATTCACATACATAATTCCCATGATATCCCACATGCATATCAATTTTATCATTTCCCCTAACATCTAGTGCTCTATTTTACAAGCACATGCGCGAATAAGTAACGTAAAGAAAACTCACTCGTTCATAGCGTTCTTCTAGGAGTCGAAGTAATCTTCGAGGAAGAGAAGATCTTGGTCCTCAACACCTAAAGAAAAGAAATACCCGAAGTAAGTATTTCATCCAAGATCTACTCAAGATCTCTAATTCTATCTTATTGAATTCGTCAAAATTCGCATAAATGGAAATCCCAACTTAAAATGGCCATAACTTGCTCATTTTAACTCGGAATTTTGCATATTATATACCGATTTCTACCTACTCAAAAAAATCTATCTATTTCTAAGGTTATTTTTATTGACAGAAGTCATTTGTGTCTCAAAAAAATGACGTACAAATTTGATACGAAAATTCAAGATTTCAAAACTAGAGTTTTCAAACTTTTCTTCATTCAAGAGCCCTTGTACAAAGATATAGATATTTTGTATGGTTGAAAAATCCTTTAAATATATATATAGACTCAAACTATATGCATGAATTTAGTGGTGTTGTCTCAATAATGATTTTGCAAAACAATGTGTCTTGAAAATGAGAAAAGCTAAGACTTGAAAATCTCTTTTTTAATTTTGTTTGGAAAATTTTATTAGTAAGTATTTCCTTCTTCAAACCCCTTTTTCAAAAAGTAATTTTAATCTTTTAAGATTCCCATAACTCATTTCTAGTGATTTGGAAAACATAGTTTTTCTAAATATTTTTTGTTATGTGTTCTAAAGTTTTTCTAAAGTTTGATCTCAAGAATACTATTGATGATCTTATAAGTTATTTATTATTTTTATTTCCTAAGTAAGGCTTATCCTTAGAAAGGTTATTCTTTAATAATTTTGTAAAACTTATCTAAACCTTAGTATGTTGATGAAAACTTTACATATGAGTTTAAGAAAACCTTTGGTTAAACAAAGAATTAAGTTTAAAGAATCTTTTTTATTTCATTGGTTTGAAAAGAGAGTTTGTGATGACTTTATTTATTGATAAAATCCCATATAGTATTATTACTAAAACTTGACCTAAACTTATCGAACTTTAGAAAATATTTGTTAAGATAAAACTTTAAGTCTTTATGGAAAAATAATTTCTTATGTGACAAAATTTATTTTTAAAGAGAGTTCTTATTTTTATTACTTAAGAAAACTCATTTTCATTATAATTGAGACAATAACAACATGTTCATGCATGAATGAGAATATGTAACTATGAGAAATATAATAAAAACAACATATTAAGATAAATATGATAAGCGCATAAAAGTAAAGTCAAGTATTGGGAACCTTAGCTTCATCAAGGTATCCCGGGACTAAAAATAGACTAGTCCCAAAAGAAAAACAAAGAAATCGTTTTGACTTGGTGAGGACAAGTCTAAGACTAGAAAGACTAATCTTAAATCAACATGAAAATAAATAAATTGCAAGGTAAGTAAATAAATTGCAAAACAAAGGAGCTTATATGCTCTAAAAGATATATATAGCTACATAGATATATTTAGTTAAATATATATATATATATATATATATCTAAAAGCAAAATAAAAGAAATTAGATTCATGAACAAAAACAAAGTATGAACTTATTGTTGCTTTCTTTAACCTTCATGGTTTAGAAAACACATACTAAGCTCATACTAAGTAAATGAACATAAAAGAAACTCTAAAGAAGAATTACCTATCAAGACTAATTTTGAGAAAACTTTGAGAGAGAACTTCTTGTAGAAATTTGAGAGAGTAATTTTAGTATATGGAAGGTGTGAAGGAAGTGGAAGGAAGGGGGGGAGGGGGGTATTTATAGAGTTTTGGAGTAGAAATTAGATGTAAAATGAAAAAGAAAATAAAATGATAGAAGGGAGAGAGAGATGGCATCAATTTGCTTTGTAAAGAGGGAGGGAATTGATTCATTTTGTTTGTTTTGTAATAAAAGAAGTAATGTGTAAAGTGTGATGTGATTAAAGTTGTATGATGAAGGTAAATTGTAAGGTATAGGTATGGTAGTGTGTAAGAATAGAGTGTAAGAAAAGTAGAGATAGATGTATAGTAATGAACAGTAGAAAAGTACTATGAATAGTAGACTAGACAATTAAAATACCGGTAATAAAGAAAATACGTAAATGGCCAATATATGATATTTTTAGTTACCGGAAAATTCTAAAATTGATATTTTTGAAATCTTTATATTTTTACGAGTCTATTGGTATTGTCGGAATATTTTCACTATCTAGTATACTAGGGCACAGTTTTTGAAAACTGATCCCGTTCGGATCCGAGGGATACTAGAAAATTATAAATATGATATTTTTAAGCTTTCCTATGTTATTACGAACCATAATCCACGATTATCTTAATTTCATTTTCTAAGGTTTAAGAACATGGGATAACCGGATCTAGATTAACTAGACTAGACATAGAACTAGGTTAACTTTAGGATTCCGGTTTGACTTCCGATTTGCTTATATTATTGAAAAAATCTAGGGGCTTACAAGGTTAGATGATTCGACATTATGTATCCCATTCTAAAGGATGGAGTGTTTTACATGCATGCCATTTTAGTCCTATAGGAGGCTATTACAATGTAAATCGAATAGGTTATAAGGTTTTGGAGGCCGGGTTTTATTGGCTAACCATTTTTAAAGATGCCCATTAGCTTGTGAATATATGTGATAGATGTCAAACTTTTGGGAATATTTCTCGACATGATGAGATGCCCTAGAATTATATTCTAGAATGTCAAGTCTTTGATATATAGGGCATCGACTTCATGAGGCCATTTCCAACTTCTTTCGGCAACAAATAGATATTGGTGGTGGTAGATTATGTCTCGAAGTGGGTAGAGGCCTAAGTTTTACCTACTAATGATGCTTGGGTAGTCACTATGTTCCTAAAAAAGCTATTCTCAAGGTTTAGAGCCTTTGAACCATTATAATGATAGGGGAATGCACTTTTGTAATGCTCAATTTAAAAAGGTGTTAAGACAATATGGGGTGACTCATAGAATTGCAACACCATATCAACCCTAAACTTGTAGGTAAGTTAAGGTTTCAAATCGCGACTTGAAGAGAATATTGGAAAAGTTAGTAAAGCATCACTAGAAAGATTAGGTAGAAAAGCTTGACGATGTGTTGTAGGCACACAGGACCACATATAAGACTCCTTTAGGAACTACACCATACCATCTTATATATGGTAAAGCCTGTCACATGCCGATGGAAATTGAACACAAGGCCTATTAGGCCATTAAAAAGTCAATCTTGACTTATACTCTACCGACATGAGAAGGAGACTTCAGCTGAACGAATTAGATGAGTGGAGAATGATTGCTTATGAAAACATGCAGCTTTACAAGAGAGAACAAAGCGATATCATGACAAGTAAATCCGCCATCCTAAGCATTTCAAGGAAGGTGACTAAGTCCTTTTGTTTAATTATTGATTAAGACTTTTTTCAAGAAAATTGAAATCAAGATGGTCAAGACCTTTCTCAGTAAGGGGAATTTTTCCATATGGAGCTATTAAATTGGAGCACCCAGAGAGTGGGACTTTTAAAGTAAATGGGCAGCTCCTAAAGCTTTGCTTGAGAAACGAATTTGAGTAGGAAGGACATGAGGAGTTTTGGTTCCATTCACTTGATTATTAATCATGCAGTGAGAAGGATGTTGAGCTAATGATGATGTAAATGAAGCGCTTCATAGAGATAGCCCATGCCTAACTTAGGTATTTTTCGTTTCTTTTTCGTAGCTTTTTCTTTGCTATCCTTAGCCTTGGTTCTTTATTTTTGTAGGAGTGTATGAAGCGCTTCATAGAGACAGCCCATGCCTAACTCTGGTTAGCAATGACTTTCAAACTCAAAGTGGGGAAGATTAATTTTGCATTGTGTTGTTAAGGTAATTGCTCAAGGTGTGAAGAGGTAAGTTTCTGTACAATACATTGTCTTCAAACAACAACTTTTGTTCGTTTCTATATGCTTACACCTAAACAAGTTGTGGAAAATGATTTTTCAAATAAAGTTTCTAATACATAACGTGTGCACAAGATTGTGCACTTTCAAAATGCTCTTAGGTCATTTTTTGGACTATACACGATTATGCTACGCGGGCGATGTTTGAGCTCGTGTACTTCCCAAGAGCTTTCAGGTTAATTATGGACCCCTAAACAACCTTCGAACATCGGCCATGTACATAGGTTGTGCATGCCTAAAACCCACACCCTATAAATATTAACTCCTCCATCGACTTCCTCATTATTTCACACATGCATACCTTCAAGAGATTTTCTTTCTTTTGTTCCCTCTCCATTTGTGTGTCCTCTCTACACTCCATTATGTATGTTCGTCCCCTACTATTTCGACTCAAAAATCTCCACCAAGGTATGTACTTTGTCTCTCTTGTTTCTTTTGGTATCATGATACATTCTTTAGTAATTCATGGAATGATTTTTGTGCATCACATAGTATTCGACTTTCTTGGGTTTTTTCTTGTATGATTTAACTCGTTTTCTTGCTCTAAAATTTAAGGAATCACATGCTCATGCATTCTTTGCACTTTAATGAACTTACATCACATAAACACGTTATTTGGAAAGAATTTTGGGTTCATGCCTATTTTTGACTTTCAAGGAAATTGGGGCTTTTACATTTGTCATGCAATTCTATCCTTGTTGTACATATCTGTACATATCTATACATATCAACATAAGTTTTACCATGATTAATTGCATGAACAGTACCAATCCTGCTACTTAGGTTTTTGAAACAATGAAAATTGGGATTTTTGAATTTTTAGTTCGTGAAGGGATGATTGTTGGTTATTTAACTAACTTCCTGTTCATAATTTGTTATGAATTTGTACACGAGCTTACACACGACCATTTTCATGTGCTCATGTTAGACTCAAATTTTATCACTTTGTGTCTCTACATAGCCATTCTATACGGGCTGTGTAGGATACCCGTATAGCTTAGAATGTCATGATCCTATAAGCAATATCCTGATGCTCATGTCGATTATTACTTATATATGTTGCATCTCCTATGATTAGTAGGCATAATCAAAAGCATTATGATGGTATATACTCTATATACTCACTTTGTCTTCTTTCTTTGTAGTTATGGGTAAGAAAGAGGTGTGTATTAAGAACCCCTCTCCTTGCACAGTACCATCAAGCTCTAAAAAGCTTACCTCTCTACTAAAAAGAAACTTGAGCCAAGTAGTTCAAAGAAGCCTATGCCCTCTCTAAGGAGCAAGAATGAGCCTTAAAAGAAGAAACAAAACATTCAACAGGAGAAGGATGATGTAGCAATCTATTACAAGCATGTCTTAGAGAAGTCATGGAGAAAGAATAGGAGGGAAAGATTAGTTGATAAACCATTGAGTCCCATAAGTATGTTGATTGGGCTTTGATTAGGAGTATGGAATTGAGACTGAGATTATAGAGCTCTCTATTAGACCTTGGGAGGCTCTGTTTGACATCTGCACACCTGCTTATCCTGACATTATAGTAGAGGTCCTTTCTAGCCTTGAGTTAGATGATAAGAACTATTTGATGGGGATAAATGCTTCTATTACTTTCCAAGCTTATGGAGAGTATTATAAGGTACCTCTCTAAAATCTATGCATACATGGGTTTATATTCTGAAGAGGAGATAAACATTGAGGAGTTTAAGTAGTTGACAAATAGTTGGCCATTAGAGCCACATAAATTGACTACTCAAAGGTGATTTATGAATCAAACTTGGAGTATTATCCTTCAAAATCTAAAGCATCTTCTATGAAGAATGCCAACTGTCGAGTCAACACTAGGCTTGTAAACAATTTCGAGTTGTTTTACATTTATAGTATCGTAACTCGTTATAAGATAAATGTAGGGGTGGAGCTTGCTCATTACATTTATCACCAAGGTTTAGATATGCCCTCAAAAGGGATTTATTGTGGTGGATATATTACAAGGCTCTTGCAGGGAATGAAAGTCTTCTATGAACCACCTCCTGACACCCCTTTGTGTGCAAGTTGCAAGTGTCACTGATGGACCTTTTGCTAGATGGGGCTTGGAAAAGCTCATCAAGACTCCTATAAGAATGTACACTATACAACTACATTTGAGATCTTATAGTTCACCTGGTGTATCCACTTCCTCAAATCTTTGTGGTATTGAAAAGAGGTTGGATAGAATGGAGGTGGCTATAAGGAAGGATCGCAATCAGGCCGGAAATTTCTTGCTTACATTATTGATTTTTTGTAGAGTATTGCTAGTGCATGAAACCCTCTCACCAATCTTCCTTCCTAGTCTCTCCTTTAATAGTGATGAGAAGAATTCTAGCTTCAGCTACAACAAAAGGCAAAGAGACAGTCTCTTCGGTTAAGGATACACCACAGGAGTTATCATTAAAGAGTAGGAAGTGGTTAGATCAGAAGATGACAATTGTGACAAAGAGGAAGATGAGCATGACGAGAATAAGGATGATGAGATTCTATTTTATCTTTGCTAATTTGTGTTTCTTTTAAAAGACTTCTGGCTAATTTGCTAATGTTTTTATGTACTCTTATTTAGATTAGGCTTTGTACTTTATTTTTGTTGATTTCATAAAGGAACCATGAGGATAGTCTAACTTCTTTTCTAGTTTCTTTTTCTTTGTCTTTTTCTATGTAGCATGAACTTCAATGGGTTCTCATTTTCTTAAGAAGCTACTAAACTTTGGCTCTACATGAATGATTTCTTCGCTTCTTAATGATGTGACCATCTCAAAACAAAACCAGGGAAGTCTCAATTCCTTTTCTTTTTAATTTTTCCTTTCTTTTCTTTTTATTTCTTTTTCCTTAATCTGAATTGTTATAGAAGACATTGGGGACAATGTCTCATTTAAGTGTAGGGAAGGGGTACATAAGAAAGATTTAGGATTTGGTTCATGGTATGGTTATATTGTTTTTATGCACTTGTATTCAAAAGTTCCCCACTTAAAGGACATGCACTATTAAAAAATTGATTAAAATCCTAAAGTTATACTCATTAAAATTGTGAATTAGCATTCAAATATTAAAGTAAAAGTGATTTCGTGTGCCTTACTCTCATATTTTGAACTTGGTATATTTAGTTAAAGTTTTAGGGTGAAATCTAAGTGGAGTCAATTTACTTGTTATTTAATGACTGAATCTAGGGTTATGGAAGAGGTCGAAGTCCTTAGTTTAAAGTTAAATGGTTATGTTTCTAAGCTTGTTGGTTAGTATATTTCCTTTTCAAAAACCTTGAGAGCACTTCTAACCTTTAATGAAAGGGGTATATGAAATTAATCTCCTAGTGATCCTACTTGACTAACTCTTTGAAATATCAATCCATTGATAAGCTAAATTGATAATATAACGAGCTTAGTCAGTATGGGTGGGCTTTGGTCGCTTAGAAGAGTGAAGTCTGATCCCACTATTGCCTGTACAAACTTATTATAACCAATTGATTCTTGAAGAAAAAAAACTGAGCTAACAAGAAGTAGGCTAAATCTCATCTAAAGGAGAGAGAAAAAAAGCAAGCTAAAACCCATCCCTTTAAAAGTTGTCAAAATTTTGGAGAGATTTAAATCTAAGAGGAAAAAAATTTTAGGGAAATGATGGATGCCATATACTTTCATCTTGGGTTAGTGTGCTTAGAGAGGTAGTTGAACGATTTATGTACTCTCTGATAAGTGGTGAGATATAACCAAGCTGCTTTTGCTTTGTTTGACTTTGTATTTCTTTTATGACTTGGAAGCAGTTATTAAATGGTGAGGGTAACAGTTTCATTTACTTGCATTAATCTCAAAAATTTGATTGTAGTATGCCAAGTACAAGTATAATTATGGCAAGTTTGAGCGGTAGGCACTAATAAATCACTATTTGGAAATTGAAAGAATACTATGTTAAATTGAATTTTATAATAATTTTTTAGTATAATTAATGATGGATTATCTTGTCCTTAATTGTTTGCTTGAGACAAGCAAATAGTTAAGTGTGGGAAAGTTTGATAAGTGTCAAACGATCGTTATTATTTATATTGTTTTGATATGTTATTATAAATTTTATGTGAATTATTAAGGAAAAGGATACTTATGTGGTTAAAATATCAATTTTAGGAATGAATGACAATTCTTAACCTAATGAAGACTTTTGGATGAGTAAAGGAAGATTTTGATGAAGAAATAGGAATTTGGAAGATTTACAACATAAGCACTTTTCTACACAAGTTTTGTAGAACACTGGTGTATGAAACAAAAGTGACCAGCGAGCATTTTTAAAGTACATAAGGAGCATACACAGGCCATGCATGATGATCATGTAGAGGATCAAATATGGACAAAAGCGTTTTTGAAAGTGCACGGCCTGTCTACACAAGTCATGCTTGTGGTCGTGTAGCCCTCCAATCAAGAGAATTTGCTAGTTTTAGCCCAACAAGGCCTCAAACACGAGCCATGTAAGGTGGTTGTATAGGAGTGTTTTGTCTCTTTCCTATAAATAGAAGCCTCGACTCGCCATTTGGATAAATATCATCATTCTTAGAAAACCTTAGAGGAAGAATAGCACTTCAAAAGAGAGAAACGCTAGAGTTATTGTAGAGAGATCACAAGACTTTATTTTCAAGGGTTGTAATCATGAGTTCCATCTATATTTCCATTATTTATCAATTTAACCATCTTCATATGGAAAAATAGATTTTTTTACCTTAGATCTTGAGAAACCCTAACCCAATATAGAGATTGAATCGTTTTATTAATGGAAGTTCGTGTTTCTTGAATCTATTCTTGTGTTATATTTGTTTCTTGGTTTAATATATGCACAATATTAGATCATTGTTTGATTCTTATTGATTTAATCGATTGATTAATTGATGAGATATATCTAGCATAAATAGAGAAGTTAAATATGTCACGCCCCGAAGGGTACCCTAAACGTGGCAGTCCGCCACATATGGTATTAAAACTTAAGAATGACTTTACAAAGTCATGCGAAAGTTTTCAACACCATATGTAAGGCATCTATCACAAGAATAGGAGACACCGGTGGGATGTATAGTTTGAGATAGTAAATACGGCATACCAAAATCTAAGTAATCATCAGATTTATCATTAATAGAATATAATCTTTACATCATCTTAGGGATTTTTCTCTTATAATTCTCCAAACAATTATAATATCATCTTACAACAAAATAATACTAACATCATAAGACATTAAAGGATATTTAACCTAAGATCTTCAAAAGATTTCCAAAGCTTTTCTAATACATCATCCCTCTCGAGTATATGAAATCTTCGGGCATAAAAGATATAGTCCTGTTACAACAAAGATCTATCGGGGTATAAGCATAACTAGCTTAGTGAGAATATTCCTGAATTATCATACTTGTATAAATAATTTCAAACAAGTTATTAACAAGCATATGAATGCATCAAACATGTGATCAAGCAATACATATGATCTACCGGAAATCATATGTTTGAATGGATTTACCCCTCCATTCAGGTTAGGTGTTCCAGGCTCTTTAAAACCCAACTCAAAATCCAACTCATGTAGTTTATTTCAGGCTCCTACTAGCCATCACAAAATAGTTCTTTCAGGCACCTATCGCCCATCTTAAAATAGTTCTTTCAGGCACCTATCACCCATCTTGCAGATTTCTAGCTACTGTACACCCGGCTACTAAGCTCTTGTCCCATCGAGATTAGCAGCTCATGCAATGAAATTAACTACGTGATATGCATGATTCAATTAATATAATTCATAGTATATGTTTAAAGTAATTTAAAGGTGATCACAGAATTTTGCACACAATCCAGCAGAATAATAGCAAAACATAAGTTAATTAACAACGATTCATGCCTCGGTATGCTTAACATTCTTTCAACCAATATTATCATACATAATTCATTTCATCTTTTTCCTACTTCTAGTGCTTCTAGCTACAAGCACAACCAAGTACGAAAAAGGTAGGAAATAAGCTCACTTGGCCATGAAGATTTATCTTTCTTACGGATGAGTCGATCGGTAAATCCACTTAATCAAAATAATCCTCCGGGTATGAATACTCCTCCGGGTTCACCTAATCAAGAAGAATACCCATAATGAGTATTTCTTGTTGATTCTATGGTACTTATCAAAAACTATATCATAAGATCGTTTAAAATTCGCGTAGAAGGTAGTTCCAACTTAAAATGGCCATAACTTGGTCATTTTAACTCGGAATCGCACAAATAATATATCGTTTTCTACCTACTCGAAAAGATATATCCATTTCTAAGGTTATTTTTGTCATAAAAAGCCATTTGGGTTGCAAACTAACACGGTACAAAATAGTTACGAATTTATAGTTCTCAAAATATGATTTTTCCAAACTTTACTTTACTCAAAATTCCTTAAGAAAATATATGGATATATATATAGTTGAAAAATCCTTTGGACATATATTTATACTCATATGTATGCATGATCTTTGTAGTGTTGTCTCAAGATTGATATTTCATAAACAATTTGTCTTTAGGGATTTAAAAGACAAGACTTTTGAAAATTTCTCCTTTTTGAATTGTGAAAACAAAAATATATTTGAGTTGTTATGAGTAAATGTTTTATTATTATTTCATTTTCTTATTTTTCAAAAGTAATTTCATTTTAAAAATTTTGGTTCTTTAAGTTATCTACCAACTCTATTTCTAGTGATTGAAAATAAGCTTTTCAAAATATTCCTTAAGCTTCAAATATTTGAAGTTGTATTAAATATATGTTTTCCTTATATTTTTATAGGTATACCTTTAAAACTTATTTTCTTGACAGATTTTATTTTTCTAAGTTGGTTTCCAAAATAGTGAGTTAATTTTTATCTTGGTTTGAAAAACTTATTTTATTCTTAATGTTAGTTAAATAGTAAAATAATTTTCTTAGACAAGTTTATAAGGAAAGCTTTCTTAATAAAGATTTGTTAACTTTAGAACTTAGTAAAACTTCATTTTAATTTTTGAGAAGAGAATAATAATACAAAATTTAAGTTTTGAAGGAACTTTCTTAGCATGTGATTCTCAAAGTCTATAATGAACCTATTTAAGTCTTATAAAAGATAAGGTATTGCTAAAAATTCTTCCTTTATTTAGTTTGGTTTATAAAAGAAAAGAATTCCTTTTATTATTTTGAAGAAATCTATATTATTACTTCTTCTAGAAATTATGATTAGCTTATCCTTTGGAAAAACAAAACTTAGATCCTTTTTGAGAAAATTCCTTTTGTTAAGGAATCTAGTTTACTTTTGAAAGAACCGATTTTTATTTTGTTTTATTTTTATTTAAGACAACAACATTCTTAATCATGCATGAATATGATTATGTAGCAATGTAAAAGTAAAGATAAAACATAGTAAGATAGAAATAAATACTTGTAAGTAAATAAACATAAATAAATAATCAAGCATTGGGAACCTTAGCTTCATCAAGGTATTCCGATAATGTATTGGGAGCCTTAGCTTCATCAAGACAACCCGGGACTAAGAATGGACTAGTCCCAAAAGAAAGGAAAAGAAAAGAAAAGAGATTTGTTTTGACTTGATATGGACAAGTCTAAGACTAGAAAGACTAGTCTTAATAAATTGCATAAAACAAGTAAATAAATAAATTGCAAGACTTGGAAATAAATAAATAACAATGAGCTTATATGCTCTAAATAAACATATATACATAGTATACATAATATTATATAAGTTAGATTGAAAACAACAACATAATAACATAATGTAAAATAGAACATGAACAAAAACAAAGCATGAACATATTGTTGCTTCTTTAACTCATATGAGCCTAAGAAACATACACTAAGCTCATGCTAAATTGTATGAACATGATGAAAAATTTTAAGTAGGATTTTACCTAAGGTTTAATGGAAGGTTTGAAAGAGATGAATGGGTTTTGTGTTTGTATTTTTCTTCTTGAAGTTGTAGGAATTGGTAGAAGTATTTTGTGAGAGATTTGGAGAGAGGTTTTGAGAGAGTATTTTGGTAGAGTTTTGTTATGTAAAATGAGTGTGTGAAAGAATGAAGGAGGAAGGGGGTATTTATAGAATTTTTGGAGTGAATTTTTATGTAATAAAATAAATTGAAATCGAAATAAAATGGATGGAAGAGGGAGGGGATAGGCGCCGGTTCTTGTACTTGTAGGGGGGGGGGGGGGGGGGGCGGGTGGGAAGATGATTTTTTTTTTTTTTGATAAATGAAAGATGTAATGTGTAAAGTAGATGTGAAATAAAGTTGTATTGAAAAGTAAAAAGTAAGAAAATATATGTAGGTAGTAAAAATAGGTATAAGAAAAAGTAGAGATAGTGAAATAGTAATGAATAGTAGGAATAGTACTATGAATAGTAGACTAGACATATAAAATACCGTAGAAATAAAAATACGTGTAAACAGCTATATCTATTTTTAGTTACGAAAATTCTAAAACTATATTTTTGAAATCTTGTTTAATTACGAGTCTTTTGGTGTTAATAAATATTTTTACTATTCTGAGCTCCGGGACACGTTTTCGAGAACTGATCTCGTTCGAGTCCGAAGGACACTCGAAATTCGCGAATCTAATATTTTTATGTTATCTATATTATTACGAACTATTTTAAGCCACTAACTTATTTCGTTTTCTAGGGTTTGAGAATGCGGGATTGCGGAGTTGAAATTGCTTGATTGTCTTGTCTTTGTTGACTTTTAAACTCCGGTTTGACTAGGTTAGGTTTAATCCATCTTTGCCATTTTAACTCAGGGATCGGATAGGCGGATCTTTTCATGTTCGGATTTTCAAATCGATTGATTATTGAACTTTCTATTTTTGTTTTTGAAAATTCTCTTGTGAAATTCCATGATCAAAATTGTTCAAGGCTCGGTTTCAACTTGTCAAACTTTAGGGTTTCGATTTGGTATTCCTAAAACCATAATCGAGAAATTCGGGGCTTACAAAATATCATTCTAAATATAGATTGCATGAACTTTTTATGTAAAGATTTTATCTTTTTAGGGAATCATGATCTTTAATGCAATTTCGTATGAATCTAATGACGAAAGAAATTTTCATTAGACATATAATTAGAATTCAATTATCTTGAAGAAGAGATTGATGAATCTAGGATTCCCGTAGTTCAAGAAACTTAACATCTATTAATCGATGTTTATAAAGAAGTTGAATAGGGTTAGTGGTAAATCAAGATTTACGGTATTCTTTTGTTATTGAGATTTTATATTAAAGGCATGAACATCTTGATTCTAGGGTTAATTAATCAATCAATTAGATATTAATTATCATTGCTATCATTCGATCTAGATTAGCTAAATAGTAGATAAAAAATGTGTACTAGTAATTATAGGTCTTTAGTGGAATGACCCATATGCTTACATCGGTACTACAATTGAAAGGTACACTTGCCTATGATTAGTTGCATAGTAAGAATAGGGTTTTAATTTAATTTGATTGATTGCAATTGAAAAGTCCACATCCATTTTTTAATTTGGATGTGCAACTTCTCAACCTTCTCACCTTTTATCTAAGCCTCTACATTGTAGAAGCATATGTGTGCTTCAAAGATTGGAGTTATGTTAATGACATATGCCAAGTGAATCTATATTTTTAGTTTCTAGGTGTTAGCAATATAGGTATGGGGAGTTTGAATAACTATCTAGTAGGTAGATGGAGGAGAAGATAGAGAACTAAAGAGGATTCATGTTTTTGTGATGAGGTTTATGTAATATATTGTGTATGTGTGTTTGTGTTGTGTGCAAAAGCAAAAAGAATTATTGATGCAAGAGGTTTTTTCCCCTTAATTTTTTCCTCTAAATTATATGTTCTTACAATTGGATTATTTTGAATTGACAAGTTAAAATAGTTTAATTTCTTATTTGAATTATTTTATACTTTAAATAACATTAAAATTAAGAAAGATTAAGCTATAGTGGTATAGATGATTGAAAAATAATTTCATTATTAAATACCTTATCTAATAAAATAAAAACTTAAATATTATTCTTGATATTAATTTTAAAAAATTTGTATAACTGTATGCTCCGCTTAGGTTGCCTGTAGTCTTCCATTCTTTTATTTTTCATTTTTTTATTTTTTGCCTAAAAATGTGTATGCTTGCATGCTAAAACCCACTTACCATCCTTAAATATGATACATCCATAACACAAATGCCTTAAAATATAATCAAGTTATACAATTAAAAGTGAAATAATTTTTACTTATATTATAGAAAATTCTAAGTTAATGGATTATAGATAAAAAGAAAAACTTACCAATGTTTTTTCAAAAGTCAAGTAGATAAAGAATATATTATGCTAGTAGCCATGCACTCATGTCACGTTTGCAAAAAGTTAAATAAATGGAAAAAAATGATCAATCAATAAAGAAAGAAAAAATGTATTAATATTGGAAAATGTGTAGAAAATTAAATAAGATTAGAAGTAATAATACTGTACATGATAATTATTATGTTGAATTACATAGAAGTGTTGATAGCAATTATCTCACATGTATTGTTTAGCAAACTAAACACGTGATGATTGTGTTTAGAAACTAAAAAATTTAGTCATCAAATGACGAAATAAATTAAATAAAATGCTTTGTACAATAGCAAACATACACTTGTGTTGATTAAAGGGTGCAAGTATGGAGAAAAAGATTTAAAGAAGGAAATTATTCCTAAATCTCATTTTAAATTATAATAAATATATCAATAATATTACATTACACCTCATCCATGGTAGTAATAAATGATATTCCTTTTATTTTACTTTCTTTTATTGCTTAAATACCTTCCAAATAAGAAACTCTTTGTAGTTATAATCTAAGAAGTCTTTTCTAAAGAAAAAGGTTTTTTTAATGAATTAAAATAAAATAAAAATAGTTTGACTTCATTAGTATTGTACTAATATTGTTTAACTATCATTAATCTCTTTTTAAATGTTATTTTACAAAATAATGGATATATTAATAATGTTACGACCTCATTGTATTTTAATAATAATTGAAAGCCTTTTTATTTTCCTTTCCATTACTTAAATGCTTGGTAATAAGAAATTCTTTTATATTTCTTCACATATTCTTTTCTCACTAATAACTCAAAAGGTTTTCATTTTGAGAAAAAAATAAAGTAACGAAAATTCTACAGTGATGTACTTTTTTTAAGTGATGTAATTTTTTAAAGGGGCCGATCTTGTATGATCATCCAACATTTCAGATTTAATGCAACTGTAATCAGACCCTCAATATTCCTTTTACATCATTCTTTTATAATCAATTTAACTGTAATAGTGACCATAGAAGTTCCCATAAAATAAAGATAGTTTAATTGTCATTAATATTGTAATAATGTTGTTTGATTATCATTATTGTAGTTTCAATGTAATTAACATTATAGTAATGTCTTTTTTACTATCATTATTATTTTATTAATAGGTTTATATATATATAAATATATTTTGACTAAATATAGGGACATCTATATCCATCAACATAATGGATATGAATCTTAGCCATTGAATAAGTTGAGAGACTTATTCCATAAAAGAAATAATGATTGGACTATACAGTTTTCCTATATAATGAGTTCCCATTTTAGAGCTTCTCATTTTTATAACTTTCAAACATTTATTTCTTTTGGATATACTAAAAGTAAACATCTTCATCTATTTAAGAAAAAACAAGAAATATAATACAAAACTCAATACATAGAAAGCAAAACACTTGTGTAAATATAAATATAATATTAATTTAGACCTTATGTATGTCATTGATAATTTAAGAAAGAAATTAAGATAATACATAAACAAGCTGGAAAATACTTGGAGAAAAGAAAGTAGATATATAACTAAAGTAATAAAACATATTTGTTAACTAAAGAAATGCTAATCACATTTGATTTTCTTTATTCAAAACTTCATTATTTACCTATAAAAAGAATTAAGTAAATGTTATTATGCGAATTTTGTACATAGAAAAATAGAAAATTTCCTTATAAATTGACCTTACAACTATTCTTGTCTCATGATAGAAATTGGTATCCAACAATTAAATTAACTATACAATTTAGGTAAAAGGAACATTAAAACAAACTACATATGCCAACAAAAACTATGAAAAAATTTAAAATAATATCGAATTTATACCTAAAAATGAAGAAAATCATAACAAATTTAGAATCCTTGCCACCTAGAAGCATAATAGCAATATGCATATAAAAAAAATAAACAAATGAATCAAGATAGGCCTAAAACAAAAGACTATAAAAGATCATTTAAAAAAAAATTTGTAGAACAAATTAATAAAAAAAAACTACTTGCTTTCAGTAGTGATATAATGATAACTCAAATAATATGCAAAAGATTAAATGTAAGACAAATTATTAATTTTCTTTTCAATTTATATACCACCGATGTATGAATTCAAATCCATAAAACTGATAATATATAAAATAAAATCGAATCAAACGACATTATAAACGACACTAAAGAGGAAAAGGGAAAAAAAAAAACTATACTTATTACACTATTATATAATGTTTGTGGATATTTAGGGAAGAAAATTGTAAAACAACTCAAATAAAGTCAATTCATTTAGTGTTGACTCAGAACGAAAAATCTGCAACACACAAATCAAATTATCATTTTCAATTGCTATATGATTTCAAATACATAAAACATGATATATTAAATAAAATAATCAATTGAAAACTCAATGGTTGACGAAAGAAGAAAACAAAGAAAAAATTGAATAAATGAAATAATTTATATTTATCATACCATTACATTTTATACATTGATATTTAGGGGAGAAAACCATAAAACCCACATAAAGGCAATTCATTTTCTATAAACTCATAATAAAAATTCTACAAAATATAAATAAATCATCATTTCAATGGTTATAATAGCAATGCGATAGAAAAATAATAAGAAAATTAAAGATATGCGGAACTTGTTATCAAATTAAAAAAAAAAAAAAAGATTTTTTGCTTTACCAATTGAAAGTAGCTTGGTTCTAGTTGTTACACTTACGACCTTCTTGACATGGTGATTTTAAAAATAGACCTATTTGAAAAATGGAACACAAAAAAAAAAAAAAAAAAAAAAAGATTTCTTTCCACATCTTTTTTCTACAGTAAACCATAACTAAAAATCTACAAACTATAAACCAAATAATCATTTCAATAATTAAAAGTTACTACCCACTTGACAATAGTAACTTTATGAAGAGATTGCATTAGCAAATGCATCCCTAAACTTGATTATATTAATTCTTAGATAGACATTGTATGTTGAATTGCATTAAATAGAAAAAACACTAAGACAAATGAATAATTTTTTATATTTTCAAACTAAAGCAAATCAAAATCTAGATATACTAACTGAAAATATGAAGAAAGAAAAAAGAATTTTTCTTGAAGAAATTTGAGAATTCCTGTATAAAAGGGAAAGAAGAGTTTAACATATGAGAGAGAAAGAGTGAGTGATATTTTAAAATTGATTAGTGAAAAAAATAAAAAGAGAATTTAGGTCAAGTTTCCGATTTTATTCGAATATTTTTTTTCCTAGATTATCGTACTACATGTTTTTGTAATGCTCTAATCTGAAGGTATTACAACCCGCTATATGTCTTCACTAAATAAGGACATAGTAAGGTATTATTTCACTAATCCACAAATATAAGCCATATATTTTAATATCTCACATATGAGGGTGCTTGTTCAAAAACAAATCGTAACAACAAAACTTCTGGATAACTTAGTTGACATAAACTAAAGCCACTTAAATCAAACCTATAATATTGTAAAAAGTCTCATAAAACTTTGGATTTATAAAAATATAAACTTCTTAAGATCTCAACTCTATCTATCTCTAATCCAGAATATCTAAACATTAGCAAGAAAGTCAAGTCCACTATCGTCTTCCTTATAGTCTAATAGACATCATAGCATAAGATCAAAAACTACTAATCATCACCTAGTATTGAAAATTAGAAAGAAATGAGCACAAAGGTCTAGTATGCCATACCAAAAATACATGCACATGAACAGGCATTATGCAACTTCATATGCAACTTAATAACTAATGCAACAAACATAGATTATTATCTTTGATTAGCCAACAAAATTTAGAGCCATTTGCAATAGTGTTGATTCTCTTTATCTAAAGTTTTGATGATAACAAAATATTAAAAGAACTAATTATTTTATTAGTGTGTAGAGTTCACAGAATCTTTCACAGAACCTTCTGAATATTTATGAGCAAATAAGTGAGTTATATAGAACTACATGATTTGATATGAAAGATGTTTTTGATGTTTGATAAAAGGAATGATATATTCAAAAACGTTTTTAAGTAACAAGAGAAACATAGAATGTTTCCCAGAAATTTGGTTAAAGGATAAAGGTTTTTTTCCAGAAATACAGAAGTTTTTACAGAATCTTCACAAGAACTTTAAACAAGCATTTCTGGGTTAGAAATATTTACTGTTCATCTTCTCCAATAAAACATACAATTTCAGATAAGTACAATCACGATTTTGAAAGCCTAACTCTAGTAATAAGTTATTTGGGTAATATACTTATTTGTTCCATTAAAGTCGGATTATATCCTAGGGGATTTAAATGATTTTCATTTCTCTTTCATCAACAAAAATGTTTTCTTAAGAGACAAAAGCAGAAGTACGAGATTTATTTCAAGACAATTGTTTATTCATTCTAACATACTTCTTCAATAAGGACGAATTTATCTATCTTTTAAACATGGATATTGCTAAGAAAATCAGAATAAGAACAACGTTATCTTCAAATGAGATAACACGATGAAGATCGAGATATTAGCAATGGGTATTGTAAAAAAGATTTATATTTAAGCAGAACAACATCATGAAGATTTTCAAGCAGAAACAAACAAAATTATGATGAATCACGTATATCAAGTAGGCCTTATCCTCATTTCAGCGCCTCACGAATTTCAAATTCTAATCAGGAAGAAATACGAATGAATTAGAAGAACAAGTTCTATTCGTTGAAGCTATCATGGTATTTCAAAAATTCAAATTAAAGATAAGGAACTACAAATTACTATCCGAGATTTTTGGGATATGAATCTATCATCCAAACAAGTACTTGAACGTTAGAAGAAAATGAAGGATAAATGTGTTACAAGACAGAGAGAGAAGAAGAATATTATTCACGCAAGAAAACAGAAGGCTTTCCTTTACAAAAGATACAGAGAAAAACACAGAACAAAATCCAGAAGTTTCACTTCATTGAGATTTTTCTACATTTGCAATAGCAAGCTGATATTTTAGCATACATAATTTAGTTATTTGAATTAAAGATCTTTTTGTAAAGAAGGAACGTATTGTTGCCTCCTTAGTTGTTAGTTTAGTTACAAGTTTAAACTCTGTAGATCAGTTATAGCTAGAAGATAGCTGTGAGAACGAACAGAGAAATTGGATAAGCTTGTAATTTAAACTTATTGGATATAGTGGAACAAAACCCATAGGATAACGGGGTCCTCGCTCAGAGTTGAAAGAGTGGACTAACGCACAAAGCAAAACCACTATAAATAGCTGCCTGATCTTCTTCCTCCCTATCTTTTTATTTTTACCAATTTATTTTCATATTTACTATATTGATATATTGTTCTCGTTTTCAAAATTGAAAGGGGATAATTTTTGAAGGCAAAAATTTGTAATAATCAATTCAGCCCCCCTTCTTGATTATTATTTAAGACCAACAAATAGTCATAAACCCGGAGTGACTCATGACTTTGCAAAATCAACCAGTATGAAAAATAGTAATATATTACAATATTGGTGTTGGGTACTCCCACACGCCCTTGGACCAACTCGTACCACTCCTATACTACCGGAATCATCTCTGTGCATGGCTTCACTTGGGACAATGACACACACAGAATCAGAAATACCGTCCTAATAGCAACGATCCTCCTGATCTACTAGACCCAGCATAGACAAGCAACAAAAATTCAAATTTAAATTCATATAACATTAGATTCATTTATAGATTCTAAACCTACGATCACAAGTAACAAAGAAGATAAGGTCGTACCTGAAATAGCTTTAGAATAGGAATCCTAACTTCTCCAAAAACACCTGATCACAATCAAAATTATTTCAAAATATGTTTTCATGAGGTAAACCTAATCCCATCATCATCTAAAAATCTAAATTGAAAAGAATAACAAACTCTAGGTTTATACACACCTTCTCTTCTTTGATTGTTAAACCATAAAATCACCATTCTTAGGGTTTTCTCCAAAATTTTGATTCTCTTCAATATCAATTAAGAAGCTTAGAAAAAATTTCATCTTTAAATTACCAAAAGAATAGAAAAAGATTAATCTTACCTATTTTCTTGAGTTTTCTTTTTCTTTAACAACACTTAGGATTTTTCTATAAATCTCCCTTTGAAGCCAAAAGAAAACTTTAGGGATAGATAATTTACTTTAACTCTCTAAAGAATTGAAGAGGATCAACTTAAATTGATCTTGATTCCTAATCTCCTTTGATGCCAAGATCACAAACAGAGGTTTTGAGATATTTCTACAGCTCATGAATGATTTTAGAGAGGAAGGAAGGCTAGGCTATAAAGAAAACTTTGAAAAACCCTTTCAATTTTCTTGCAGAAAAGCTGGTGGCTTAGAGAAGAAGGCTGGCGGCCTAGGTACCAAAGCTGGCGGCCTAAAACTTAAAGGATGATTCTGTGATCAAGATGATCGGTTCAATGCCGACGGTGTATAGGATGAAGGTCGGTGACATACCTTTGAAGGCCGTCGGCTTTGAAGGCTGTCTTGACCTGTCTTCACTTGTCTCTAATTACGTGTCTATCATTTGACATAATATATACATATATATTAGGATGGATCATAAAACCTCTTATTAATTAACAAATAACACTTTCGCTCTTTATTATAATTTATTTATCTATATATTGCGATTTTCATTAATTTTTTTGTGGTCTTTATGATTTTGATTAATTAGTTTAACATAATTAGGGATAAAGTTGTGCTTGGAAAAGTGGAGTCCAAATCCCTAAATATTTGCTTAATGATACAGATATAGATATAGATATAGATATAGATGACTCATTTAATAAATAAATTTAAAATCGAAAATAGTAATAATTATGCATTATATAATAATGATAATAGTTTCATAGTAGTATTTGCTTAGTAATATAGATATAGATATAAATGACTCATCTAATAAATAAAATCAAATTGAAAATAGTAATAATTTGGCATTATATAATAATGATTAGTAGTTTCATAGCATGTAAGAAATAGTTATTGAAATATATAATAAGAAAGCTAAAATGATATTAAGAAAAAAAATCGCAAATAACTCCTCTAAACTTTTAAATGTTGCAAATCATATTTGAAAACTGGCAAATAATCCTAAAAAATTTAGATGATAAACTTTTAAATTAGTGTATAAACATCTCTCAAACCTTTCTAATTAGTATTATGCTAATTTACCAAAATTTAATAAGATTATTTGTAACATTGAAAACTAAACATTTAATCTATGTATCAAAGCCCAAGAGATTATTTACAATTTTTCCTCACATTAATGCTTTCTCCATATCGTTTCGCCCAATAAAATTGGGAAAGTTTTTTTTTTTTTTTTTTTCCAAATCCCCCACAAAATTACTGCTTTGTCGACTGGTTTGTTGATTTGTTGCCTTAAAGTTACCATTGTCAGTGAGAAGACGACACGTTGGCAGCGTTCAATCTTTTTAGTTTCGTGAGATGAATTTGAAAAAAGAAGTCGAAACGACGTAGTAAAGTCCTGTCATATAATTAAGGCCTAATCCCACTGTCATCTTTATGATCGGACATGTGTCTACAAGACGATGGGACTTCAAGCTGCTGTCACCACACCCCACACACTGGACAAGAGCCAGACGGCGCGGTTGAGGCGCCGTCACGAACTGTTACAGATTCGACACTTTTTCTTGTCTTTTTTCTTTTCTCTTTCTTTTTGTTAAATAATTTAATATTATTTCTTTCAGATAAGTATAAATTTCAGCTTCGCCATCAGCTCCTGCTTAAGGTTTATGAGCTTTCGAGCTTCTTCCTGATCCATCCTGTGAACAGGAAGAATTGAGAGGGAAAGCATTTAAAGAAAAATAAAAAAGAAAAAAATTATAAACAATCGATATACAAAGGATTAAAACGGAACAGAAAATTTGCCGATAAAAGAATTATTTTTTGGAAATTATTACTATTTTATCCTTCAAAGAAATAGTGGATGTGTATGCAATTTTAACCAAACTATATAAATATATACATGTATTCCTTTCTTGTGTTTTATAGAAAAATAACCTGGGCATAAGAGAATTAATATGTTTCTTTTCCAAGCCTTTATTTTTTGGATTCACCTTTTCTTTTTTAATTTTATGATGATGTTCTAATTAATCACGATTTTATATCTCACAGTTTATATGATAAATACTCATTTAGTTGCTTAATTTGTTTAAACGTTAAATCACTCCATTTTAGTACAGCTAACTTCGTTCCTATTTTTCCTTCCGATTCCTTAAAACTGGAAAAACACGATACATCCCGTCGATTTCTTTAATCTCGAATTTGGACGAGAGCTGGTCAGTAAATACATAACTGGGGTATTTGATATATTTTACCGAACAAATTTTCGTTAAGAGCAAGTTCTCATCGTGGGAGACCCACTTGTATGACCATTCAGCCATTGACTCAAAGGCAATTCATCTATGATAGTATATATTTGAAAAAAAATATTTATATATTAACATTTGTTGGTATTTGTAGATTAATAATTACAATAATAAAACCTAAAATTTCTATTAAGGTTTCCATCATAAATATAGTGACGCAGTAAATTGGATTGATTTTACAGCATTATTATACAAATTTACTTAATAACGTGTTCTCATATAAAATATATATATATATATAATGGCATTTTGATAGGGTAATATATTGGTTAAAAAAAAAAAAAAAAACTTTAGAACTTAGATGACTACTATCTATTTTAACGAAGTCTTGCATGGGTTAAGAATGAAATGAGCTAAAAATAAATAAATAAATAAATGTAAAAAAAAAAAAAGACAGAGAATAAGAAGGATAGTGAAGGAGTTATTTTGCACTCTTTTAAATTCTACATGTGTTTGTACACACACACCTTCCACTCACATATCCTTTGCCTCTCGCTTCTTTTTGCAAACCCTAAAGAATCTTCAAACAAAGTGTAAGATGTTTTCTCTTCTTTTCTTGTATTCCCAACATTGGAGAGAAAAAATAAGAAGAAGAAGTTGAAATCTTGAAAGTTATGAAGCTGTAACTATTGGGATTATGAAAACGAGAAATTGGTTCTTAATAAATTTATGAATAGAAGTGGTAAGTGTTGTCATATTTAGAATTAACGTAAAACATGTGGATTCTTGTGTTACAAGAGTACTATTGGTGTTTATGAAGGAGTTTTTACAGTTGGCCAATCATAAGCAATAAGCATGCTAATCAACCCTGAGAATAGTCTAGCGATGATGACATGTGTATAGTTAACGTAACAAGAGGCGTAGGAGGAGGACAAACAGATAAACCCAATTGTCACGCCCCAACAGGTACTCTAAACGTGACAGTCCATCGTATACAATATTAAAACTTAAAAATGACTACCTCAATCACTCGAAAATTTTCATACTGGTAGAAGACATATGTTCACAACAAAGGGAGACTGATAGAATTATGCATTTTAAGATATTGGCAGCGGAACATACAAAATAATACTTAATATAATTAATTAAAATTTAAAGTCCTACAACTTTTATGGGGCATTCCCTTGATAGGTCTCCATAATAGCAAAGTCTTACTAAGATAAATAACTAAAGCTAGAAGATTTTAGAAGAAATCTAATGTAAGACTTCAAAGTAGAATTCCTCTAAAAGGTTCCCAAAATGTAGATTCTATCTGAATGATTAAGGTGGTCTCGTGTACGAAACAAAATCCTATAACATCAAAAGGCTATTAGAGAATAAACATAACTAGTTTAGTGAGATAATCCTTACACAGAAGTACTCATAACAAGCATTCAAACAAGTTCATTAAACAAGCATATGAAATGCAAACAATCATATAATCAAACAATATATACAACTTTCCGGTTTTGTATCTAGGATGGATTTACCCCTCCATCGGTAGTTAGGGAATGATTTGAACTGGGCCCCAAATGACCTCTTTGAAAGTTTGCGCGCGTCTTGGAATTCCAATGAACTGTACTACTAGTTCCTGGGCTTTTTTTACCTAAAGCGATCGATCCGATTTGGTTACACCTTGAGGTCATAATCCCCGAACGTCCTAATTCCTCAAGATGTAGTTAGGTAGCTTGCCTTTCCGGTCCTATGCTGAGGAGTAGTAGCAAAATGCGTAATAATATTCTAAGTGATATGCATGAGTAAATTGGTTTAAGTGAATTTCTAATCCGACATTAATTCATTTAAGGCGATAAATCAATATTTGCACACATATCAATATACATAGAAACAATTATAACAATCAACAAATCAGGCTCCGATATTCTTATCTTTCATTGATCATACATAGCAATTCACACATATAACTACCATGATAACCCACATGCATTTAAATTTTTATCTTTTCCTAATATTTAGTGCTTTATTCTACAAGCGAATGCGTGAATACATAAACGTAAAAGAAGACTCACTCATCCATAGCGATCTGCTATCAATCGAAGTAATCATCAGGAAGGAGAAGATCCTGGTCCTCGTCACCTAAACAAAAGAAATACCCAAAATGAGTATTTCTTACAAGATCTACTTAAATTTTCTAACTCTATCTAATTAGGTTTGTCAAAATTCGTATTAGTGGAAATTTCAACTTAAAATGGTCATAACTTGCTCATTTTAACTCGGAATTTTGCATATTATATGCTGTTTTCTACCCACTCAAAAAGATCTATCCATTTTTAAGGTTATTTTTATCATCAAAAGCAATTCAGGTCCCATAATAGAAGGGTACATAATTGTTACGAAAATCACAGCTTTCAAAACACACTTTTAAACTTTTCTTCATCTAAAATTCTTATACAAAAATGTAGATATTTGTATAGTTGAAAAATCCTTGGAATATATAATATATGTATGTATATATATATGACTCATATTGTATGCATAAATTTAGTGGTGTTGTTTTAACAATAATTTTTATAAAACAATGTGTTATAAAAGTTGGAAAAAGCTAGGTCTTGAAAAATTGACTTTAGTTTGTTGGAAAAATTTCTTGAATTATTATAAGTGAATATTTCCATTTATTAACTTCATTTCTTAACATTGAGAATAATTAAATTTTCAAAAAGTTATTATAGTCTTTTAAGATTCCTACAACTTCATTTTTAGTGGTAGAAAATAAAGTTTTTCTAAGTATTTCTTGTTAAGACTAAAATTTCATAAAAGTCATGTTTAGGTGTTCTTAATTTTTCCTAAAGTTAGCTTCAATTTAAATAAATAATAATAATGTTCTTCTGTCATGCCCCGAGGGTATTCTAATAATAATAATCAAGAATCACTCGATTACCATTATTAGTTTACCTTCTAGGAATGACATGATTTCCAAAAACAGGATCTTTTAGCTGCTTGGATGGAATAAGCAAACATATATAAGATGTAAACTAGTAAACAACTTTCACAAACCATAATATTACAGATCATATGCTTTATAAGTCCTTGTAACTATAGCTGATGATTCTAATGCACTTTATATACATCACAAGTCTATTACAGATATAGATATTCTAACCCTATACTAAACTTTAAACTTCTGGCTTCTAATCTCTTACGGGACCATGCTCCTGCTAGTAATGAGCCAGGGTGCAGAGTGAACCTGAAAGGACTGTGGGAGTGTGAGCTAAAACACAAGCTCAGTGAATAACCATAACTTATTACATATAACATACAAGTTGTTTATCAGTCATATGAAATGCATCAATCACACAAATGAACATTACAAGCTTGGATAACCCGGAATCCAAACAGGATGGAGATTTACGCCTCCCATCGGGGTTGAAGGATCACAATCTATGGTCCACCCACCCAGGAGAGACTTAAGCTTTCAGGAAATAACAATCTCAAATTTATTATCTCTTTAAGCTTATCATGTTTCATTATTCATTTCCTGTTTTAGCTTTAGAAACTCCACTATGTGTTAGTTATTCCCATGTAATACCATAAGCGGCGTCCTTCGTTTACCATGTAGTTCCTATGGTATTACAGAACAAAAGTAATCTTGCAATTAACTACTAGCTCTCTGGCCTAGATAATTCAAGCATTACCAGAGATCCGAGAAACTAACAGTGTAGGCTACCACTTACTCAATGCTTTTTATGCAGTATGTAATGCATGATTATTTTCCATTATGGTACCAGTAGTTTTTAGTCAATTTAGGGGTGATCAAGCAATACAGACACTCCATTAGATATTACATACATTATCAAGACACAAGCATTCGTGTTATCACTTAATTTAGAGTGACATGACAATCAATAGAATACAATACACAACTTTCATATTTCAAACAGTTCACTAATTTCCATTATCTTTTTATTTAAGGTTCACTACTAGTACAAGCCAACCAATGTAATAAGACTGAGTCACTCACCTGCCCATCCTATTTAATCGTAGTAATCTTCAGGTAGGTCCTCCCCAATACCCGAGTCACCTATTGAGATATAATATATAAATATTAAGATCCCAGACTATATAATTTAGTTTCTATGAATATTTAAGTGTTCCAATGGTTTGCCAGTTTTCTATTTTTTCTTAATTACTTCTTTCGAAATAGTTCTAAGTTCTAAATCATTGTAGTCACAGTTTTATTTTATTGATTCTGATTGGATATGTGAATCTATTAATTAGGTATTTGGAAAGTTTAATAACTTGGTTAATTCATCTTTATTGTTCAAATATATCAGTTTTCTTTTTAATGACTTAATAAATTTTTCTTATAAAGTATAGATGTTCCTATACTTACAAATTTGGATTATTTAAATTTCCATTGTTATCTATTTATATACAAATATTCTAGTATATACTTAGTATTCACTAATTCATAATTTATAATATATATATACCTTTCTATGAAAACATACTCACTAATAAAAGAATTTATTAACTTAATTATAACTATTTTCAAAATTATTTTTTCTTTTCGTAAATCATAAAAACATTAATAATTATCATCAATATATAACCAAAAATAATTATAATATCAATAATACTAATAATGATAACAATTATTAATAATAATAATAATAATAATAATATAATAATAATAATAATAATATATAAATTTCTGAAATAGATTAGATAGAATAATTATATTCCATCACATTAAGAATTATATTAATGTCTTATACTTTAATTAATATTATTACTAAAGTAATTTTAGTCTTATATTCATATTATTTCAAAAAATAATATTTTCAAAATTTTAACAAAATTCTTTTAATAATATTAAGTTTATTAATTAAAAACTTATTATGCGGAAATTACTTAATTAAGTAATTTATATTTCAAAAAATTCTTTTTAGATTAATAATAATAGATTAAGTATTAAAACATCCTATATTTAATAAAGTCAGAAAAATAATTTTATCTTTAAATTTAATAAATAAATAAATAAATAGTTTCGGATTTAATATTATTATACTATAATATTATTATTACTATTCCAGAAAATAAATAAATGCAGTAAAAATATTAAAAATTCCAAAATTACTTATATTAATATTTATTATATAATTATATTTATTTAGTTTCGTTTTTCTTTTCTTCTTTTTTTTTTTTTAAATTGGCCGAGAGGTACATGGGTTGTACACGACCGTGTACCCAGCCCGTGCTCATCGGGAGCACTGTTCATCGTCTTCCCCGATGAGCCGCGGCCAATTCCGACGAATCCCGACGTCAAAACGTCGGGATTTTGGATCCAAAAGACTCCTAGGGACCTAATTAGCTTAAATATCCAAGAATAATAACATAAAAACAACATGCTATCCATGATTTTGAATCATCAAACTCGGCTAGGGTTTAGGAAAATTACCTTCGTTGTGACCTCTTGATGAAATTTGAAGTTCCTAGTGGCCTTGCTTAGCTTCCTAAGATGTCTAAGAGTCAGTCTCAATCCTTAAAACTGAAAGAAAATTCACGGAAAAAGATTGACTTACCTTAAGCTTATTTTCGAGCGTTTTTCCCAGGTTTTTGTTCGAATTCTCGAACTAGGTTGGTGCGAGGGTTTAAAATTTGGTTTCTGGGTTGGTTTGACTCCTACTAATGTATAGATGGATTCTGGAAAGTTTGAGAAGGTTTGGAAATTGTTTGCTTGTCCATCCTAGTTCGTTTGCATATATATATATATATTATATATAACGTAGTGCAAGTTTCGGCCGCGTTTCTTCTTTATTTTCCAAACGAATTACTCTTGTTTGTTGTCCATTCAATCCTTTGTTTGATTGTCATTAAGGCAGGAGTGAGTTGTCATTTTAGATTGGCTTAGGTTAGATATATATTAACTTTTTATGTAAATTATTGAAGAAATTCGGCTCACCTCTTTCAAGAGAATCACAACCCTCTAAAACAAGTGGAAATCGTCTCCAGCAAGTTGGAAATATATATATATATATATATTAATTATATAGTAATTAGATAATATTTAGTTAAGTTTTCAGGTAGTTTATTACATTATTAGGGTATATTTTAGCTTATATATGTAAATATATAGATACAAAGGTCTTTAATGGATCCTACAAGATGTTTAATTTAACAAAAAGTACAAATTTAAGTCTTGATAATACATATCTATTTGTTTAAGAAAAATTTGTCCTACGCGATTTAGGTTTTATAAGCTTTTCGGATCAATTTTTGTCTCAGGCTCCAAGAGCTTTAGAAAACCCCCTAATTCGAATATTAGTATGATTCAATTCTGTATTGGAGGTCTAGATCTCAAGTTATACATCAGTTTATGTTTTTATTAGGTATTTATAATCCTAACAGTTTATCTTAAGATCACAATTTTCTAACTAAAACCCTATTGAGTCATTTATGTAATATTACTACTAATATATGGGCTATACTAGTTATATATATTGGATTTGGGTACTCACTATGAAATCTTATCAATGTAGTTTATTACTGACTAGAACTCTCAAATTTTAGGGTTTCAATCCAAATATAGGTTCATTACTATATCTTGTTTCAATTCCCGGTCTCTATTGAATACTAAGGTAATCACTTAATATCCATATTTAGGTTTTCCTATATAATCTGTCTGTTTGACAATGATTCGGGTTTAGGATTTGAAGTTTCCTTTGATCACAACCTGAATTATTATCTCGGAATACGAAATCTTGTTTTTGGAATCAATTGGGGTCAAAGAAGTCCTTTTATAAAGATTATGAGTCCCAAACCGATCAAATTTAAAGTATCTATCTAAACTAGAGTTTCTAATTAACTCCTAGGGTTACTAGTCAACCCATAATTTCTAATCTAGGGTCGTATCATATGGTGGAAGTTTTCGGGGTTTACATCTTCTAAGTTATTTACTAATTTTATTTTCTAAGTGAGACTTATCTGTAAAAGATTATTCTTTACTGATTTTGTAAAACTTGTCTAGACCTTAGTATTTTAGAGTGTCGGTGGAAAACTTCACTAAATGGGGTTAAGAAAACCTTTGTTAAACAAAAAATTTGCAATATTAAGTTTTAAAGAAGCTTACTTATTTCGTTAGTTTGGAAAGAGAGTATTTGATAACTTTACTTTATGTATACTTTGATGAAATCCCATGTACTATTATTACTAGAAACTTGTGATAAACTTCTCTAACATTGAAAAAGATTTGTTAAGATAAAAATTTAAGTTTTTTTAATGGAAAAATCATTTATTATGTGATAAAATTTATTTTTAAAGGGAGTTTTTATTTTTCTTTACTTAAGAAAACTCCTTTTCATTATTATTGAGATAATATCAACATATTCCTGTATGAATGAGATTATATAGTTATGGGAAATATAACAATATCACACAATAAGATAAGATATATATAATAATAAAAAAGAGCATAATAATAAGGTCAAGTATTGGGAGCCTTAGCTTCATCAAGGCTTCCCGGGACTAAGAATAGACTAATCCTAAAAGAAAAAAAAAAAGAAAAAGCATAATAATAAGAGCAATAATAATAAGATGTTAGGTTAGTGAGCACTTAGGCTCTAAGAAATATGTATACATAATATACGTAATATCATATAGAAGTTAGATTAGAATAAATAATAATAATAACAACAATATAAAACAATAATAACATAATGGAAATATAAACATGAACAAAAAAAACATGAACATATTGTTACTTCTTTAACTCTTATGAGTCTAAGAAATATGCACTAAGCTCATGCAAAGTTATATGAGCATGATAAGTACATGTAAGAAGTTTTACCTAAGGTTATGTATATGTTGAAGAGGAAAAAAAGTGGTTGTAATAATATGTGAGAAATGATTTTGAGGAGAGAGAGAGAATTTGGGAGAGAATTTGAGAGAGAGAGTTTGTGGAGTGGTAGGAAAAATGAGATGTGTGAAAGAATAAAAGAGGGAGGTGTATTTATAGAATTTTGGAGTGAAATTAGATGTAATTAAATAAAATGGAAAAGAAAATAAATTGATCGATGAGAGAGAGAAGGGGTGCCGATTTTTCCTTGTAGGGGGGAAGAAATTAATTAATTTTTGTTGTTTTGTAATGAAAAGAAGTAATGTATAAGGTGTGATGTGAATAAAATTGTATGAGAAAAGTAAATTGTAAGGTATAGGTATGATAGTGTGTAAGAGTAGATTATAAGAAAAAATAGAGATAGTGAAATAGTAATGAATAGTAGAAATAGCATCATGAATAGTAGACTAGACAATTAAAATACCAGTAGTAAAGAAAATACACGTAAATGGTCTATATCTGATATTTATAGTTACCGAAAAATTCTAAAACTGATATTTTTGAAATCCTTATATTTTTACGAATCCAATGGTATTGTCAAAATATTTTCACCGTCCGGTGTACTGAGGTATGATTTTCGAAAACTGATCATGTTCGGATTCGAAGTACACTGAAAATTAACGAATATGATATTTTTAAGCTTTCCTATATTACTACGAACTATTATCCACAATTATCTTAATTCCGTTGTCTAGGGTTTAAGAACGCGGGATTGTCGGATCTAGATTCACTAGACTAAACATAGAACTAGGTTAACTTTAGGGTTCCAGTTTGACTTCCGGTTCTTTAGGTTTACTTACATATACCGAAAAGTCTAGGGTCTTACAACCTACCTTCTTAAAGAAAGTTTTTTCTCAAAACTTGACTATCATACCTGGTTCTTTAGATAGATTCGCGTATTTGCGTCGTATCTCATCTTCGGCCTCCCAAGTTGCCTCCTCATAGGTGTGATTCCTCCAAAGGTCTTTGACGTATTTAATCTCCTTATTCTGTAGGCTTTGGACTTTTCGATCCAAAATTTACACCAGGTGTTCCTTATAAGTGAGGTTCTCTTTTAGCAACATGGCTCCAAATCCATTACTCGGTTTGGATCGGCCACATGCTTGCATAAGACTGATACATGGAACATGTTGTGTAATCCAGACAGGTTTGATGGCAAGGCTAGGTGATAAGCTAAATCTCCAACTTGTTCAAGCACTTTGAAAGGTTCGATGTATCATGGACTCAACTTTCCTTGTGAGCATACTCGATATATACTCTTGATCATACTTATCTTTAAATACACATGGTTTCCGACTTGAAATTTGAGAAGTTGCCTTTTCTGATATGCTCAACTTTTCTGCCTATCTTGGGCCTCTTTCATTCTTTATCGGATTATTCTTACTTTTCTGCCACACTTTGCACTAAATCTGGTCCAATAGTAAGCTTTTCTACATCATCCCAAAACAAAGGTGACCTACAACATCGTACGTACAAAGCTTCATATGGTGGCATTGGTATCATAGAGTGGTAACTGTTGTTGTAGGCAAACTCTATTAGCAGTAAATGAGTATCTCATCTTCCTTTGAATTCCATAACACAAGCACGCAACATGTCTTCTAAGGTTTGGATTGTACATTTTGATTGTCCATCGGTTTGGGGGTGATAAGCCGTGTTGAAATGTAACTTTGTCCCCATACACTTTTGTAAACTTGTCCAAAACTTAGATACAAATCTGAGGTCTCGATCTGATACAATCTTGATGGGTAATCCATACAAACGTACTATCTCCTTTATATATAGCTTGGCTAGCTTATCCATCGAGAATGTCATGTTAATTGGTAAGAAGTGAGCCGATTTGGTCAAACAATCTACCATGACTCATATAGCATCATATCCTAGTGATGTTCTTGGTAATCTGCATACGAAATGCATCAAGATTTGATCCTACTTCCACTCTGGTATCAACAAAGGCTTTAGCAATCCTCTTGGCCTTGGATGTTCCACCTTTACTTGTTGACAAGTCGGACACTTCATGACATAATCTGCTACATCTCGTTTCATCCCATTCCACCAAAAGTGGCTCTTAAGATCTTGAGACATCTTAGTCCCTCCCGAGTGTATGGTGTACCCTGAGTTATGAGCTTCACTCATAATTTTCGTTCTTATATCCTCATCATCTGGCACACATAACGTTCCTTTCATTATCACCACATCATCTTCATCTATGGTGAAGTCAGTATACTTCTCTGCTTGCAATTTCTGTTCGATCCTTTGTATCACTTCATCGTACCGTTGAGCTTCTTTAATTCGCTCCACAAGGGTTGGTTCCATTACTAAGTTACATATTTCCATCTCGACATCTTGTCCAATGAACTCGATACTCAGCTTTTCAAATTCTTTTACCAACTCTTTTTAGTCAATCAATAGAGCGACAACTTCTTCATGATTCTTTTGGCTCAAGGCATCAACAATGGCATTGACTTTTCCCGAACAATAATTGATTCTAAGGTTATAGTCTTTTATAAGCTCCAACCATCTTCATTGTCGCATATTCAACTCCTTTTGAGTGAATAAGTACTTAAGACTCTTGTGATCCATATATATTTCGCATCTTTGTCCATATAAGTGATGTCTCCATATCTTGAGTGCAAAAACAACAGCAGCTAGCCCTAAGTCATGTGTTAGATAATTTTGCGGTCTTAGATTTCGCGGAAGAATAAGAAATCACTTTTCCTTCTTGCATTAGAGCACATCTAAGACCATTTCTTGAGGCATTACTATGCACCGTATAAGGCTTCTCGGGGTTTGGCAAAACAAGTATCGATATAGATACAAATCGGTCTAGATAAACTGCTCATTGTTTTGAGTAAGTTGTGTTAAGGGCTTGGCTATGGTCGAGAAATTCATTACGAACTTTTGATAATAGCCAGCTAGACCAAGAAAGCTTCTTACTTCAGTTACCATCTTCGATTGCTTCCATTCCATCACTTGTTTAATCTTGTCATGACATCTCCTAGAGCAACATGTCCTAAAAAGGATATCTTATCCAACCACAAGTCACATTTTGACAACTTAGCATATAACTTATGTTTTCTTAACGTCTGAAGCGCCATATAGAGGTGTTCCTCATGTTGCTCTCATGTAATTAAGTAGACCAAAATGTTATCGATGAAAACTATGACGCACTTATCTAATAAGGGATTATAGATCTGATTCATCAGGTCCATGAATGTGATAGGTGCATTTGTTAAACCAAAAGACATCTCTAAGAACTCTTGATATCCATAACGAGTCTGAAAAGCGGTCTTTGGTACATCCTTTGGCTTTACTCTTAACTAGTTGTATCCAAACCTCAAGTCAATGCAGGAAAACACACTTGCCCCTTACAACTGGTCGAAGAGGTCATCAATAAGTGGTAATGGGTACTTATGCTTAGTTGCAACCTTATTGAACTCCTGGTAATCAATACATAACCTCATAGATTCATCCTTTTTCTTAACGAATAAAAATGGTACTCCCCATAGTGACACACTTGGGTGAATAAATCCTTGATCCAAAAGCTCTTGTAGTTGCTTCTTGAGTTCCTTTAACTCTATCGATGCCATGTGGTATGGAGCTTTCAATATTTGCTCGGTATTTGGCATTAAGGTAATCTCAAAATCGATCTCCCTCTTTGGCGGTAATCCAAGCAATTTCTCAAGAAAGACATTAGGAAACTCATTGACTATAAGTATATCCTCCACTTTTAGCCCTTCGCTTTCTTCTCCTATGGCATTGATTTGTCGATCAATCTCCTCTTCATTTGTTACTAACTCGAGCGGATTTAATCCTTACCTCCTTATGACAACGGATTCTCCTTTGAACTAAATATCCTTCCCATTCACATCCTTAAATTTCACCTTCTTCTCCTGATAATCTACCATGGCTTTTACGCGAGTTAACCAACTCATGTCGAGAATCACTTCGTACTTACTCATCTCCAACACAATCAAATCACTTTGTAAGCCCCGAAAAATTTCAGTAAATAATTTTAAGATGAACTTCGAAAATAAACCCTAAAAATCACTCCAAGTTAAAACCGAATTTTGACAAGTCCTGAACCATGAATGAATCCAAAAATTTCTTAATCATGAGAAAACGAAAATCCTCGAAAATAAAATAAGAACTCAGTGGTCTTCAAATTCAAAACCACTACGTACGAAAAATTCCATATTTAACTCCGACTTATAAAAACGGGTAATATAAAGCCAAAAAAACAAATTATTAAAAAAAAAAAATAAATAACGATTAACTTTCGAAAATGAAACCCAATTCAAAAATTCCGAAAACGTTAAAAGATAATAAATACTTACAAAAAAATAAAATTTAAAATAAACTTCTCAAATTAAATATGCTGTATGAACATAAATATCAGTTTCCAAATTGGCAAAGGTCTAAACCGGAAAATCACCCGGAAACCCTAACCGGAATACAATAGTGTAAGTCCGGCAATCTAGTGCCCCTAATCCTAGAGGTCGAGATGTAGTTTAAATATATAGAATAGCTCATAGTAATATAAGTTTGTTTAAAAATATCAGATTGGTAAATTTTTGACCTATTTCGAACCCGTTCGGATACAGACTTCGAAAAGCGTGTCCCGGGGCTCGAGATATCAAAAATATACCAATAGTACCGTTAGACTCGTAATTTCATAATATTTCTAAATATATCAGTTATATAATTTTTCGGGTTATAAAAGTTACAGTTATAACTTTTTTTATCGTATTTCCATTGTTACCGGTAATTGATTTGACTTTTGCACTATTCATTTTTATTTTATTACAAAATTTTATTATTCTTATAAAGTCTTATATTTTTAGATAAATATTTTATATGTTGTAGAAAATTTTGTTTTTCTAAAATTTAGTTCGTTTCGGGTCTTTACGGGATCAGATTCTGTTTAAGACCCGATACTAAAAATAAAATAAATTAATTTAATAATTGGAAAATATTTTAAAAATATTGTTATTTTCATAAAATAATTTTTTTAGAATTTTTCGGGTTATAAAAATATCATTTATAGCCCATATTCGCGTATTTTGATCATACCGGTAACATATTTGTTAAATTACTAAAATAATTCAAATAATTATTTAAATTTAATTATGAAAAATCTGCTACAAATATTTTGAATAAATTTTCTAATTTTATTTTATTTTAATTAATTTTATTAATAAAGTACTTTTACAACCCATACCTTCAAGTACATCTTACACATATCACTTCCTTTTCACTTCAATCTTTCTACACATTATCCCACAATTGATGGCAGATTTTTGACCCTATTTATGGCTGCCATTGTCCTTTATCCACTCATATTTTGACTAAAATTAATTATATTTCAATCCTTTTTCAAAAAGTTACATTACACATTAATTACACAATTTAATTCAAGTCAAATTTCAACAAAACCCTCTCTCTCCTCTCTTCAAAAATGACGTGCAGCAACCCCTCCCCTTGGCTGCCCATGTTTTATTTTTTTTCTCTCATTTATTACAATTAAAACACTCATTTCTCTCTCTCCTTCATTTATTCACTTTCCCTCTTTCATTCTTTAACCTTTTCTCTCTCTATTTCCTCTCTTTTCTTCTTCTTCTTGTTCATGTTTCTCCAACAAACAAGCTGCCCCCACATCTTCCATGGCTTCCACACTTCATTTTTAAAGATTTTCTAAGCAAATCTTCATCCTAAAGCTCCATAGGTGATATAGGTAAAGTATAATGAAGGTTTCATGCATCAAATGAACTTCCATAAGCTTAAAAGCTTAGGATGATGATGCCAAAAATGAAATCTTTCTCTTCTCCACTTTTATTACCTTGTATTATAATTATTTTCTTGTTTAAAGTTATTATATTTTGTAGATCTAACTTTTTATGGCTTTGATTTTTGTTTATGCCATAGATCTTGTTATTTAAGTTGTTATTTTTGTTATTCCTTATGATTTATGCATAGATCTAGCATTCACATGTCTATCTTAGTGATTCATGCATGTAAAACTAGTTTAGAATACTAGATCTAAAGTTTTGAGTTCATAGATGCATTAGATCTTTGTTTATGTTCATGAACAACTTGCTATAGCTTGATGATGGTAGGAAAGTTGTAGGAAAGCCAAGATCTATTTTGTTTTCAACAAAAATCAATTTTGAAAATTCGGATGAAAATGGAACCATATTTAGAAAAGTGGTTTTTCAACTTCAAAATGTATATTTTTCATTTAAAATGAAGGGCTTAGGGTATAGATACCATAAATGAAAGATTTTGATAAATGAAGTTTAGATCCATGATGTTTATAACTTATTACCATGCATTTGTTTTATGTTTATGTTCATATTAAGTATAGATCTTAGTTATGAACTCAAACAAAATTGTGAAATTCGTATTTTGGTAAGACCCATATTTAAAAACTACTTTTCAAGTGTCAAAATGTAATTTTTACATAAGAAAATGAAGGCTTAATATATATAGCATCAAGACTTCATTTTATATGGTTCAAAGATGATTTTCAAAGATTAATTTTCAAAACAAAGTTCTATTCTCGGATTTTGGCCAAGGCCTAGTGCAAAAACATGTTTTCCAACTCAAAAATGAAGTTTTTATTTAAGAAATGAAAGGCTCTTAGGATAGGATATGTAAGGAATGGATTTTCATGAGCTTAGATAGATTTAATCAAAAGATATGACCAAAAATAAATTTTCTAAATTCGGATCCCAACCAAGACCAATTTTTAGAACCCATGTATCAACTCCAAAACTCATGTTTTATGTGAAAAATGAAGTATATAGGTAATAGATATCATTGAGCAATGATTTTTACAAGTTAAAATGAGTTTAGGCATGAGAGTAATGTATAAAACAAGTAATGGAATTAAAATGGAAAATTTTAAGTTAGTAGTCAATTTGTGAAATTCGTAATTTTGAATGAAGGCCATAAGAACACCTAGTATTCAAGCTCAAAATGGATGTTTTATGTGTTAAATGAAGTCCTTAAGTAATTGATATAGTGAAGCCTTAAATTTTAATGCATTAAACAAGTTTTTCCCAAAGGAATCATGCAAAAAGTGGATTTTCTAAAATTCGGATTTTTGAGTAGATCATATTGGAAAACATATTTGCAAAGCGTAAAATGCAAATTTTTGTGTAAGAATGAAGCCCTTAGTAGTTATATATGGTTGAGCCTTAAATTTCTAAGTATCAAATGAATTTTTTTTTACTTAAAGGAATCACTCAAAAACTAATTTTTGTAAAATTCGGATTTTGGAATCAACCCCACTTGAAAACATGTTTACAAAGTGCAAAATGGAAATTTTTATGAAGAAATGAAAGTCATAAGTAATAGATATAATGAAGACTCAATTTTAACAAAAATAATTATATTTTCTTAAGTAATAAATGCAAAACAAATGGAAATAATCAAAGTTAGAAAACTAGATTTTTCATAAGTAGTTGTTATTATGGTCTTGCAAATAAAAAGTTATAAAATTTCCTTTTAGCAAAAATCATCAAGATCATGCATACATTAAACTCATCTCATGTCATTCATGTTAGGAAATCATTCATATTGCATGTATAGCTAATCTACATAGTAGAAACATTACAAACATTTACAAAACTATTTTTCGGAATCGGAAACCGTTACTGATCAGATCTGATCCCTCTGTTCCGAGACCTAAATGTTTTCAAAACTTAAAAATAATATTAGAAATAGATAGATCTTTCGAAGTAGATAGAAATCGATATATAATTTGCGAGATTCCGAGTTAAAATGACCAAGTTATGGCCGTTTTAAGTTGGAATTCCCGCTTAGGACGAGAATTACGAATTTGATAGATTGTGTGAGATAGCTTGGACTAGTTAAGTGATGAAATACTTATTAGGGTATTTCTTCCTTTTTAGGTGACCCCGATATCGACGATTCCCTACCACCGGATTACTTATACTAAGAGACCGGTGATCCAATGGCCGAGTGAGTATTACTTCCGATTTCATTTATTGTATGTGATTGTAATAATAGTTGCACTAGGTATTTGGTAAAGATAAAATGGATATGCATGATGGGGACGAATGGGAAAGATGTATGCTTGTTGTTGATATGAGAAATGGAATGTAAGAATATCGAAGCCGAGTGATTAACTATTGCCTGTATAGATGAATTAGAATTGATTGTCTGCGATTATTGACTGATCACTTAAAAGAATTGGTATAATTGATTATTTCGGAATTGAAGATGAAATTGAACTCATTCATACACGATGGGGATAGAGCATTAGCATTTGTCGGTTTATCGTTGTACCTTAAACGATTTTATAGTTTATAGTTGTCCGTAAGCTGAAACGGTCTCGGTCGTACCGCAGGATTCGTTAATCTGCTAACCCGGGATGGAGGGCGCAAGTCCATCCACATATGATTTCCGGCAGGTCATATGTTTGTTGAATTCACGAGTTTGATGCATATCACTTGTCTGACTAATCACTTGATTGTATGATGTGTTATAAATGTAATCCTGGAAGTTTTCACTCACTAAGCTAGTGTAGCTTATACCCCTATAGTTGTTTAAATGAACAGGTTATCTCAAGAATGCAAAGTGGGGACTGAATTGGTTGGAGCCGGGTATGACTCCGGGGTTCCGGCAAGACATAAGAATGTTGAAGTTATTAGCTAGGTTTTCCTATTTGCCTTGTAATAGTTTATGTAGTAGAATCTTTTGATGAATTGTAATTGAAGTTAATGAGTTGTATTTTGAAGAATAGTGAATTGAATTTCCTTTACATTGTTCTCAAGTTGTATCAACAGAAAATGCATTACTCCGATGAGTCTCCTCCATGTGTTAGACGCCTTGTACATAGTATGGAAGCCTTCGCGTGACTGAGGTGGTCATTCTTAGGCTTTAATATTGTGTACGGCGGACTGCACGTTTGGGTACCCTTCGGGGCGTGACACACTTGTTGTATGGTGTCCTTGGATCTCTAATGGACATTCCTTTAACAACTCTCTGGCAGTTACAATGCTACCCACGGGTGTCTTTATCCTAAAGCTGATAGCAGTGGTGACTATAGGTAAACCGGTCTTCTTAGCAAGGTCAGGGGTGATAAGCAAATGGGTGGCTTCGCTATCAAATAAGGCATAAGCGGTCTTACTAGCTACTCGTATACTTCTTGCGTTCAACACGCACTAGTTACTAACTATACCACACTACACTTATCTAACTATTCTAAAGATTTAGACTAAATAGATATTGGGATTCTATAACTACAGATTCGATAACATAAAAGATACTATAAACAAACAAATGATAGCTTAAAGTTAAGGTTAACCTACAACGAGTCCATGGTTATAGCCTTCATCTTCCTTCATGGCAGCACCTTACATCCTTCCTCCTCATCATCGGCTTCCTCGCACATCCACTAGCCTTCCAAGTTGTAAATCCTCATCCCATGCATCGATGTGCCAGAGTGGTTCCTGTTCCCATTGCTGTTGTTGGTTCTAACAAGGGCGAACCCTCCTGAAGCATTGGACGGCTTTGTTGGAGCATTTTTCCTTTTCGGGCATTCATTTGCAAAGTGCCCTGGCTACTTACACACATAGCAAACATTGGTGTTCTTCTTGGGACACTCTAGGGTTTTATGATCCGGGCTACTGCAAAAATAACACTTGTTTTGCAATTGCAAGCAAGACTTTGGATAATGCCTGCTTCGGCATTTCCAGCATGTGATATCCACCTTGGTCACTTCCTTTTGATTGCTTTCACTTCCTTTGAAACTTCCAAAGGTTTTAAACCTCTTATTCTTGAATCTAGAACTCGGTTCTTCATAAGTTTTCTTTCCAAACACAAGTACTTTCCTCTCTGGAGCCTTTGTCTTCATCTTTTTAGCTCCTTCAATTATCCCAATCCTTTCCACTAGCTCCCTAAAGCTTATAATATCAAACTTAACCAAACGGATCCTTAAGTCCTCATCTAGTCCACTCAAGAAAACTTGTCTTTTTAACTCCTTGCTATACTTATAAGATTCAGGAGCATACTGTAACAAGCGACTGAACTCAGTTTCATACTGCTTGATGGTTCTTCTTCTTTGAGAAATATGCAAGAAGTCAGCACTGTACTAAACTCTGAGACTCCCTGGAAAATAATTCTCCAAGAGTTCTTCTCGAAACATATCCCAAATAACTGGAGCAGGCAATTCTCGCTTCTTCGACTCTCACCATACTTGGGCATTAAATCTTAGCAGGTATGTCCCAAAACTGACTCTTAAATGGTAGGGCACTTCGTAAGTGTTAAACGATCTCTCAATTTGGGCCAACCAATCTTTGGCCTCATCTGTTTTTCCAAAGGCTCCATCGAAGTAGTGGTTACTTTTGATGAAGTCGGGAAGCATGTTTTTAGTATGATCTCGATGGTGGCGGCAGAAATAGCATGGGATGCGATTGTTCACTGGGTGCCTCCACAGTGGCTTTAGGAGCATTCTAAGGCGGAGTAAGGGCCGCATTATTTTTGTTTTGTTGCTGAATCAAAATATTCAACAATTGATTCATCTGCCCAAAGGTGGCAGCAAAGTCATTTTGCTGGTTTGGGGCAGGAGTAGGGTTATTCCCTGTTTGGTTTTTCGAAGGTACTCCTTGTTCAGCTGATATTTCATTGGAATCTCGTTGCTCTCTATTCTTACGTCTTCTTGGATGGTTGTTAATCGTTTTGATTACATAAGCTTTAGTTTTCTTTTATACTAACGTTTACGGAAATCACAAAAATCTTAAATATAAAGATAAAAAATCAAGATCATAATAAAAATCTTATGGAAATGAATTCACAAAATAGAAATTAACAAAAGCTTAATAAGAAATCAAGAAATTCGAATACTCATTACAAAGAAATCATAAGGTAAGAAATCAAAATCACGAATTTTACTTAAAGAAAAGAGATAATATAAATACCATAAAAACAAAACAAAGGGATCACATTATTAAGAAATCATTAGGTTACTTTTTATTTGTTAAACACTTAATTACATCTTTTTATTATTTGCGATTTGATAACTAAGGCATTACGTCTTAGGTGAACGCGATGCTTTTTTTTTCTCCTCGTAGCTCATTTACTTTTTTTCTCGATCCTTTCGTTGAGATTTGAGGGAATTTGGGGTTGGTTTCGCCATTTTCCCATTTTTGATTTCTTGAAAGAACATCCTTGCTTTCGATCCTTTGATGGCTCTTACGAGTCTCGTTTCCAACATTACCTAAGATTGGTTGCATAGTCTTTTATGTAAGCATATTTTTTCTTAGTTTCATTGTCAAAAGGCCAGTTAACTTTATTTTCTTACTATTTGCAACTTACAAAGGTTGTATTTTCTTGAGTCTTAAAGCGGCTTTGGAATTCACTTAGTCTTTGAAGGGCATAAACTAGATCTATGGCCATCTATATATCTTAGGTATGGTCATAAAACTTATGTTCTTCACATATATCCCCACTTTCTATGGTTTTAGGATTGTTCTTGGATTGGGTTTGGTTTGTTAGATAGGTTGATGTCTACTACTAAGACTCTTAAGACTTTTTCTCTATACTCTGCTAAAGGTTCCTGTATCTTAAGGTGAAAACTACACATCCTCGATTAACACTATCTGGCTATTCATAACCTTCAAGAATCTTCCTAGCATTCTTATGGTTTATTCCTAAACGTATCATGTTTCTAAGACTTCTACTTCTAACTTATCATTTTCTTCCTTAATCTTGATGCTCTGATACCAACTTAAACTGTCACGCCCTAACAGGTATCTTAAACGTGACAGCCCGTCGTGCATAATATTAAAACTTAAGAATGACTATCTCAGTCACTCAGAAGCTTTCATATTGGTACAAGGCATACGTTCACAACAAAGGAAGACCAGTAGAGTTATGCATTTTAAGATATTAGCAATGGAACATACAAAATAATACTTCATATAATTCATTAAGATATAAAGTCCTACAACTTCTATAGGGCATTCCCCAATAAGTCTCCATAATAACAAAGTCTTACTAAGACAAATAACTAAAGCTAGAAAATTTTAGAAGAAATCTAATATAAGACTTCAAAATTGAATTCCTCAAAAAGCTTCTCAAAAGATAGATTCTACCCTGATGATCAAGGTGGTCTCGGGTACTAAACGAAGATTCTGCAATATCAAAAGTCTATCAGGGAATAAGCATAACTACCTTAGTGAAAAAATCCTTATGCAAAAGTACTCATTACAAGCATTAAAGAAGTTCATTAAACAAGCATATGAAATATAAGCAACCATATGATCAAGCAATACATACGACTTTCTGGTTTCACATGTAGGATGGATTTACTCCTTCATTAGTAGTTAGGGAATGATTTGAACTGGGCCCCAAACGACCTTCTTGAAAATTTGCGCACGTCTTAGGGTTCCAATGAACCGTACTACTAGTTCCTGGGCTTTCCTTATCCAAAGCAATCAATCCGGTTCGGCTACATCTTGAGGCTGTATTCCCTAAAGGTCTTAATTCCTTAAGATGTAGTTAGACAGCTTAGATTTCCAGTCCCATGCTGAGAAGTACTAGCATAATATGAAATGATATTCTAAGTGATATGCATGAACAAATTGGTTTAAGGGAATTTCCAATCTGACATTAATTCATTCAAGGTGATAAATTAATATTTGCACACATAGCATTATACATAGAAACAATTATAACAATCAACAAATTGTACTTCGATATTCTTATCTTTCATTGATCACACATAACAATTCACACACATAACTCCCATGATAACCCACATGCATATCAATTTTTATCTTTTCCTAATACTTAGTGCTCTATTCTAGAAGCATATGCGCGAATACATAAACGTAAAAGAAGACTCACTCGCCATAGCGATCTTCTATCAATCGAAGTAATCATCGAGAAAGAGAATATCTTGGTCCTCATCACCTAAACAAAAGAAATACCCAAAATGAGTATTTCATACAAGATCTACTTAAATTTTCTAACTCTATCTAATTAGGTTCGTCAAAATTTGTATTGGTAGAAATTCTAACTTAAAATGGTCATAACTTGCTTATTTTAACTTAGAATTTCGCATATTATATATTGTTTTCTACCTACTCGAAAAGATCTATCAATTTCTAAGGTTATTTTTATCAAAAAAAAGCCATTCGAGTCTAGGAATAGAAGGGTACAAAACTATTACGAAAATCCCAATTTCAAAACACAACTTTTCAAATTTTCTTTATCCAAAAATTCTTGTACAAAAATGTAGATATTTGTATAATTGAAAAATCCTTTGAATATATATTATATATATATATATATATATATATATGACTCGTATTGTATGCATGAATTTAGTGGTGTTGTCTCAATAATGATTTTTATAAAACAATGTGTTTTAAAAGTTGGACAAAGCTAGGTCTTGAAAAATTCACTTTAGCTTGTTAGAAAAATTTCTTGAATTATTATAAGCAAACATGTCCATTTTTTAACTTCATTTCTTAACATTGAGAATAATTAAATTTTCAAAAAGCAATTCTAGTCTTTTAAGATTCCTACAACTTCATTTCTAGTGGTTGAAAATATAGTTTTGTCTAAGTATTTCTTGTTAAGACTAAAATTCCATAAAGTAATCATGTTTAGGTGTTCTTAATTTTTCCTAAAATTAGTTCCACTTTAAATAAATAATAATAATGTTCTTCTAAGTTATTTTCTAATTTTGTTTCCTAAGTGAGACTTATCTCTAAGAGATTATTCTTTGAAGATTTTGTAAAACTTGTCTAGACCTTAGTAGTTTAGAGTGTGGTGGAAAAATTCACTAAATGAGTTTAACAAAAACCTTTATTAAACAAAGAATTTGCAATATTAAGTTTTAAGGAAGCTTACATATTTCATTGGTTTGGAAAGAGAGCATGTGATAGCTTTACTTTATGTATATTTTGATGAAATCTCATGTACTATTATTACTAGAAACTTGTGATACACTTCTCTAAATTTGGAAAAGGTTTGTTAAGATAAAACTTTACGTTTTTTATGGAAAAATCATTCTTATGTGACAAAATTTATTTTTGAAGAGAGTTCTTATTTTTCTTTACTTAAAAAAACTCATTTTCATTATTGTTTCTCATGCATGAATGAGATTATGTAGTTATGAGAAATATAACAATATCACATAATAAGATAAGATATATATAATAAATAAATAAGAGCACAATAATACGGTCAAATATTGGGAGCTTTAGCTTCATCAAGGCTTCTCGAGACTAAGAATAGACTAGTCCCAAAAGAAAAAGAAAAGAAAGGAAAGAAAAAGTGTAATAATAAGAGCAATAATAATAAGACGTTAGGTTAGTGAGCACCTAAGCTCTAAGAAATATATATACATAATATACATAATATCATATAGAAGTTATATTAGAGCAAATAATAATAACAATAACAAAAACATAATAACATAATGGAAAATATAAAGATGAACAAAAACAAAACATTAACATATTGTTTCTTCTTTAACTCTCATGAGTCTAAGAAACATGCACTAAGCTCATGCTAAATTATATGAACATGATGAGTATATGTAAGAAGTTTTACCTAAGGTTATGTATATGTTGAAGAGGAAAATAAGTAGTTGTAGTAATATGTGGGGAATGATATTGTGGAGAGAAGAGAGATTTGGGAGAGAATTTGAGAGAGAGAGTTTGTGGAGTGATTTTGGTAGGAAAAATGAGATGTGTGAAAGAATGAAGGAGGGAGGGTGTATTTATAAAATTTTGGAGTGAAAAATTAGATGTAATTAAATAAAATGGAAAAGAAATAAATTGATTGATGAGAGAGAGAGCGGGCACCAATTTTGCCTTGTAGGGTGGGGGGGGGGGGTGGGGGGTGTGGAAGAAATTTATTAATTTTTATTGTTTTGTAATATGTGTAAGGTGTGATGTGAATAAAGTTGTATGGAAAAGGTAAATTGTAAGGTATATGTATGGTAGTGTGTAAGAGTAGATTGTAAAAAAAAGTAGAGATAGTGAAATAGTAATAAATAATAGAAATAGTACCTTGAATAGTAACTAGATAATTAAAATACCAGTAGTACAGAAAATACGCGTAAACGGCCTATATCTAATATTTTTAGTTACAAAAAATTTCTAAAACTGATATTTTTTAAATCTTTATATTTTTAGGAGTCTAATGGTATTGTCAGAATATTTTCACCATCCGATGTACTAAGGCATGGTTTTCGAAAACTGATCCTATTCGGACCCGAAATAAACTAAAAATTAATGAATCTGATATTTTTAAGCTTTCATATATTATTGCGAACTATTATCCACAATTATCTTAATTTTATTTTTTAGGGTTTAAGAACGCTTGATTATCGGATCTAGATTCACTAAACTAAATATAGAACTAGATTAACTTTAGGGTTCCAGTTTGACTTCTGGTTCTTAAGGTTTACTTATATATGTCGAAAAATCTAGGAGCTTACACCAATCTTTCAAGTGAATGGGTGTGGCAGAAGATCAAATAGAGTAGACTTGATCAATCTTGACTCATTCTATACTGAGTAGAGGCTTTGATCCTTTTTGAAGGTGTTTAGATAGAGTTTCTACATTGCCCTCAATCTTAGCAATACGTAGAAAAGAAGCCTTATATTTACAAACGTTGAAATTTGATGCTAGCTGTTGGAATTGGAGCCTTCTTTTATTTAGTAGTGGCTACACTTACAAATGAGATTGAAAAGAGTTTGAGAGCTTTTATAATATAAAAGAAGCCCGTTATTCTTTTAAAATAGCCTTTTTGCTTAAGGTTTATCTTAATATAAGCCCTATTTTAATCAAATAAAGCCCAAATTAAACTAAAAAGATATTTTTGAAGTCTACTTTTTGCACGTGAGACAATTGAATAAGGTCGAGAATGGAATATACTGGACTAGCGATCCCTATTTTAAGTCTACTAAACCAAATTTTCCTATGACATTCTTTAGTAGACCCAGTCTTATAAACCCTCCCACTAACCTAAAAGACCAATTCTTGGCATTAAATTAGGCTCTAAGCCCAATTACTAAAATGAGCTTCTATAGATTCTAAGAATTGTTAACACAAATTTAAGAATTTCAAAAGCAATCTTAAGTAAGTTTCTATAATTTTTGTGTTTCCTTAAGCAATTATTAGTTATAGACTTGCTAAATATATGTGTGGGATAAAGATAATATTTTGGAACAATGTTGTCATACTCATCCTAAGGATTGAACTTGGACATGCTAGAAGGTTGATGGTGAATGGGTAAATCTGTGATAGAATTGGATCAATTTAAAGGCCGAGTTAAGTTCATATCGGTTTGAAACAAGTGGGTTTACTTGAGTTTGAAGACATTACTCTGGAAAAGTTATAATGACAGGTTGGTGTGGGAATATATTTAGAATGGAACAAAGATGAAAAAAACTAATCCTAGTTTGGAAAATGAAGGATTTAAGCGATCAAAAATGTATGTAACCCCAGCATGGCCCATATTAAACTCTGTGTATCTCTTGGGTCATTGTATTTATGGTTAGAAAAGTACATAACCCCTTAACAAGTGTTAACCCCAATGTATCTCCTAGTCACTATATTTGTGATAAAAAAAATGTGAGACCTAATGGCAAGACCTATGTTAACCCTTTTGTATCTCCCCAGTCATTGTGTTTATACTCAAAAATGTGACCAACATGGCTATGATGTCTTTTGTGTGCCTTTCTTATCACCGTATTTATGTTCTTGAAGTACATGAAACTTAAAATGATTCTATACTATTGTTATACGATATGCTTGAGATTTCTGATACTTAGATGATTGGTGAATTGCAACGGATTTGATTTTTGTAATTTGGATGCAATAAAAAATAAAGGATATGATTGGGGTTATTGATGGATATGATGCACCAAAATAACTCGAACTACACTCTTTCTCTCTTGATATGATGCACAAGAAAGATTGAATGATTTGTTTGCCATAATCGCAATAATTGATAAGAACAAGTTGTTCACCAAAACTATAAAGGTCGATAAGAGCTCAATGAATGTGCTCTCAATGATGAAAGACAAACATAAAGAAAGGAATTTTATCAAATGTCTCAAAACTGTCTTAAAAAAAACAATAAGGTTGCATCTTTTCTAAACAAAGGAAACCTAAAAGTCATAAAATAAAATTAAAGCTGGTGAGCAATAAAGGCTAGTGACCTTGATGACTAAGCTGGCGGTGTATAATATATAAGCTGCCACCATTGCGATCGACTCTTAAAAATCGATAAGAACTCAATGAATTTGCTTTAAATGATAAAAGACAAATACAAAGAAAGGAATTTTATCAAATGTCTCGAAACTATCTTTAAAACAATAATAGGGTTGCATATACTGTAAACAAATGAAACCTAAAAGTCACGAAATAAAATTAAAGCTGGCGAACAATAAAGGCCGACAGCTTTGATGACTAAGCCAGTGGTGTACAATATATAAGTTCACGGCATTACGATTGACTCTTAAAATTTCAGATTTGTGCATGCTAAAGGTAGCATAGCCTATCTTCCTAGGTTGGCCGCATACAAACAAAGGCTAGCAGCATTGAAGGCCCGCATACAGGTTCCTCATTTCCTTCAATGCTTGATTTGTAATCCTCTAGCTAGGGCTTTGGTGATTGGTTTCGGAACCAAAGTAAGCTGATTACCATCATCTCTACGAGCCTATGGAAGATTTTCCTCAAATCTTGATGGAAAATATATCCACCCAGATAAAAAATAAACCTGCAAAACTCAACAATAGTTAAGTAAAATTCCCAACGATGCTCAATTTATATTCTTTCTCTATTGCTTGTTCTATAAATATTCTCTTAAATAGTAATTCCCAATCAACACATCATCCTGGATCCCATGTATTGTTTTCTTGCAAATTCATATGGAAGTTCTCCACCATAGAGTTACCATACATATGGCAAAGTATTGACTTCTCAACACAAATCAATACTCCATCTTGAAGGCTATATTAATCCAATGTAGCAGTAGGGAAACTTAATAACATTTGTCTGTGATGATCAATAGCTTTTAATGCCAAGGAAAGTGGTTATAAGTCAAGCTCACAATTATCAATAAGCAACGCTAACTTAAAGTCATCTGGCACAATTTCTGTAACATTGATATCCTCTTCCATGCTAATGTCTTCTGTACTATCATCTTTAATGTCACAACTTACATTGCCAATAATTTCCACCTACACCACATGATTAGCTTCTCTTTTCATACCTTCCTCTTCAACACTTTCTTCCATAACTTCAATTCCACCATCTTCATATAGAATTGTAGGAACCCAATGTATTCTCATGAACACCTGGCAATATTTTCCTCAACAACTACAAAAGTTTCCTATTGTTCCACTTCTACCTCAATCTCATCTTCCATAATAAATATAGGAATTCCATTAACAAGTTTCATAGCATATTCGTTTGAACATTGATGTTCAAAATGTCTACGACCTAGGCATCTTTTTATATTTTAATTTCCAATCATCACCATCAAATTAAGGTTAGCTTAGTTCGGTTGATTGCGATGCATAATATCCATTGTCAAGCCGTTCATGTCCCTTTATTTTTCGTAAATCCACATAATACAAATATCCCAAAATAACGATCATTCTAATTGGCTATTCAGTTGTGGCGAAAGGGGCGATCGATAAGTACAAAAAAATATGATGTGCCTAAAACACCAAAGGCCTTGAATAGCCAATTAGAATGACAATGTATTTTTGGATTTTTGTATTAGATGGATTTATGAAGAAATAAAAGGATATGAATGGCTTGACAACAGATACTACACACCACAATCAACCGAACAACTACCTGCAAATGAAGGCATTTGTAGCTTCACATTCTCTAAACTCCTTGGTAGTCGGAACTCAAGATAATAATAATTAGTCTCATAATTGTCACCTCACCCTTCACGATAGGCATGGCCATCACCCTAATTCTGTCTTCCTCTATGACCTCTTCCTATTCCTTCCTATCAAACATCAATATTTACAACTGAGGATGGTGTCTGTGGATTAACTACAGGCTATTGTCCTAATGTCATCTATTCCACTCTTGCAGCTAGGGTGGTAACAAGATTAGTCAAAGCTTGCAATTGCTCATCTATTGTTCCTCTACCACCTGTAGCACAATGACCTTGACCAATTCGGCTATTCTCATCATGCCCACTAGCAGCATTCACACTTTCGTGCAACATAATTCTTAAACTCAAAATTTCTCCTAATCATAGATAACAATCCACAATATAAACCCAATCATAGCACAAACCTTAATTTTTTTTTTAATTCTCAGTAGTAACTAACAACAATACCAGAAACACTTCACAATTGGCAAGACAACTCAAAAATAATGTAATAGATCACAACTTTCACACTTACCAATCATCCTATCACCGCAATTGTGCTCTAATACAAAAAATATGATATGCCTAAAAGTCCAAGAAAGCTCTGATACCAAAATTATGATATGCCTGTTTGCTTTGATAACAAAAGATGATATGCCTGAGATTTCTGATACTTAGATGATTGGTGAATCGTAGCTGATTTGATTTTTATAGTTTAGATACAATGGAAAATAAAGGATATGATGGCATTATTGATGGACATGATGCACCAAAAATAACTCGAACTACACCCTTTCTCTCTTGACATGATGCACAATCAAGATTGAATGTTTTGTTTGCCATAATCGCAATAATTGATAAGAACAAGTTGTTCACCACGACTATAAAGGTCGATAAGAGCTCAATGAATGTGCTCTCAATGATGAGAGACAAACACAAAGAAAGGAATTTTATCAAATGTTTCAAAACTATCTTCAAAACAACAATAAGGTTGCATCTTTTCTAAACAAAGGAAACATAAAAGTCATAAAATAAAATTAAAGCTGGTGAGCAATAAAGGCTAGTGACCTTAATGACTAAGCTGGTAGTATACAATATATAAGCTACCGCCATTGCGATCGACTCTTAAAATTTCAAATCTGTGCACAAATGCACGTTGAAGGCTGACAGCCTATCTTCCTACACCGATGGTGTACAAACAAAGGCCGGTGGCATTGAAGGCCAGTGTACAGGTTCCTCATTTCCTTCAATGCTTGATTCTGTAATCTTCTAGCTTGGGCTATGGTGATTGGTTTCGGAAGCTAAGTAAGCTAATCCCCATCATCTCCATGAGCATGTGGAAGATTTTCCTTCAAATCTTGACCAATTGTAAATTTATGCTCATCATTATACAACTCTTTAATCAATGAGTTTACTCTCCATGAATATAATTTCTTCAATCTTTTAATTCTCCTTCCCATTCAACTTTTGTAAAACAATTTTTTAGACTAATTTTTATAATGAATTCAAATAAAAAAGTTGCTTAATGAATGAACATGCGTGTGGTAAAGGGTATGAAATAATATTAGTTGTCACAAAATATTTCTTATATCAAGTTTTAAGAGTCTAAAGCTTCAATTATTGATAAAATCTACCAATTTAGGTATGTGAATACCATCTTTACTGCTTGTAAGTATTTATGATAGAATCTAAAGTGGACCTAATACATATTTGACTATTAATAATGGATTCTACTTGTGCTTGGTTGATTGATGAAATGAGAGTAATGGTGATGCTAATGTGGTGCCTCGGTAATCTTTTTATGGCATTATCTTTTCATAGTGCTACATTTGGATATGATTTAGATAGGTTCTGGTGGTTTGGATTCATGAACTCATGGGTATTAGGAGTAGTCAAAATCACATATCATATATGTATATATTATATATAGATCACAACAAGTACATGGCCATCTACATGGCTTGCTCTTAGGTGTGTTCCACTCTGAACACACACTTCTCCTCTTAGAGAACCCCATACGATCATATGTCATTATTCTAATCTTGGCCCACATTCTTGAGCGTAAATTAATCCCTATCATCATCATCCCTAGGCTTAAGAAGATTTTTCCTCAAATCCTACAGAATGTAGCCTTTAAAACTTCTTCCATAATACTTGCAAAAATTAAACTCAAGTAGTGCTAAATAGTAATGCTTAACCCAACCACTTAACAATTACTACATATATGCTTATTGTACTAATATCGCTAATTGCATCTTGAGCTCATTCCCATCCTTTGCATATACCTGTACTTGGATATGATTTGGATAGGTTCAGATGATTTGGATTCATACACTTAATGGTGTTAGGATTACTCAAAATCATATATCATATATGTATATATTATATATAGATCACAACAAATACATGGCCATATGCACGGCTTGCTCCTAGGCGTGTTCCACTCTAAACAAATGCCTCTACTCTTTGAGAACACCATTTGATAAGATGTCATTAGTCTAATATTGACCCAATCTCTTAAGCATAAATTAGTCCCTATCATCATCACCCTTAGGCTCAAGAAGATATTTCCTCAAATCTTGTAGAATGTAGCCTCTAAAACACCTTTTATAATACTTGTAAAGATTAAATTCAAGCAGCGTTGAATAATAATGCTTAGCCTAACCACTCAATAATTGTTGCGTATATCCTTATTGCACCAATATTTCTAATTGCATCTTGAGCTCACTCCAGTCTATTTTCAATGGAAAATAAGTTATAGCCATAAGCTTGCTTACATTACTCATCATGTTACCCCATTACCAAACTTATTTTCTCACCATTCATCTCTTTTATGGACATCTTGAATCTGAGCTGCTCCTATGGGACAAAGCTTGATTAATTTTCCTTCTTTTCAAAAAATAAAAAATAAAAAAAGTGTTATGGTACCGATCATACATCACATGTAAATCAAATAACCATGGAATATCCAATATAACATGTGAAGTCATCACAGGAATAAAATTACATAGGATTTCATCCTCATATTATTCTGGAATTGGAATAGGAATCTTGGCTCTCTTCTCCACAAGAACACCACCTTTGTCATTAAAACAGTGCAATTCATATGGTGTGGGATGCTATACTATAGGAATATTCAATTGTTCTACCATATTCACTATAGTCACATTTGCATAGCTCTTACTATCAATAATTACATAACACACAGCTCCATAGCAAGACATTTAGGACGAAATATATTTTCATGTTGTTCATTTTCAATGAGAGAGGGACATTAAAAAATTTACCTATCAACACAAGCTATTGGCAAAACAAGACACATCACATCCTTAGATGAGGCTTTGATCTCCACATTACCTCCTGTACTATCCCCCCTTCATCATTTGCTTCGTCCTCACTTTCAACACAGTAATCAATTGCTATAGCAACCAACATCACTTGCTAGCCATCATCATAATCATGAAATTCAACCAATTTCTCAATTTGATCTTCCTAGTCATAAGACATGTTAGCACTACCTATACTATCAAAAGAAGACACTTTTAATTATAATGTTTGAATACCACTCAACTGCTTGTTCCTTTCTTTTACATGATGATATGCATCATCATTATCTTCTCCATCAATTCATCTTCCCATTGCAATAATGCGCACAACACCGATACCTATTTAATGCCCTCAATCACCACCATGTATACCTTTAACTACGTAGCCAATCTTGACATTAAGACTCTATTTAATGCCCTCAATCACCACCATGTACATCAATAATCCTCTCATTGCCTCATTCTTCCCCAATATTAACCTGTGCATTGCCAATCACCACATCTTCCAAAACATTAAGTTTTTCCTCTTACTACAGTACTATATTTATCATCAACCCTATTCAACCTCTCATAGAAGGTTCTCTTCTAACCTCTTCAAGTATTTAAGGCCTCTAATGACTACCAAAAGACACATTTGTAAATTCTCCATTAATGAATCCCCATACATCTACACTAAGATGAAAAATTGTTTCATAAGAAAACATTTCCACCATTCACTATAACCCTAAAATAATCCTAAACTATAACAACCTAGTCTTAATGCATTATTAACCCGCCACATGTCATCATAAGATAGTGACTTGTAAGGCTTAGAAACCTGCTAATATCCTCAAACAATACTTAATAACTCTAAACTCGCATTAGAGAGATAGTCTCATTAAATTTTCAAATTTTCAAAATAAAAACTTCAGAATAAACTGTAGAGATTTTCATGCCCATCCTAATAGAAAATAAAAAGTTAGTCTATTATAATAGATCCAAAATACTAAACTTCATGCCTTAAAGAAAAGTCATTAAACTTCAAATAAAAATTTATAATTAATTAGAATTATGTGGCAAAGTCTGGTTCACCACTGTCATCCCCATAATCCATAAAGACATCGCATCTCGATAAGGCTCTTCATCTATTCTTGAAAAAGGTTAAAAAGGATTGAGCCAGAGCTTAGTACACTACAACACAAGCACACACGAATGAACAATCATCACACACATTCATATACAATATGACATTTAATGCAACAATCTCATTTTCACAATTATAGTTTTTAAGCTAACAGCTAACACAACCTAAGGTTATCTGCATCTAACCCTAAAATTTCAGCTACTCACGACTCCATAACAAACATATATATATATATGGGATAGTTATATACATTGGTGTTGGGTACTCCCTAAGACCAATGATACCATACTCGTACCACTTTTAATCTATCGCAATCCTCTTTGTGTGAAACTCCATTTAGGACAATGACACACATAAATCATTAGGGTACCATTCGAGTAACACTTATACTTCATGTCTACTAGATCTAGCCAAGCATAAGCAACAAACAATTAATGCTAGATATTTTTAAGTTCATTTTCGATACTAATACATAATACACACAAACGAAAAATGAGGTAATAACGTACTTGAACTGATAGCTGTAATAGAAATAGAAACATTACAATTGGAAAACTTGATAACAAGCACTCATTAAATTTGAGACTAATTCATCTAGAATGATTCCTACACTTAAAACCTATAAAGGTTATTAAACTATCCATAACGTTTAAGCTATTTAGTTATCCTAGATATTCTATAGACATTAGTTTGTTGAAAATAAGGTTTATAATATTTTTTTAACCTTAATTCAAACTCCTACATATTCCTTCACTAAAGATTCAATCTTTTATCTATAGCATCGTTCCAAAACTATTAAAGATCCAATATTTATCAACAACCTCATTGTAAACTCTTAAAGATTTTATTTTATTAATAACCTCGCTTTAAAACTTTAAAAACATGAAAAATCATTCTTAAAAATTTAATCTTTATCAAATCTCTTCAAAACTCTAAAACATAATATATATATATATATATATATCAAATAACACAATTCATAAATAACTTACACGAAATTTAACGATTTTTCTTCTTCTCCTTCTTAACCTAAATGTGAAATCTAATTGAAATTGCTTTGGATTCCCCTATTAGACCAAAACATAATCGCTCTCAGCACTGATAACTATAGCTCATGTCTCTTAATGGTGTTTATCTCTTGTAAATCGTAAAAGAACAAGAGAAAAAGTCCCATTAATCTTTTCTGAATTCTTCCAAAGAGTTTTCAGTAAAGAGAATTCTAGCTTTGTGAACGTTTTAGGAGTTATGAAATAAAATATATTATAATGAGAGATGTGTGGTTATATATGATAAATATCCTAGGTTTTAAAAAGGGACCATACTACTATTTTATCTTTTAAAAATGACATTCCTTGCCCCCTCATTATAAAACTATTTATTTTTATATCATATTTCTTTCCTCCTAAAAAAAAAAAAGTTTTGTCCTTGAAAATTACCCAAACCACCGTAACTCTTTCAATCTATGCTTCCATTTGCTCTTCATCGTTTGAGTTGTTTTTTGCTCATTTATTGATTCCTTACACCATATCTACCTATTTCCATAACTTTTGCCCCGCTTTTTCACATAACAATATCTTCCAACTAGAATATAATTCAATTAAAAGTCTCCATAACTCATAACCTTTTACTGCTAAGGTTAGGTTTACCTCCTATACAACTACATGATACATCTCGAGAATATAAGTTCAACTTATCAACAATGTCCATCATGTAATCTTGCCTTAATAATCATCTTTTCTATTGAAAACCCCTTTTACACATAATCTCTAAATCAATTCCTCTAGCAACATTTTGAAAATGGTAAACCTTGCAACTATAATTTCTACCTTAAATTCCAAAGGTTAAACCTTACATTGACCTGGAGCTTCAAAAGGTTATTGTGTCACCTATAGTTCTATTAATTCAACTTAATTTTACCACTATTGTTCTATATCTTAATTTATACATTCATGCATCATTCATCTAATCCAAAAACTTTTATAAACTAACTATATGGCTTCCAACACACTTTCTCAATTCTTAATATCTTTCCATTTAATTTTCCATCAATATAAGGGAATGAACTATTAATTGACACTTGTGGTCTTAGGTAAGTTTTTCATAATTATTGAAATGCCTTCTAATCCTTCCTTTAACATTTCCTTGATATTTAATATCCTAATGCACTTTGTCTCTAGAATCATTACTATACAAATTCATCCATTCTCCTTCATAGTATGTGATTATTCTTCACTTGGATTTGGTATTTCATTGCTCTTTAATCTATGGCAAAAGATCTTCTTTTGTTTGTATACTTGCATCTCTTTGATTCATAGACCAATTAGCACATCATTTAAAACAACCATATGATGCACTTTAGAAATATCTATCTAATGCATTAGCAATGTTGGTCATTGTACTTTATGTCTAATTACCGCCATTTCAGTTGAAACTTCTTTATCACATAACCACCTTATAATTTCTCAAATAGCAATTAGAAAGCTAAAAATTTTAGAATTTATAAATTTTCAACCTCAACTCTAAAAGTCAAATCTCACATTAGTTTGTCATTTTAGATGATATTATGGTATTTGTATTTATATTAGTTCAATCTAGTTTTACCACCATTATCAAACACCATAGTTAATCTATAACTTTCATTTATCATTTAGGTTATTCTAATTGTCTTCTAGAACCTGTAATGCTACATTACATAACGATTGACATCCATGGTTTCATATAGACTTTTCTAAATATCACTTCAAAACTCGTCTTCATATATTAGTCTGATTGTCACTATTGCCCATCATCATTGGATTTCTCATACCTTGTAACTTACCATATTCACATCTCCTTCTTGTAATTGCTGCTCCACATGTACCTTCATATCGTTTATAAGATTTAAGTATTTCTTTATTTATATTGGTTATCCAAGTTCTTTTCATCTATTCTTCAATAATGATTCCTCTCATTTTACTTCATGTCTACAGATTTATGTCCATTGAGCTAACAATCACCTTTACACTACCAACCCTCTATTTAGATTCTCATGCATCTTAATTATGTCACTAAATCCTTCTATTCAACTCCAGTTATCCATCTTTTACCTTAAAACAAAATTTATCTATTCAAGATCTTTACCAACTTCATTTTCCTTCATTATCCTTATATCATTTATTCCACACTTCTTATTATATTTGAAATTTAAATCTCCAAAATTCCCTTACCATTAAAACTTTAGATCCTAATTTTTAATTTATATATATTTCCTAAATCTATTCTCATATTTATCTAAGGAACAAATGCTTAATTACTAAATTCCTTCAATTTATTAGCACAAACTTTGCTAACTTATTCTAATATGATGGTTTGGATCATTTTCTTTAATAATGCAATTACATTTCATTTAAGATCACTTTTCTTAAAAGTTAATTAATATTCCCTAATATGCAATATATTTTACCTATCATTAAAGGGAAGAAAAGATTATAGTTATTATGATTTCCTATAAACATAATTATTTATGTCACTATACTAGTTACCATATATATACAACTAGGGTTACTTATTATGATGATTCATCAATTTTATATTCCATTATTTTAAGGTTTAACAAAATACTTATTCATTTTGTCGTGTTTTATTTTACCATCTTTGTTACGTTTATAGTTATTACTCTTATTATGATCATTGTAAAAGATATTGAAGATATTCATTTTATTATCATAATATTTTATCAAATCAATTATTTCTTAACTATTTATTTGTTTATATGTTCACAGATTTGTTGCAATTCATTTTATTCTCTTTCATTATTATCCTTTCTTTTTATACTTATTTTAGTAATTTAGAATTAATATTTCATAGCACTTTGTATAATATTCATATGAGTAAGAATAACAAATCTTGGTATTCACTAAATCGAAGAAGACAAACACAATTGAGGATCCGAACAAAATGAACATGACATGACTACACATGACACAACAAGACAAGACATGACATAGCACATGACACAATACGACATAGAGTAGAATGGGGAGGAAATGTAGAATCATCGTTCATCTCATATGTATATGTGCTAAAGTGTATATCACATATTTATTTATTTTTATATTTAAATTATATATGTATATCTTTGTTCGTTGAAACTTTAATAATGATGTATTTTTCATTATAAATCATAAATATGTTGACTATCTAAATCCTCTTTAATATTGTATCACTACTCATTATGAAAAGTTTTGTATTGGGGTAGCCTTTTCCTTTCTTCTTCTTCTTCCTTTTTTTTTTTTATGCTGTTATCGTTGTATTTTGTTTTTATTGTTGCAATGTTTTTTTTTAGTGAAAGTTTAATAAATACTTATGATTACCTATTTATAACCTAATACTTATAGCAATATATATATATATATATAATATGTGGTTTTCCCCTTATAACATTTTGATTTGTTGTTTACAAGACTACTAATATGTAATACAATTTAAGGTTCTTTTTTTTTAAGGACATTCAAAGTATATTATATACTTTGTATATTATTATTTTTTTTTTACTGTTTTGTTATTAGTTTGTCACCATTGCATTTATTGTTGATTTATGACTATATAAATGTTGTATGTTATTTGTAGCAATGTATCACAAAGTGTAATATATGTTTATATAGTTATTGGCCAGAAGACATTATCCATATTGATATCATTATTTATGACTATTCTTTATTTATTTTATTTTATTTTCTCTTTCTTAGTAGCTTCTACTTTCATATACATCAATCAACCAAATTTAAGGTAAACTTACGACTGCATACTCACACTTTATAAGTATTTATATTTTATATCTAGTGAACAATTTTTTTTTATTGCTTCCTTTTTTGTTATTTTTCGATCAACAACTCTTTTGTAATGTTTTCAAACTATATAATATAGTAATTAAAATTATGTACCATATTTAATGTATTTATTGGTGATTATTAATCTTCATGACTATTAATTTGTCAATTAACAATTTTTTGATATCAATAGATTGTTAGCATGTAACTATTATTTAATTATCTATTCTTTTATTCCCCATTGCCATTGTATGTTTTGGTCATCAATAATTTGTTATAACTATGTATCCTTTTTTTATTATTTATACTTTTTTTTGCATTTTCATTTAATAATTTCCTAATTTATGTAAGCCAATATTAGTCTTTAGATTTTAGTTCAATTTGATGGTTAAGTATCTTCACCAATATACATGAATTTACTCCATGTTTACTAAATTGGTTGTGCATATATATTTTTAACAATACAAGTTAATATCATATATATATATACATATACTCTTTGAATTTCATACCTACTTTTTATTTGACCAACATTCTGCTCATTTTTTTTTATTATTCTTAGGTTAAACTAGGTTTTATAGGTATCTATATTGTACAAAACAATGAATAAAAACTCCAAAATATAGAATGGCAACCAATAATAAACAATACTACATAATAGAAAAACAAAAATGACTTTTCTTCTAAGGTCATTCTTAGCCTTATGCTACCTACAATCATCATCTCACTGTTCTAAGAAGTTCATAGCCTAAGTCTAGTAGGTTTCATAACCTAACCTCTAATACCACATAATCTGTAACATCTTAATCTTAGTGCGTTATTAGCTTGCTACATGTCATCATAAGACGGTGACACATTAAGGCTCAGAAACTTGCTAATATTCCCCAATAGTACTTAATAACTCCAAACTCACATTAAATAGATAGTCTTATTAAATTTTTAGAATTTGAAAATAAAAAATTCAGATTAAACTGTTGTCATTTTCATACCTATCCTAATAGAAAATCAAACCTAGTTTAGTACAATAGATCCAATAAACTAAACCTCATGTCTTAAAGAAAAGTTATCAAACTTCAAATAATATTTCCAATTAATCAGAATTATGCTAGAAAGTGTGGTCGATTATCGTCATTCCCATAACCTACAAATACATTGTATCTTGATAAAGCTCTTCACCTATTCCTAAAAAAGGTTAAAAGGGATTGAGCCGGAGCCTAGTACACGAAAATCGCAACCACACACGCATGAACAATCATCATTCACATGCAGTATGGCTTTTAATGCAACAGCCACATTTTCATAATCTAAAGTTTTTAAGCCAACAACTAACACAACCTAGGGTTATCTGTGTCTAATCTTAAACCTGCAGTAACTCACAACTCTATAACAAACATATAATAACACACACACACACACACACACACACACACATAGGGATACCGATATATATTGGTGTTGGATATTCCTTAAAACCCTGGGTACCATACTCGTACTATTCCTAATCTATCGGAATCCTCTCTGTGTGTAACTCTACTTTAGACAATGACACAAACTAATCATCGAAGCACTGTCCTCGTAACACCAATAGTCCTGGTTTACTAGACCTAACTAAGCACAAGCAGCAAATAATTAATGCCAGATATTGTTTAGTTCATTTCAGTTGCTAATACCTAATGGTAGACCTGAACTGACAATTGCAACTAAAACTAAAACGTTACCATTGGAAAACCAAATAGCAAGCACACATTCAATTTGAGACTAATTCATCTAGAAGGATACCTACACTTAAGACATGTAAGGTCATTAAACTATCTATAATGTTTAAGCTATTTAGTTATCTTAGACATCCTAAAGACATTAGTTTGTTGAAAATAAGGTTTATATTATTATTTATAACCTTAATTCAATCCACTACATATTCTTTCACCAAAGATTCAATCTTTCATGAATAACATTGCTCCAAAACTCTTAAAGATCTGATCTGTTATCGATAACCTCACTTCAAACTCTTAAAGATTTGAATTTTCATCAATAACCTCACTCTAAAACTTTAAAAACATGAAAGGTCATTCTCAAAGATTTGATCTTTTATCAACCTCTCTCAAAAATCTAAAAACATAAAATATATAAATAACATAATTCATAAATAACTTATGTGAAATCCTATGATTGCTCTTCTTCTCCTTCCCAACCCAAATGTGAAGACCAAAACATAACCAAACCCAACACTTGATAACTATAGCTCTTATCTCTTAGTTTTTTCTCTCTCCTATAAATTGTAAAAGAATAAGAGAAAAAGTCACATTGATCTCTTCTTGATTCTTTCAAAGAGTTTTTAGTAAAGAGAATTCTAGGCTTTGTGAAGGTTTTAGAGTTATGAAATAAAATACATTATAATGAGAGGTGGGTGGTTATACATAATAAGTATCTAAGTAAAAAGAGACCATGCTGCCATCTAATTTTTTAATGAATGACATTCCTTGTTCCTCATTATAAAACTATTTATTTTTACATTACATAAACAAAGCCTTAGATTATCTTCTTAACCTCAAGTTATGGTAGCAAGATGATATGAATAGATCTTATATAAGAAATGAAATAAGTGTTTGTAATCCTTTTTTTTTTTTTTTTAATTTTACAAACTTAAATCCATAGCAAGGAAACAAGTTGAACCTCTAAAAAAGAAATGAAAGCTTACTTATTTGATTGTTACAATGTTTGTTTCAGTAATGTTTCTTTATGAAGGACACTTTTAATTAGATGATTGTAATAAACAATTTGACTATGTTTTCCTTTATGACTTATTTATGATAATTCATTAAGATTTTTTATATTTTTTATTAATATTCTATTATGGGGGAGAAATTGATGTATATATTTCTAACAGATGATAAAAAAAAAAAAAAGGAAGAGAGTAGGCATTATTAGTTGAATATTGAATAAAATTTTAAGAAATGTTTTGTTATAATAAAAAAAAGGGGGAGAATGTTAATATATCTTGTTATTGGTTTTGATGATAACAAAAAGAAAATAAAGTTAATTAATTAATTTAACTTAGTGTGCAGCAATCATAAGAAGCTTTGTTAGATGTAATGCTAGAAGCAATGTAAGAAGCAATGTGAGAAACTTTGTTAGAACATATACCAAAACTTTTACTGGAATGTTTAAACTGACAAGAACATTTTACAAGGGTTTTTCTTTGTGAACTTCCTTTATATCACAACAAGTTATTAATGTTGAAGACCCAACTCCACCTGTTAGATGTATTTGGATAATGCATCCAATGCGTTCTGCTCAAAGAAGACTTAAATTCCATGGGGATAATGTTTCAAGTTGGTTTTTGATTGGATTTTTTCTTTTTAAAACAAGCTTTTTGAAGTACTTTGACACGATATTACTAAAGTTGTCTTTATTGAAGATATATCCGACTTTAACTTAGAAGAGACTAGATGAGAACTTCAGGATGAGTATTAGCATCATCAAGAAAGCTAAGGATAAGGATATTGATAAAAGCATTCACTTTACAACTAAAAATCTAGATTTTTTGGAGCTTTATTACATGTGGTTTCAAGATATTCAAAATAATTTAGAAGACTTAATATCAACAAATTATAAACATTGAAGGTAATACCAAAAACAAGGACTGATAAGCTCAAATTTCAAATCATTCAAGACAACAACGTTGATGATAACAACGTCCAAGATCTTAGAAAGATTTATTTAGACTTCAAAGTTAAAAAATATTCAGTAGATAAAATTGGTTATCTTAGAGAGATTTACTCAAGGAAGCCGTTACATCTTTGAAAGATATATAGAAGCTGAATTTTGAAGTTTGAAGATATACATTACGCTACATTTTAAGTTTAACTCTTTCATACTCACATTTGCTAGAATCTTCATCAAAAGCTTCCTACACTTACTTATATATCTTGATTTGTGCTAAAACTTTGAGAACTCATTGTATCTCTTTTGAAACTAACATTACTCTTTATTTTGAGAGTTAGGATGATAGGATTACATTTAGCATCCTATAGTTTTGTGTTTAGGCTAAGTGTGAGGCTTGTGAGACTAAGCAAGATAGCATTGGTGTTTGTAATATCTCAATTGGATAATTGATAAGTAAAACTAGTAATGTGGATGATCGGATCCCTAGCAAGAGAGCTAGAAGAGAGGATTAACTCACGAGGATGAAGCTTTATAAATCTTGAGCCTCATTTACTTTACGTACTTTAATTTATTGTTGATTTATTTGCCTTGTCTTTTACTTTTGCACTCTACTTAATCATTATTTGTACATGACTAATTTAAGTTGAATCATCCTTTTGAAAAATTTTAATTACAAACAGTTCATCCTATTCCTTTTGTTTGTCATATAAGACCTATAATAACAATTTCTTAGCTACTATGCAATTGGACCATTATGCAACACTATATGGGTGAAAGTATAGTTCACCTTTGTATTGAGATGAAGTTTGTGAAAGAACTCTTTTTGAGCCTGATTTGAACCCAGATAAAGTACAAATCATAAAATAAATAATGCAATTTGCTTAGATAGGTATAAAGTTATGATGATAAGAGAATATACCTTCGAAACATTTAGTTAGAGATCACATAGTTCTAAAGGTATCACTAATAAGTGTGTTTTGCCTTTTAGAGTTAAAGGGGACTTGGATCTAAGGTATACTAGAGCTTATTAGATGCTAGAGAGGATTAGACTAGTGGTTTACAAGCTAGCTTTACTACCTAGCCTATTTAATGTGCATGATGTATTTCGTGTTTCACTCTTGAGAAAGTACATATCAAATGCCAATGTAGTAATTGATATGAATTTGTTGGATTTGTAGCCAAACCTAACTTATACCAAGCATTCTATCAAGCTAATTGACTGAAAGGAGACAATTCTTCAAACAAAAAAAGTGATTAAGTATGTTCAGTAAAGTAGAATAGTCAAATAGAGAAAGAAGAAACTTGGGAACTTAAGGATGCAATGCATGCCCAACATACATAGTTTCATTAGTAATTAGTTACAATTTCATGGACAATATTTTCTTATGGGAAAGAAGAGTGAAATGATCTAGGTACCTAACCATAAGTAATTAATGTCATCTGAAAAAGATAAAAGTGATTTTAAATCTAGTTATTGTTTAAAAAGCAAAAAAATTTCATAAATACCAATTTGCTCTTAACAGGCACCAAAATTTTTAAATTTTTAAAAACATTTCAAAATTATGTAAATAAGATAAGGGAAAGTTTAGATATATTTTTGGGTAAGAATTTTACAAGTGAGATCATTAAAAAGGCAAAACTAATTAAATTAGCATATGTGTAAAACTAGGCCCTAGAGATTGCACTACATAGCACAATCTCATAAAAAAGTGGTCTTTAACACACTTCAGCTACATCCCCTTCACGACATCATTTTAATTTTCTTCTTCCATTTCAAAAACATAGATACTCTGTAAACCCCGGTAATCTCAGTAGTTAAGAAAACCCTGGGAGTTGAAAAGCGAAACCCTAATCAGGTTCAGTTTAAGTTTAGTGAGAGGAGCTTAGGAACCCTAAATCCGACTTTCCTTCGGTTTCATAATAAAAGAAGTCTTAAAGTAAATGAAATTGAATTATTGTTCTAAAGTATATTTTAGACCTTTGAAAGTTTTAAATTCGGGAAATTTTCAATTCCGGGCCTTTCCGAGCCCAATTACGGAAAAGCGTGCCCCGAGACCCCAAACTCAGAAAAATGTTCTAGAATATTCATTAGAACGTAATTTTATAAGGATTCCAAAAATATCAATTTTATAATTTTTCGGGCTATAAAAATTACAGTCATAGCCTTTTCCCGTGTTTTCGTTACAACCGGTTAAAGTAGATGTCTTGTCTACTATTCATAAGTACAACCTACACTATACACTACCCATTACCTATTCTTACATCCTTACAACTACTCATTTCAATTTTCATTTCCAAGAATTTTTTTTTCCTATCTAATTATTACATTTAATACATTTAATTACATAAAATACAAATTATCAAATTTCAAACACACACACACACATAACCCTTCCCCATGGCCGCACCCCCCTTCATTTCTACTTTTGATCTCCATTGGTATGTAGATTTTAAGCCTTGTTCTTTCTAAACCTTATAATGGCAAAGCTATTTCTTGTGTGTTTTCTCATTTAATCCCAATGAGCATATGCTAGGGACATGAAAACACTTGAACAAGAATATCAAGCCATCACAAGACATGGATCTAGTGTTTAAATGAGTTTTTGTTAAGATATTCTCTTGTTCATGCATGTAAAGTAGAGATCTTGCATATATTGATGTTCATGCCATGAAGCTTATGATTCATGCATTATATTTAGTAGATCTAATGTTTAGACATCCACATCTTCATCTACATGTATGTTCATATAGTTATTTTGATTTCCATGCATTGATGATCCTAAAATGTAGCCTTGCTCATGTATAGATACGTTAGCTAGTAGATCTTCATGTATAGAAGGCAAGAAAATTGAAAAAGAAAAGGTTTTGTTAGAAATGATTTGTTGGAAATTCGGATGAATTAGAACCTACTTTAAAACCACCAAAACCATTTTGAAACTCATATTTCACATGAAAAATGAAGGATATGTGCAATAGGTATCTTAAAGGAATGATTTTCATAAGTTTAGATGAGTTTAGGCATGAGGAAAATGTAAACAAGTAGTGGAGTTAGAAAGAAAAATATTGACATATGGATTTATAGTCGAATTCGTAATTTAGAATCATGCCTATATGAACACGTAGTATTTAAGTCTAAAGTGGATGTTTTATGAGTTAAATGAAATCTTTAGATGATAGATATATTGGAGCTCAATTTTTGACGCATTAAACAAGTTTCTCATAAAGAAAATGCAAGAAAATGAAATTTACAAAATTCGGATTTTCATAAGTAGTTTGTTCAAAAACATATTTACTCAATGAAAAATGTGGATTTTTATGCATAAATGAAGGTGATGACTAATATGGATGTTGGGAACTCATTTTCACTTAAATGATAAGTAAATTTCCAAGAATAAAATCATAAAAACCCTAGGGGATGTAAGGTTGGTAATAATAACTTTTTATAAGGGATCATTAAGGAATTTCTTAATAATTAGGAATTCATAAGAGTCCATCATCAAAGATCATCAAAGATCATCAAAATCATGCATATATTGAGTCCATTACATGATATTCATATTAGGAATTCATTCATATACCATTTATGCATGAATCATCAACTAGGAACATTTTTCATCAAATACAAAACAATTTTTTGGAATCGGAGAAGTTACGGAACAGATCTGATCCTACTGTTCCATGACCCTAATGTTTTCAAAACTTGAAAATAATATTACAATTGAATAGACCTTTCGAAGTAGGTAGAGATCGCTATAGAATTTGCGAAATTTCGAGTTAAAATGACCAAGTTATGGCCGTTTTAAGTCGGAGCTTCCGCAAATAGCGAGAATTCCGATTTCATGTAGTTTAGATACATAGCTCAAATTAGTTTAGTGATAAGATTCTTATTAGGTTATTCTTACTTGGTAGGTGATCCCGAGCAAGACAACACTTTACCGCCCGATTACTATTACTAAAAGACCGGCATACCATGGCCGAGTAAGTACTACTTCCACTCTCGATTAATGTTTGTGATTGTATTGTTAGTGGCACTAGTAGTGTAGGTAAAGATAAAAATGGAAGTGTATGATGGGGTATATGGGAAGTATATATTGTCTGTTGTTGATGTGTGAAATGGAACTTAAGGAATATCGAAACCGGGTGTTAAGCTATTGATTGATTAGCTAGCATTTTATATGGATTGTCTGTGGATAATTGCTGGTCACCTAAAAGAATCAAATTAATGTATATTTGACTTCAATTATAATTGGACTCATTCATATCATGACGGGGATGGAGCATTAGCATTGGTTGGTTTTTCGTGATCCATAAAACGAATATGTTAGTTAATCGTGATCCATAAAACGAAATTGTTGGTTAATCATGATCCATAAAACGAATTATTGTTCAGTTGACCGTGAGCTTAAACGGCGTCGTATCGCAGGATTCGTTAATCTGCTAACCCGGGATGGAGGGCATAAGTCCATCCACATATGATTTCCGGCTGGTCATATGTTTGTTAAACTCATTTGTCTGATACATACATTTGCGTCAATAATCACTTGTTTGAATGAATTGTACTTAATTGTGATATGGAAGTTCTTACTCACTAAGCTAATTAGCTTACGCCCCCCATAGTTTTTACTTATTGCAGCACGAGTTCATTTGGCTTAGACCGAGGCAAGCCACAACTCAGGTACCGGAGATAGGAGTTTCCCATAGAAGTTTGCCTCGCTTTTGTATAGACTTCCGTTGGAAACTAAAGGACTCTGGATGACTGTAACGAACTTAATATTATTTTGGAGGGGAATGCCCTTAGATTTTGTAAAGTATATTTATGTGTTTTGGCTTATTATCTATGGCTAATGAACGCCACATTAAACTTCTTAACTCCATTGGTTGAGTATTCTATTGTCGTAAAATGACGCTTTACATCTATATAAGACTCCCGAAGGGCTCGAATAGGGAATTCGAGAGTCTTATATAGTATGTGGCGGGCTGTTACGTTTAGGATACCTTATGGGGCGTGACATACTCTAAAGCTCTCTAGTGGATTAAAGGTAAGTAAGCATAGACCTTAAACCCTATTATTCCTTATGACTACTTAAACTAAGATTACTATGTAATTAGTGGGTTTATCTTGTGTTTTATTAGGAACACAAGGAATGAAAGATGATCAACCTTTTCTTTACACAAAAATACATGATTTGTCTTAGCTTCATACAATTTAGGCATTATAAGTAAAAATACTTTTCTTGTGTAACAATTTAAACTTCTAAAAATTGAGAAGTAAAGCTTAGCGGTCACCTTGGTTGAAGTAGTGGTTTAATCAAGGTAAGCATTGGAATAAGGTTCTTCAAGTGTGTGCTGAGTTTGATGGATTATGTGATGAAATGGAATTTGGAAATGGGTAGTGTACTAGTATGCTTTAGCGTATCTGAGTTTATAGTTGGGAGTTGTGTAGTTGATGTTGATTTGATGTCTAATAACTTGATTTATAAGGATGCACATTGGATATAAATGGTAATTTCTATAGCTTGGTTAATGAATTTTTGCTAGTGTCTTGTTCAAGAAATTTGATTTAGTGAGAGTATTTGATTGGTTACATCCGACTGGGTTTTGAATAATAGAATTCAATGGTCTGTTATGCCTATAGGTGTTTAAGAGTGCTTAAGAATACTAATTGGTTTAAATTATGACAAAAACATGTGGGATAACTTGATTTATGATTTAGGGTTGTTCTGATTTAATTTAATAAGTATAGATATGTTTGGAATTTAATGATGTATGGATGTGTTTTAAAGACAAAGGGGCATTACAAATCAATATGGATTAATTTGATAGGTTTTATAAAGAATTTTGGCATAATTAATAATTTATACCAGACGAGGGATTGGATGGTTTTAACTTAAAAATTTTACAATTCGGCAATTTTGACATATTTTCAAGATTTTAGGAACGTCAACTTGATGATTTGTTAAGCGATGGAATGATTATTCCAATTGTAATAATTGTTGGTAGTTTTGGCATAATAAAAGCTAGGTGACTAACATGGTGATGATCTTGGTTTGAGATGTAAAATGTGCATTTTGTGATGATGTGTAGAGTTGGAACGAAGGTGTTGTGGAGCAGTTATGCTGGTTTACTGTTATAATATTATTTTGAAATATGCTTTAGGTCTTAGAAATATCTAAATGACATGAATGCTATGTTTGATAAAGACTAGACGTAAAATGGATATATAGACCTCATGATCATATATGGTCTATGTTATTTTGATTGTTTGTAATGTACTGACATGATATGTGATATAATGTTTTTAGTGTAAGTTTACTTTCTTATCATGAGAATTGATTATGATATACGGCAAGAAAAATAAATTAGTGGTATGACATGAATGTAATAGAAAACAGAATGATATGTACAAGTGTGGATATAGCTAAATATAGTATAGGTTTAATATGTGCTTAAACTGGATATATAGTATGTTAGGTTATGTATTAGGAATTATGCTTAGTTTGATTGTGATAATTCCAGATGCTATAAAAATAATATTTGTATCAATTTTCTAGCATGTTATTTAAATACGTAAAATCTATATTAACAACGTAAATTACATTAGAAGGTATAAATGTTTGGGGGTAAATTCGCTTGAGATATCAACATTTCAAGTAACTAAGAAGAGAAATTAACATTTCACAAATTGAGCTTAACGGCATACCTTAAAGGAAAAAAAAATAGAGGAAAATCGATAAGAAACTAGTCAAACATTGATATCTTAAATTAGCTTTGCTAAGTGTTGATCCCTTTTTCAGCATGTTTATGATTAGGGATGTGCCAAAAAACGGATCGAATTATAAACAGAACCAAGCCAAATCGAACCAATCCGAAATTTTCGTTCTTTTTTGAAACAGTTCGATTTGTGGTTTGGTTCAATGAAAAGTAAACGGTTCGTAGTTCGTGGTTGGATTTGGGACCTTAAACCGAATCATATGGTTTGAACCGAGCTGAACCATTTGATATAAATTAAAAATATTATGTTTACTCTTAATTGCTTCATTAAAAAAATTAGTTGTTTTTAAAATTTGTGATTTAGATATGTATCATTTATGAGAATAAAATTAGATTTGTCATAATAAGTTTTAATTGTTATGTTGTCTGCAAATAAGATAGATTTTAGATTTTATCCTCTAGTATTTTAACTCCTGGATATATTTTTTTCCATCTTACTAATTAATCTACTTCTATTGTTTAGTTACTTATTGATTTATATAATTGGTAATGTGTTAGTTAGAAGCATACAACGAATTAAATTTTGTGTCTTATAATGAGATAACGTTTAGTATACCATCATAGTTCTAGATAATTTAAAAAAAGAGACTAGTCACAATTATAATTTTATAATGGATGAAATCCCTTCCCTTCGATAAGTTTTACATGTTTATTTGGTAAATGATTAATTTTAAATATTGCTGTTGTAAACCCCTAAAGTTTATTGATCACTTGAGCTTAAACCCTAATTAGAAAGTCAACCGGAAATCTTAAGGTCAACAAAACCCTAGTCAAACGTAACTGTTCAAATCCGGCATTCCCATTTAAGCAACCTAAGAAAGTAAATAAGAGATTAGTATGTAGAATAGTTCGTAATAACCTAAGAAAGCTTAAAAGTATAAGATTAGTTAAACCGAGATTCGTTTTGAGCACAAACGGACAGTTTTCGAAAAGCATGTCATGGGGCTCAGATTAGTAAAAATATTTTGGATATACCGTTAGACTAGTAAAAATATAAGGTTTTCAAAAATATCAGTTTCATAATTGTAAACCCGGTTTTTCTAATAACCAAGAAGACTCGAGAACCGGAAACCAAAACCCTAAACCAGAATAGCTTAAGATGGGAGTAAGACCTAGGAATCTTGAATCCGACTTTTCCTCGGTTTCCAATCAAGAAACTTTTGTAAGAAAATTTAATCTTGAATATAGTACTTGAATATATTTCAAACCAAGAAAAGATCAGATTTTGAGAAAATTTCAATTCCGGGCCTTCCCGAGACTCGTTACAGAAAAGCGTGCCCCGGAACTTGAATTTCGAAAAATTACTTATGAATACACATTTGAATCGAAATTAAATAAGGATTTCAAAAATATGAATTTCATAATTTTTCGGTATATGAAAAATACAGTTATAGCCTTTTTATTCGTATTTTCCTTACTACCGATAATTAAGTTGTCTTGATTACTATTTATTACTATTCACAAGTACAACCTACTACACTCACAAACCATACCCTACTCTTACATTCTTACAAACACTCCATTACATTTTCTTTTCCAAGAATTATTTGTCTCTAAATAATTATTACCATTTATGACTTTTAATACACAAATCTATCAAAACAAATTAAATAAAAAATCAAACCCCCTCTCCCCTATACAAGCCGGTGTGATCCTCCCAATTTAGCTCCATTTGTGCAATTTTTTATTATTTTTATCTCATTTAACTAATTTCACTTCATATATAAACACTTTTTCTCTCTCTCTTCATTCTTCTCATTTCAAAATATCCTAAAGGTGAAAAAAGCTCTCTTTCTCTCCCTCCCCTACTCCTCTTGCTGTGAGCCTCATTGGCTCATTTCACACACACACAACTTTTCTTTTTTTTTTTTTTCTTTTGTCTTCTATTTCAACCTTAGATAAAAGAACCCTACTTCTTTTACCTTTAGATCCTTGTAATGGCAAGGATATTCTTTTGTATTTTCATTTAAAGATCCCATGAGCTCTTACTAGGGACAATAAAATACTAATATAAAAATACCAAACCATCACAAGAGTAGATCTAGCATTTTAAACAAGATTTCATGCCATGAGCTTCATGATCAACATCTAAAATTTGTTTTGAACAAAAGACCTTTCATAAAAATTTAGTTTTATGTTTTTTTCCGATTTAAGCATTCAAGATGGTAGATCTATCATTTTACCATCCATATTCATGTAGGCATTTAAGATCTCATTTCTATTTTGAGTTTTGTGCATTAATAGTTATCAAGACCTTTGTCTTGAGTAAATAAGCTTGCTAGTATATAGATCTCTAGGTAGATGAGTCAAGGAAACCAAAAAGGAAAACTCTTTTCAAGAAATGAAATAAGGTAAATTCGGATGATATGCGAAACCTAGCTTAAAAACCCTTTTATCAACTTCAAAACATGTATTTTACAAGAAAAATGAGGCCTATAGGTGATAGATGATGTTTGGTGATAGTTTTCATGAGTTTAAATGAGTTTTTACCAAGGAAAATATTTAAAACAAGAGATGAAGTCCAATAGAAATTTTGAGTTGAAAGTTCTTGTAAAAAATTCGTAATACTCAATAGGTGGTTAGAAAACACTAGTTTTCCAATCTCAAAATGGTATTTTTTAAATAAATAAAGTCCTTAGGGTATAGATAAAGTAAATACCTAAAGTTCTAAGTATAAAATGCATTTTTCTTAAGAGAATCAACTTAAGAATGAGTTTTGCAAAATTCGGATTTTTGGATTAACCCTATTATAAGACTCACTTATAAGTTTATAAATGAAGATTTAATTAGAGAAATAAAGGCCTTAGGATATAGTTAATGTAAGGGTCAATTTTTCTTTAGAGTAAATAGAATTTTCCTAAGGAAAATCCTTAGAACAAGAAAGAGTGACCAAGTCTATCAAATCTACTAATTAACAAATGGCATGAAATGGTTTCCTAAGATAAAGGTTATTTAAATTCTTTTAATCTAAAAATTTATAAAAACTTAGGCACATAAGAATTCATATCATGACATTCATGGTAGGGAAATTCATTACCTTGACATTTATTTTAATTCTACATTTGGAAACCTCAAGAACATTCATGAAAATCACATTTTTGGAATCAACATACCTACTGGTCAGAACTGATCCTTCATTTCCGAGAATTAAATGTTTTCAAAACTTGATTTAAACATCATTTTAGAAAGCTCTTTCGAAGTAGATAGAAATTGATATAAAATTTGCAAAATTCCGAGTTAAAACGACCAAGTTATAGCCATTTTAAATCGGAACTTCGGAAATGACGCGAATTTCGATTTCACTAAGTTGTCTTAGAGTTTTGATATACTTAGATGGTAGAATACTTATTAGGGTGTTTCTTTGTGTTTAGGTGAACCCGAAGACGTCGAGTCTTTACCACCGGATTATTACTACTAAGAGACCAGCGACCTAATGGCGCAGTGAGTTTTCTCTTCCCAATTCGTTTATTGTATGTGATTGATAAATTAGTACACTAGAGTGTAGGTCAAGAGAAATGAATATGTATGATGGGGAATAATCGAAAATTGTATGCTGATGATGATATGAGAACTAAGAATAAGAATATTGAAACTAGGTGATAAATTCTGGTTGTGTAGCTGGTTAGGATGTACTGTTTGAGAAATTGTTTGATCGCCTGAATAAAATGGCTTAATCAACTATTTGGACTAATTCCAAATTCAGAATATGCATATCATAATGGGAAGGAGCATTAGCATTGGTTGGTTAATCGTGATCCATAAACGAAATTAATTGTTGGTTAATCGTGATCCAGAAACTAAATAATTGTTGGTTAACCGTGAACCATAAATGACATAAAGTTAGTACCGCAGTATTCGTAAATTTGCTAACCTAGGATGGAGGGCACAAGTCCATCCACATATGATTTCCGACTAGTCATATATATGTTGATATCATGTGTTTGGTGCATTCACTTGCTTGTATAATCACTTGCTTGAATTGTTGTGACATGAATGTTGTTGTGAGAGATTTCACTCACTAAGCTAGTTAGCTTACGTCCCTACAGTTTCTTCCTTTTGTAGCTACCAAATATATGGCTTAGACAGCATCACCCGACCGCACAGGAAGAAGAGCTAGGAGTTTCCCCTAGAAGTTGGAATTACTATTTAGACTTCCATAGGAAACTTCTAAGACTTTGGATGACTGTATAAGGCCACTAAATAATCTTTTGCGGGGAAATGCCCCTTAGTAAATGTAATATTTATTTATGCATCATGAGTTATATCCTACTGCTAATGTATGCCAAGTTAAGCTTTTATCTTCATTCGGACTTGTATTCTATTGTCGTAAAGGTGCGTCTTACATCTATATGAGCCCCTCGAAGGACTAAGGTGGTAATTCGAGAGTCTTGTATGGTATGTGGTGGATTGTTACGTTTAGGGTACCCTATGGGGCGTGACAATAATTTTTCAGTAACTAAAAATATCAGATATCGCAATTATATGAGTATTTTCTTACTACTGGGACATAAATTGTCATGTCTACTTTACATTACACTATTTACTACTATTCTACACTATTTATCTATCTCTACTTTTTCTTACAACTTACTCTTACAACCATGCCTCTATTTTCTTATAATTTTTATTTCCAATACAACTTCACATCTTTCATATCTTACTTTCATTAACAAAAATACAAAACAAATTAATTTCTCTCCCTCTCTTGCACTCAAGATTGTGCCGGCCACATCCCCCTCTCTCCTCAATTTGTTTTGTTTTTCAATTATTTAATTAACACAAATTTCCTCTCACATTTTTCTATAAATGCCCCATCTTCCTTTCACTTCCTTCACACCTTCCATAAATTACTCTCTCAAAATTTCTATAAGAGTTCTCTCTCAAAGTTCTCTCAAGTTTAGTCTTCATAGGTAATACTTCTTTAGAGTTTCCTTTATGTTCATTGACTTAGTATGAGCTTAGTGTTTTTTCTAAACCATGAAGGTTAAAGAAAGCAACAATATGTTCATACTTTGTTTTTTTTTTTCATGAATCTATTTTCCTTTATATTGCTTTCATATATATTTAACTAAATATATCTATGTAGCTATATATATATATATATATATCTTTTAGAGCATATAAGCTCTTTTTTTGCAATTTATTTACTTTCCTTGTAATTTATTTACTTTCAAGTTGTTTTAAGACTAGTCTTTCTAGTCTTAGACTTGTCCTCATCAAGTCAAAACAGTTTTTTTTTTTCTTTTGGACTTGTCTATTCTTAGTCCGGCATACCTTGATGAAGCTAAGGTTCCAATACTTGACTTATTTCTTTAATTATTATGTCTTTCTTATGTTTTCATAATTTTATGATTCATATTCGTGATCATGCATGATCATATTGATTTTTTCTCAACAAGATAAAGGAGGAAAAGTTTTCTTAAAATAGAAATTCTTCTCTAAAAATAAAAGTAGGAAGTAATTTCATAAAAATTTAGGAATTTACCTTATAAACATTTTCTAGAAATTTAGAGGAGTTCATTATAAATTTTAAGAACTTAGGAATTTTTTTAAAAAAAACATACATACACTTTACAAGTCATGAAATAGAAAGAAATTCTTGATTAAACAAAAGCTTTAACTAAACTTTACTTTTCATCAATACTAGTTGACAAAATTTTCCTTTCATTAAAGAAGAATGATCATAAGAAATAAAGAAATTATTTCTACAAATATAGAATCATTACTACCTTTCAAAAAGTATTAACTAAGCTTAGAAAATAAAAATCATTCTTTGAAATTCAAAAAGGAATAAGGAAATAAAATTAAAGAAAAGAAAAATACTCATTTAAAACAAATTGAGATATTTTCTAGCAAGATAAAAGAAAATTTTCAAAAGTTTCATTTTTCAAAAATCTTTAGAAGACTTTACTTTTACCATAAATTCATGGTTGAGACAACTTCATTAAATTCATACATTTGATATGAGTCAATAATTATATGTAAATACATTTCAAAGGTTTTACAAGCTATAATAATATCTATCTCTTTGATATGAGTTTTTATAAAATGATGGAAGCAAGTTTTGTGAAAATTCGTGGTGAATCTGATCACCACTATTTCGGAGCTCAAACAACTTAGTTTGATGAAAATAGTTTTAGAAATATATAGTTCTTTTTGAGTAGGTAGAAAATGGTATATAATATGTGAAATTTTGAGTTTAAATGAGCAAGTTATGGCCATTTTAAGTTGGAAATTCCTTCAATGCGATTTTACCGCGAATTCAAGATAGATTTAGAATCTTTTGAAATAGAAATTCTATGAAAGACTCATTTGGGGTATTTCATCTTGTTTAGGTAAAGGAGGAACCTAAATCGCATTCCTGGAAGATTACTTCGACTAGGAGCGATCGTCATGGAGTGAGTTAATCCTTTACTAGTTACATTTCCTTGTTTGTGCTTGTAAGTAGTTGCACTAGAAAATAAGGAAAAAGATAAATGAACAAATATTATGTGATTCGGATTTATGATTGGTTGAATATAAGTTAAGAATATCGAAAGAAGAATTGATGAATAATTTATGATTTTCTTGCAATGATATGATGAATATTGATTTGATCACCTTTAACTTGAACTTGACAATAATGGAATAACCTTATATTGAAAACGATTCATGCATATCATATTTGTGAGTCACATTTATTTTTCACTACTATCCTTCGTGTGAGGAAACGAGGAGTTATAGTGGTGGCTAGTAGGAGTCGGAAAGTCTACATGGGCACGTAGGAGTTGGAAAGTCTACATAGACAAGTAGGAGCTGGTAAGTCTACAAGTATTGATGGTCGTATGGGCCAGTAACCCCCAACCCCTGACATGGAAGGCGTAAAATCTATGCTATACACGGTTTCCGGTTAATCGTGTGTATTTTGTTTGCTCATGTATTTGGTGCATTCTCATATGATTGTTTAAATACTTGTGTGATTTATGGAAATGTTTTATAGATGAGAGTTATCTCACTAAGCTAGTTTTTCTTATACCCCTATAGCTTTTTGTTACAGTATGATTACTTGTGGTTGGCACCAAGGAGCCTCGTTTGTCAGGTGTGAGCCAAAGCTACTAAGAGTTTTTGGGAGAAGTTTATATGTACTTAGCTTTTTGTTACAGTATGATAATGGCTTAGTAAAGCGAGAATATTATAACGGGGGAATGCCCCCAAGAAGTTGTACAAGACTATTATTCCATTGAATATTACATGTTTATCTACATAAGTTCTTGCATGCTTTTATTATCTGCTTAAACATAATATCCCTATGAGTCTCCTACTATCTTAGAAGCACGCCTTGCATATAATAAAGAAGATCCTACGTGACTAAGGTTGTCATTCATTAGCTTTAATATTATGTGCTAGGGATGTGCAAAAAAAACTGATGAAACCAAAAAACCGAACCAAAACCGTAAAACCAATCCAAAAAATATGGTTAACCGATCCATTGGTTTTGGTTTAGGATTACTGTTTTTATTCTTTCTAGTTTTCGGTTTCAATTTCGGTTTGTAAGCACAAAAAACCGATGGTTAATGGTTAACCGTTTCAATATTTATAAGTATATTATATATAATTTACATACACATATAATAATTTTTAAATATATATAGATATAATTTACATATATATATATATAATTTACCAATGTTAATATTCCTTGGATTTTGATTAAAATACTATTGTCCTATATTTGATAGAGTTAATGTGGTCATTGATTTGGTTTGATTTTATTCATAATGATACATCCAAAGGTTTGTTTTTCCTCTTTTCTTTAATTTGAGTTTTTTTTAGCTCTTATAATATATATATATATATATATATAATTTAAAAAAAACTCTATGATAAAGGCTAAAAATTAAGATTTGTTGAAATTATCAATTTGATTTGTTGAGACCATTACGTTAAATGGTTAAAAACCGAAAAACCGAACAAATTAATTGAATAAAACGGTTCACCGTTAAGGCGGTTAACCGTTTATAATGGACTGCTTAAGGATCGAAATATTAAAAAACCGATTATTATGGTTAGGTTCAAAAAATAGGGCCACGGACCGGTAAATCGATCCGTGAGCACCCTTATTATATGCGGCGGACTATTACGTTTAGGGTACTCTTTGGGGCGTGACAGTTGTTTATAAAGAGCATTAATGATAAGAAATATATAATGAAAGTTTTTCCATATAATATATTTTTATTTTATAAATAAAAATGGTTTAAACCACAAATCGAACCATACCAAACTTTTTTTTATTCGAAAAAATTATGAATTAAACCGTATGGTTCGGTTCAAATTAAAAAAAAAAATTGAACAGTAAAATATGGTGCTGTGCGGTTCGGTTCAAGGAGCAAACTGAACCGTACCATACACACCCCTATTTATGATACATTAATTCCTCTAACCATTTGAAACCTTAATATATTAAATGAATTCACCCTCTTTTAGTTTAATTAACCCTATATTAATACGAATTCAATTTAACCAATGAGTTAATTAATTATGAGATGTAGAGCTAGACACATTATAATTAGATTATGATTAATATGAACCTAATAATTGAAATTTAACATAAGGAATAAGACTTGATTGATGGACTTTACAATTTATTTGTGGAAACTTAATAACCAAAGCCACAAAATATAGCCTACTAAGAATTGGTTTAACATAAACACAAAAAATTCCTAACCTTTGTGACAAATCAGGCAACTTGATTGATATAAAATTGACAACTTAGAAATATAAAATAAATGCTTATCCTTACCTAATATGGCCTAATGTCCCGAATTATAAATATGTCCTATCGATTCATAACCCCATGGATCACAACTAAGTTATCCATAGACTAAGAATAACAATTAGGAGAAATTGATGATAATTATGAGATATTCTAAGTTGAAATGGCAGAGTGGTCATAGGATGAAGGCCATGTTTTGTTATGCTGAGATCATGTTACTTATTTGGATTTTATTTAAGTTAAAATGATGATTGTTGAACTAGAATTGGACATGTATGGCATGGGCTTATGTGCTTGATATATTATCGGATTGGATTTTGTTGCTCACTTTTTACCATTTAAGGTACTGAGGATAATTTTTTGTGTATATGTTTCTCCTTGGATCATTGAGATATGAGTTTAAAGCAAGCCTTGAGTTTGTAGATGGTGTGATCACAATTTTGGTGAATGATAACATTTTCCTAATTGGATTTTTTATATAAGAGAAAGTTGTTTAAAAACTATATGCAAAATATGTGAATGAATGCTACTTATACTATTCAACTTTAACTTTTGAAGGACCTCTAGGACCTAAGCTTTTGGATGTGGGTCCAACTCATTTTTTAGGGCTTGGTGATAGTTATGTTTATAAATAAGTATTATTGTCACACCCCGAAATAAGGTCTAGGTGTGTCTAGTGCCATATATAATACCTTATGCACAATACAAACAGGATACCTTAAAAGAAACTGTTTATTTAGGACACTTGCTAGCCAATTTTAGATTCTGAAAACAATTGGATTTAGGAGCGGTAAACAAATAAACTTTTAAAAAACATTTCTTATTCTACTTTCATGTAGATCAACTTTCATAAACAAACCACACCATCAAGTATCTCAATATAATACCTATTTATGATGGTAAAATAAAGCTTTAATGTTTAAATTACAAAACCATGGGCTCCATGACTAGGTCTTTAAAGAGAATACAAACTTCAAAATATAAATCTAGTTCTTAAACAAAATAAATTAAATTAAAATAAAATAATGACTCGAAGCCTAGTATAATAGCAACACAAGCACATATGAGATGGCACATATACTTATTTTAATGCATGCATCAATCAACAGTTTATATCTTTGATTAAAGTGAAGCAAATTAACATTGTAGCAGTCACACTTTGAGATCATGCTACTAGGAATTTAGTAATCCTTAGTAGCATCAACTGCTTAACGAGTTGATATAATCGACCTGAATACTTATATCTCCTATATGACCATCTAAGAATAATAGCTTCATCTAAGGTTCATAGCTGTTGTACATTTTTATTTATCTTAGTCCATAACATTATTTATTTAACCGGTCCCATAACATAAACTAAATCATGTTACTTCATTCTAAGCTTAAGCAAACGTTACACTGATATCGTTTATCTTGTTAGCTACTTGTCGAGCCACTTATGAAATATTTTTATTAATGATAAAGGTTGGTCTAAGTTCATAACTGTTGCACATCTTTACTTAGCTCAGTTCATAACATCATTTAGTTTAACCGGTCCCATAAATGTGCATTAAATCATGTTTCTTCACTCTAAGCTTAAGCAAACATTATGCCGATACTATTTACCCTATTAACTACCCGTCAAACCACTTATGAAATATCATTATCAATGATAAAGGTTGGCTTAAGCGCTCGAAGAACTACCTATGACTCATCAAATCAACAATATGGGGATAGCTTAAGCACCTAACTACCATGCTAACATCACCAAGTAAGGTTGTCATTCCCTCAACTAGATTCAACGACATCGCACAAGCAACAACCATTAATTAAGTTGTCTTTAAGTTTTGATTTATTCTAATATGCCTATCCTAGCACTCAACACACAAGTTATGTATAACTTATTCTTTATCCACAATCTAAAATAAGCAGACAATAGATCAACTATCCAAATCTGTTCTAGAAGGTAAACTCATATAAGCAATTAAATCAATTATAAACTTACATCAAACTTATATTAGAAACTCTTTTGATCAGACACTAAAGTAGGAATGCCACCATGGCTGCGAAAATTGCCATGCCAAGATATGAATAGTTCTCTATTATTTATCAAATCATTTATTTTCCTTTGCTTATAAATAATTTATTTTAAAATTATTAATGCTTATTATTTATATAATTCTTTTGATAAATTTTTAGCTTATAGGAAATACTTATTTTCTTAGCAAACTTTCCTTTGAAAACAACATACTCTTTTTATTAAACATGGTTTATCCTAACATATTAATATAAGCCAATTACAAGTTATTGAGCCTATATTAACTTAATTTAGCCAAGTTGATTAGACTTAATAATTTAATCTAGTTACTAAGTCATATTCAGTTATTTCACTAAGACTATTTAATATCTTATGTGATCATAATTTGTCTAGTTCATTTTAGCTTACTAATGTACTTTAAGTCAAATTGAATTAGACTTTTTAACTAAGTTTATTTTATACTTTCAATTAGGGTTGGGCAAAAAAACTGATCGAACCAAACCAATCCAAACCGAAAATATGGTTTTTTTCATGGTTTGGTTTACAATTTTTCAAATCCGAACCAATCCGTAAATTTATGGTTTGGTTTGGAAGGTAAACCAACCGATCCGTAAAACCAAACCAAACCGTTTTAGAAAAATATAATAATATTTTACTATATGTTTATATGATTTTATTTGATATTTATTATTTGGTGAATATTATTAAAATCAACTTGTCCTTTTAAAATTTTTTTAAGCTCATGATATGTAATTTTTTTTTTTATGATGAACTATTGTTTTTTTTAATAGCTTTTAACTTTGTAAAGTATGAAATTTATTTATTCGGTTATAAACTTTCATTATGTATTAATTATTTAATATATTTTGTCAATTGGTCATTTTATTTATTGATGAATTTTATTGATAAATGATTTTTTATTTTAGCTAAATTATTGGTAGATAATTGACATGATGGTTTATTAAAAATCATAAATTATAACTTACTATGTATTGGTTAGTGAATATATTTTATTGGTTGATAATTGATTTTATAGAGAATTAAGATTAAAAATATGATGAATTTATAAATTATTTTGTCGTGGTTTATAATATCAACTTTGTAAAATGATTTAAATATTTAAGAATCTACACAAATGTGAAAAAACTATAATAAGAAAATTTTTTAGTTAGAATTTTGATTTAAATCGTAATCCAAACCGAACCAAATGGCTATTTAATGGTTTAAAAAATTTATAATCTGAACCAAATCATTACTTTAGGGTTTAGTTTGGGATGAAAAAAAAACCAAACCATAAATTATGGTTTGGTTTAGTTATAGGAAAAACTGAACCAAACCGATCCGTGCCCACCCCTACTTTCAATCTATGTTAAATCTAATTAACTATTAAACCTATTAATCCAATTAGCTCATCATGAAGAAAACAAAAGAATTCGACATGAAAAAGGACAAACATGAAGGACTCTAGAACTAAATGGGGTTGCATGGAGGGTTATATCAACCAAACACCTCCTCAAACGGGCCTGTATGAAGGACTATTTGGTTCTAGGACGAGAAACAGAAAACCAAACACCCCTCTAAACGAGCCCCTTCAAGAGCCATTTCAACCCAGGAACTTTACACAAAAAGTCAAACACCCCCTTAAATGGGTCGTTTGACAGACCATTTGAACCTCCATGGCTTTCCCTTGTCTTTTAACCCTAATTTAACTCCCTTAGCTACTTGTTTTACATCATAATTCTAACAAAACAACCTAACAAACAGTAAAAAAACTTATATAAAGTCTATCTAACATTCTTAAACACATATTACTCATAATCATTGAACTTTTAGTTCTAACATGCATAAACACACCTAGGTTTTTACAGACATGATTATATTTTAGAAATCTACTAATTTTATCAAAAACCTTGCATATATCTCGCACTAATTCATCATATCCATGCATTTGAAACCATTAATTAAAAAAAAAAAAGTAACTTATTTGTTTAGCAAACAAAAACTACTTGATTTTCATTACTACTCTTCTTTTCTTGTTGATAAAGCTACTTTAAGCTTATTTTCCATCTCCTATCATCATTTTTAACTTCAATTTCTTATGATCTTCTTAAAACTGAGATTTAAAGTTGAAATTTAAGAAAGAAACGAAAAAGAAGAAGAAGAAGAAAAGCGAAATATTGAGAGAAAAGAAAGAAAAGAGAAAAGGAAAGGAAGAGGAAGGCAACAAAATGATTAAAGAAAAGGAAAGAAAAGAATAAGGATAAAAGAAATTTAGTGATATTTATGGATAAGGGATTTGAGTTTAAACTTTTTAGATAATTTTCTTAAGTATTAAAAATAATTTGAGATTCTATGTAATAGAAATTAACAACTTGAATAAAAAATCTAGCTTAAATTTAATTTGTGAAAAATTGATATCTAGTTTGAGTTTAAGCTTAAGAACTGATATTTTTAAATAGGCAGTTTGATTCAAAATTTATGGGGATTAAAGAAAATAAAATTTAAACTAAAGTCTGAGGGTTTAAGAACTTACTAAACATTTGGATTGCACATTTAAAGGTTTAGGGATTTGAAAATGAAAGAAGAAAGAGTTTAAATTGAAAACTGAAAGAGATGATGAAATTTAATTTTTTGGAATAGATAGAAAAGGAAAATATACAAAATGAATGGGTATTTGAAATCTCAAATTTCAATTAAATCTATTTACTAATTCAATTATGTTAACCTATCTAATCATACCCTATCACTAAATTTGCTTGATTTATTTAACTAAACTTATTCAAGTTCAATCTCTAAATTAAACTTAAATTAAAATTCAAAATTAACCACCAATTATTCCATTTAATTATGTCAATTCCAACTTAGATTAGTGAAATTTTGGGCATTTCAATTATCATGCAAATCTTATATTTTTTATAGGTAATTTTATAGGTTTTTGTAAGCATATAAATAATGGAAAAGCAAATGCAACTTAAAAATTTCTAAAATTTAAATTATGATACATGAATAAAATTTTTAGAAACCCACTTAATCATTGGAAGCTCTATCTATATGTGTGTATGTATATGTATATCACTTAAATGATATATGTGGTGAAGCTAGTGCACCCTTTATGCATTGGGTGTAATAAAAACAAAAATACAAACTTTACCATCATGTGCACTAGGTTATATATGTAGTTTAATTTTGGTGAGAAGGTCAAACCCATAAAGACTAGGTATTGTGATTACCAATAAGCTTCCATTTCCTATTATTTATCCTAAATCTAAATAAGCAAGTACAAGCAAGAAGCAACTAAAACTAAGCAATCTAAAACAATAGCAATTCTAAGTGTTCAACAAGATTTTGAAATAAAACCTAAACTATGAAATCCCCACTTGGATTGCCTCTGTGATATCAATATCAATTTTAAGCTTATTTATCGATTTCTTGATTGGTGGAATTCTCAATTTAAGTTAATATCTTTTTGAGATTATAGACCCTAAATTCAAGTTGCTTGATTGAAATTTCTTCCTAATTAAAACCTCTAAAATTAAATTATCATTATGTGAATTCCACTATTATGTTTGACCTTAATCCAGTAGAATTATATCTTTTATCTCTAAGATTGCATATAATTCCATGTAATCATGCAGTATATTCACACACTTGACCACCAGTTTATAAAGATTTAATGACCAAGCACACATGATTAGACGGAAAAAAAAAAACGACTCCATTGAAAATAAAACTGTAAGCCTTGGAAAATTTCAGTAAATAATTCAAAGATGAACTTCGAAAATAAACCCTAAAAATCACTCTAAATTAAAACCGAATTTCGACAAGTCCTAAATCATGAATGAATCCAAAAATTTCTTAATCATGAGAAAATGAAAATCCTTAAAAATAAAATAAGAACTCAGTGGTCTTCAAATTTAAAACCACTGCGTACAAAAAATTCCATATTTAACTTCGACTTATAAAAACGGGTAATATAAAGCCTCAAAACAAATTATTAAAAAGCAAATAACGATTGACTTTCGAAAATAAAACCCAATTCAAGAATTCCGAAAACATTAAAAGATGTTAAATACTTACAAAAATGAAATGTAAAATAATTTCTCAAATTAAATATGTTGTATAAGCATAAAATATCAGTTTCCAAATTGGCAAGGATCTAAACTGGAAAATCACCCGAAAACCCTAAGTGGAATAAAATAGTTTAAGTCCGGCAATCTAGCACCCCTAACCCTAGAGGCCGACATGTAGTTTAAATATGTAGAATAGCTCATAGTAATATAAGTTTTCTTAAAAATATCAGATTGGTAAATTTTTTTATATTTTCGAACCCGTTTGGATACAGACTTCGAAAAGCGTGTCTCGAGGCTCAAGACATCAAAAACATACCAATAGTACCGTTAGACTCATAATTTCATAAGATTTCTAAATATATCAGTTATGAAATTTTTCGGGTTATAAAAGTTACAGTTATAACCTTTTTATCGTATTTCCATTATTACCGGTAATTGATTAGTCTTTTGCACTATTCATTTTTATTCCATTAAAAAATTTTATTATCTTTATAAAGCCTTATATTATTAGATAAATATTTTATATATTATAGAAAATTTTGTTTTTCTAAAATTTAGTTAGTTCGGGCTTTTACGGGATCAGATTCTGTTTAAGATCCGATACTAAAAAAAAATAAATTAATTTAATATTTGAAAAACTATTTTGAAAAATATTTTTATTCTCATAAAATAATTTTTTGAATTTTTCGGGTTATAAAAATATCTTTTATAGCCCATATATTCCGATTTTTGCTCATAACCGATACAAACTGTTAAAATACTAAAAAAATTAAAAAATTATTTTAATTTTAATTATGAAAAATCTGCTACCAAATATTTGAAATAAATTTCTAATTTTATTTTATTTTAATTATTTATTAAAAAGTACTTTTACAACCTATTACTTTAAGTACACCTTACACATATCATTTCCTTTTCACTTCAATCTTTCTACGCATTTAACCCACACTTCATGGCAGATTTTTCCCATTCTTTATGGTTGCCATTGTCCTTTATTTACTCCATTTGACCAATTTAATTATATTCCACTCCTTCTATAAGAAGCTACATACACATTTATTACACAAATTCAAATTCAGTCATTTCAACCAAAATTTCTCTCCTCTCTCTCTCCTATGGTTCACGTGCAGTAGCCCCTCCCTTGGCGCCTTGTTTTATTTTTCCTCTTCTTTATTCAATTAAAACACTCATTTTCTCTCTCTCCTTCATTTACACACTTTCCCTCTTTCATTCTTTAACATTTTCTCTCTCTTTTTCCTCTCTTTTTCTCTTCTGCTTGTTCTTGTTTCCTCAAGAACACAAGCTGCCCCCTTCTTCTTCCATGGCTTCCACACTTCATTCTTAAGGATTTTCTAAGCAAATATTCTTCGCAAAGCTCCATAGGTGATATAGGTAAACGTTAATAAAGGTTTCATGCATCAATGACCTTCCATAAGCTTAAAAGCTTAGGAATGATCCAAAAAATGAAACACTCTTTTTCTCCACTTTTATTATCTTGTATTTCAATTATTTTCTGTTTAAAATTGTGATATATTAGAGATCTAACTTTTTGTTAGCCTTAATTTTTGTTTATTCCATAGATCTTGCTATTTATTATTATTTTTGTTATTGCTTATGATCTATGCATATATTTCATTCACATGTGTTCATGTATTTAAACTAGTTTAGAAGACTAGATCTAGTGTTTTGGAGTTCATAATGTTAGACTTTGTTTTATGTTCATGGATGACTTGTAATAGCATGATGATGGAGGAAGTTGTAGGAAACTCTAAGATCTATTTTATTTTCAACAAAAACAACTTTTGAAAATTCGAATGAAAATGGAACCTATTTAGAAAAGGGATTTTTCAACTTCAATATGTGTATTTTTCATTTAAAATGAAGGGCTTAGGGTATAGACAACATAAATGAATGATTTTGATAAGTAAGTTTAGATCTATGAGTTTAAAGTTTATTTCACGGTTTCATTTAGATGTATGTTCATATTATGTGTAGATCTTAGATTTGAACTTGAACAAAATTTGTGAAATTCGTATTTTGACAAGACCCCCATTTAGAAACCCACTTTCAAGTGTCAAAATGTAATTTTTACTTAAGAAAATGAAGGCTTAATATGTGTAATCATCAAGACTTCTTTTACAAGAATCAAAAGTGATTTTCAAAATAAAAATTCTATTTTCGGATTTGGCCAAGGCCTATTTTAAAAACATGTTTTCCAACTCAAAAATAAAGTTTTTATTTAAGAAATGAAAGGCTCTTAGGTAGGATATGTAAGGAATGGATTTTCATGAGCTTAGATAGATTTAATCAAAAGATATGGCCAAAAATAAAATTTCTAAATTCGGATCCCAACCAAGACCAATTTTTAAAACCCATTTATCAACTCCAAAACTCATGTTTTATGTGAAAAAATGAAGTATATAGGTAATAGATATCATTAAGCAATGATTTTTGCAAGTTAAAATGAGTTAGGCATGAGTAATGTGTAAAACAAGTAATGAAATTAAAATGGAAAATTTGAGTTAGTGATCAAATTGTCAAATTCGTAATTTGAGATGATGCATATGTAATCACTTAGTATTTGAGCCAAATTGCAAGTTTTATGTGGTAAATGAAGTCCTTAGACAATAGATATAGTGAAGCTTCAGATTTTGATGCATTAAACAAGTTTTTCAAAAAAATATGCAGAAATGAGATTTTTCAAATTCGGATGTTGTGAAAAGCTTGTTTAAAAACATATTTGCAAAATGTAAAATGCAAATTTTTGTATAAGAATGAAGTCCTTAGTGGTTATGTATGATTGAGCCTAATTTTCTAAATATCAAATGATTTTTACATAAAAATTACTCAAAAACCAATTTTTACCAAATTCGGATTTCGGAATCAACCCTACATGAAAACATGTTTACAAAGTGCAAAATGGAAATTTTTATGTAGAAATGAAGGTTATAAGCAATATATATAAATGACTCAATTTTAACAAAAATAATTATATTTTCTTAATAAATAAATCCAACAAATGGAATGATCAAAGTTAGAAAACTAGATTTTTCATAAGTAGTTGTTATTAAGGCTTGCAAAATAAAAAGTTATAAAATTTCATTTTAGCAAAATCATCAAGATCATGCATACATTAAGCTCATCTCATGTCATTCATGTTAGGAAATCACTCATATTGCATGTACAGCTAATTTATATAGTAGGACATTACAAACCTTTACAAAACTATTTTTTGGATTCGGAAATGGTTACTGCCCTAATATGATCCGAACTTTTCGAAGCTTCAAAGTTTTCAAAACTTGAAAATAATATTAGAAATAGATAGATCTTTCGAAGTAGATAGAAATCGATATATAATTTGCGAGATTCCAACTTAAAATGACCAAGTTATAGCCGTTTTATGTTGAAATTCCCGCTTAGGACGCGAATTATGAATTTGATAGTTCGTATGAAGTCGTTGGATTAGTTTGAGTTGAAATACTTATTAGAGTATTTCTTCCTTTTTAGGTGATCCCGAAATTCATGATTCCCTGCCACCGAATTATTATTACTAGAAGACCGGTGATCCAATGGCCGAGTGAGTTTTCTCCTCATTTTGATACCTTGGTTGTGTTTGTAGCTAGTTGCATTAGAATTATAGGAACAAGATAAAAATCGATATGAATGGGGATGGGATATGTGATGAGACTGTGTTGAATGTATGCCAAAGAATACTAAAGCATATCAAAACCACGATTTGATTGAATAACTGTATCGTTCATATTATTTCTATTACATGTGTGATATTGGTTGGTCACTCTAAAGAATGTATAAATATTTTTGACATAAGCAAAAAAATTAAATTGGTCATGCATCGCATCGGACATATTGCATTTGGTAGCGTGCTACTCTGTAGTCGATCGGTATGGTCCGAGGACTCGTTTGGAAAATGAGACCCGGGATCAGAGCTCACTCATAGGAAACTAAGGCGCACCAGGGATGCATTCCATGTGTGAGCCTAGCCGAGGCGAGTGCTATGAGCCGAGGGCTTGAGGACTAGCAGCGGTCGTGTAGACTTCAATACCATCCCTCCCAAGATACGGAGGGCGTAAATCCGTTTTGTGTGTGGGTTCTGGATACCCATACATAATTGTTTGCTCATGTGTTTGTTCATGCATAGCATATGGTTGATTAAACTTGCTTGTTATGGTACAGAATTAAGGAAATTCTCACTAAGCTAGTATAGCTTTATACCCCTATAGTTGTTTAAATGAACATGTTATCTCAAGAATGCAAAATAGGGACTAAACTGGTTGGAGCCGGGAATGACTCTAGGATTTTGGCAAAGAATACGAATGTTTGAAGTTATCAGCTAGTTTATGATTTGTCTTATAATAGTTTATGTAGAGAAGTCTATGGATGAATGTAATCAAAGTTGAATGATTTGTATTTTGAAGTATAGTGATTTGTATCTAAAGTATAGTAAATTTGCATTTCCTTTATATTGTTACTCAATTGTATCAACATAAAATGTATCATTCCGATGTGTCTCTTTTATGTGTTAGACGCCTTGTACGTAGTATGGAAGCCTTCGCGTGACTGAGGTGGTCATTCTTAGGCTTTAATATTGTGTACAGCGGACTGCCATGTTTATGGTACCCTTTGGGACGTGACAAAAACTGATACTTTTGTCACATAATTCCCCTAGGGTTAATCTGTGCTTAGATATCACAAATTTACTCCTTCCATAAATGTAATCTAGAAAACATAATGAAGAGTAAAACATAGGAAATCCATAATCTAAATCTTAGAAAAGAATTGTTTCTTCTCCTTTGCTCTTGAATCTCCTTCAATATCTCTTCATGTCTAATGATGGAAATGAACCAATCAATTTGTATGCTTCTCTCTCTACCTTTACAAGGACATATACATGCATATATATACACAACTAGAGACTTGAGCATTACTAAATATTTTAGGAAATGCAGTAAAGGTTGTGTACTTAATCACACTCCTCCTAGAGTGAAATAAATGAAAAAAGAAAGAAAAAACAATCTTTCTATCGAGAGTTGTAAGCACCTAGATTTTTCGGTAATATAAGTAAATCCTAGAACCGGAAGTCAAACCGGAACCCTAAAGTTAATCCAGTTCTATGATTAGTCCAGTGGATCTAGATTTGGTAATCCCGTGTGCTTAAACCTTAGACAACAAAATTAAGATAATTGTGGAAAATGGTTCGTAATAATATAGGAAAGCTTAAAAATATCAGATTCATAATTTTTCCAGTGCCTTTCGGATGCGATTGGGATCAATTTTCAAAAACCGTACCTTGGTGCACTAGATAGTCAAAATATTTCGACAATATTATTAGACTCGTAAAAATATAAGGATTTCAAAAATATCAATTTTAGAATTTTTCGATAACTAAAAATATCATATATAGGCCGTTTACGCATATTTTCTTTACTATCGATAATTTAATTTTCTAGTTTACTATTCATAGTACTATTGCTACTATTCATTACTATTTCACTATCTCTACTTTTTCTTACACTCTATTTTTACACACTATCATACTTATACCTTACAATTTACCTTCTCCATATAACTTTAATCACATCATACTTTACATATTATTTCTTTTTATTACAAAACAACAAATAAATAATTTTCTCCCCCCTTTACAAGCCAAAACCGATGCCCCACACCCCATGCATCATCAATTTATTTTCTTTTTCATTTTATTTAATTTTACCTAATTTCCACTTCAAAACTCTATAAATACCCTTCCTCCTTCATTCTTTCACACAACTCATTTTCTGCTAAAACTCTACCAAAATTACTCCACAAACATCTCTCTCAATACTCTCTCAACTTTCTCTTCTCTTCATAAAACTATTTCCTACATAATACACAACCCATTCTTTTCTCTTCAACAAATACATAACCTTAGGTAAATTTCTTACACATACTCATCATGTTCAATAACTTAGCATGAGCTTAGTGTATGTTTCTTAACTCATGAGAGTTAAAAAAGCAACAATATGTTCATGTTTTGTTTCTGTTCATGTTCATGTCTTCCATTATGTTGTTTTATTATTGTTATTATTATTTGCTCTAATCTAACTTCTATATAGTATTATGTATATTATGTATATATATTTCTTTAGAGCATATAAACTCACTTGTTATTTATTTATCTCTATGCTTTGCAATTTATTTATTTATTTCATGCTATTATTAATACTAGTCATTCTAGTCTTAGACTTGTCCTTATCAAGTCAAAACAATTTTCTTTCTTTACTTTTCTTTTCCTTTTGGGACTAGTCTATTCTTAGTCCCGGATACCTTGATGAAGCTAAGGTTCCCAATACTTGACTTTATTATTATACTCTTATTTACTATTATACATATCTTATCTTATTATGTGATATTGTTATATATCTCATATCTACATAATCTCATTCATGCATGAACATATTGATATTGTCTTAACCATAATTAAAAGAAGTTTTCTTAAGTAATAAAAAAAAAAAAAAATCTCTTTAAAATAAATTTTGTCACATAAGAAATGATATTTTCATGAAAACTTAAAGTTTTATCTTAACAAATATTTTCTAAAGTTAGACAAGCTTAGCATAAGTTTTAGTAATAATACTATATGAGATTTTATCAAGGAACACATAAAATAAAGTTATCACAAACTCTCTTTTCAAACCAATGAAATGAGAAAGTTTGTTTAAACTTAATTCTTTGTTTAACAGAAGTTTTCTTAAACTCATATGTAAAGCTTTCATCAAAATATTAAGGTTTAGATAAGTTTTACAAAATCATTTAAGGATGGATCTTTTTAAAGATGAATATTTACTTAAGAACTAAAATTAGAAGAACACTATTATTTTAAAATGTTAGGGAAAACTAAGAACAAGTGAACTTAAGAAACTTTAGTCGTTACCAAGAAATTTAGAAAAACTACATTTTTAACTATTAAGAATAAAGTTATAGGAATCTTAAAAGAACTAAAATTACTTTTTGAAAATTTAATTATTCTCAACATTAAGAAATGGAGTTAAAAGAAGGAAATACTCACTTATAATAATTTAAGAAAATTTCCCAACAAAACTAAAAAGGAAAATTTTCAAGTCTTAGCATTTTCTCACTTTTAAGACACATTGTTTTATAAAAATCATTGTTGGGCAACTTCACTAAATTCATGTTTATGATATGAGTCAATATATGTGTTTAAAGAGTTTTCCACTATTATAATATCTATATTTTGCCACAAAGATTTTGGATGGAGAAAAGTTTGAAAACTTGAGTTTTGAAATTTGGAATTTTTGTAACAATTTTGTACGTTACTATTCCGAGACCTAAATAATTTCTTTTGATAAAGATAACCTTAGAAATGGATAGATCTTTTCGAATAGGTAGAAAACGATATATGATAGGTGAAAGTCCGAGTTAAAATGAGCAAGTTATGACCATTTTAAGTTGGAATTTCTATTCATGCGAATTTTGACGAATTCGATAAGATAGAATTAGAGAATTTGAGTAGATCTTGAATGGAATACTCACTTCGGGTTTCTTTTGTTTAGGTATCAAGAACCAAGATCTTCTCTTCCCCGATGATTACTTCGAGTCATAGAAGATCGCTATGGACGAGTGAGTTTCCTTTACGTTTATGTATTCGCGCATGTGCTTATAGAAAGAGCACTAGATGTTAGGAAAAGACAAAATTGATATGCATGCGGGTGATCATGGGAATTATGTATGTGAATTATTATGTGCGATCAATGAACGATAAGTATATCGGAACCCGATTTGGGATTGATATAATTGCTTCTATGTATGTATTGCTATGTGTGTAATTATTGCTTGATTGCTTTAAATAAATTAATGTCGGATTGGATACCCCATAAAAAATTGCTCATGCATATCATTTAGAATATCATTTCGTATTTTTGCTACTACTCCTCAGCATGGGACCAGAAAGGTAAGCTGCCTAGCTACATCTTGAGGATTCAGGACGTTCGGATAATACGATCTCAAGTTGTAGCCGAGCTAGATTGATCACTTTGGGTAAGGAAAGCCCGTGGACTAGTAGTACGGTTCGTTGGAACCCCAAGACGAGTGCAACTTTTAAGAAGGTCTTTTGAGGCCTAGTTCAAATTATTTCCTAACCACCGATGGAGGGATAAATCTATCATACATACGAAACCGGATGGTCATATGTACTATTTGATCATATGGTTATTGCATTTCATATGTTTATTTAATGAACCTGGATGAATGCCTGTTATGAGTACTTTCGCATAAGAAATATCTCACTAAGCTAGTTATGTTTATACCCCTATAGACTTTTGATGTTACAGGATCGTTATTTTACACCCGAGACCATCTTGATCATCTGGGTAGAATCTTTATTTTGGGAAGCTTTTGGAGGAATTCTGTTTTGAAATCTTAGACTAGATTTCCTTTAAAATCTTCTAGCTTTAGTTAATCTTCATATTAAGACTACGTTGCTATGGTAATTATCAGGGGAATACCCCTTAGAAGTTGCAAGACTTTATATTTCAATGAAATATATGAAGTGTTGTTTTGTATGTTCTGCCGCCAATATCTTAAAATGCATTACTCTACCGGTCTTCCTTTGATGTGAATGTATGCTTTGTGCTAATATGGAAGCTTTCGAGTGACTAAGGTAGTCATTCTTAAGTTTTGATATTGTGTACGGCGGGTTGTCACGTTTAGGGTACCCGTTGGGGCATGACAAGAGTAGATGTGTATCAAGTTGTGCTTTTCTTGGACTTCAAATTGTTCGATCCCTAGCATATGGTTACTTCTTTCAGGTATAATTTAGGGCTTATACTTCTTTTAAGCTTCAATTTGTCATTCAAGTATCTTCAAATTCGCACAAAACTTGAATAATTTTTCAAATAAGCTCTTAAACAATTGAAATGAAAATATAACCAAATAAAGGATCACAATTTAATAAAACACTTTTAAAATAATCAAGAGTGATATTACAATAATTCTATAAAATTGCTATAAATAAGCTCTATCGTCCTTCTACATTATACAATACATATGAAAAAAAAAAAAAACAAGGCTGCTTATCTTAACCACCAAATCTTGTTGGCTCAAGCCGCAGGAAAAATGTAGTAGTTCTGTAAGATCACTAAGTTGCTTTGTGCAGCTGAGATTTCTGAAGTTTTTAATATGTCTGTTAGCCGTTAATTTAAATGTAGATATGGAAACTCAAGGTTGGATAGACAATTTACTAAACAAAACAAATTATTAGATAATTAAGCCAACTATCTGATTTCAATCAATTGCAAAAAGAACTTAATACTAAATTTATCTAATTTTATTATTTCCTTTTGATTTTAGTTGATTTCAATATGGAGGTTCCATAGCATTATACACTAGATGGTTACTGGAAGTTGGTTATATTAGAGTTTTACTAATCTAGATCTTAAAAAGTTTTAGAGGTATTACTAATCTAGATCTTAAAAAGTTTTGACTTTAGCTAATTTCTATTTGATGAATCGGTAAAAAAAAAAAAAAAAAATGAGTGTAATTAATTGAAATCCACTATCATCTTCCATGCATAGTGAATGCCCTAGGCGAATTTCAAATAAAACTAGTAACTCTTATAAGGACTCCAACGGTTGCCGGAGTTTGTAAATAGAATCTCTCAAATTGAGTTTACTCTTTAACCATCCAAATTGCAAATCTATGACTATCAGAAGAAGCAAACTTAATCAACCAAAACGAATCTAAATGTCATAAAAAAATGATTATTGTAAATTATAAAAAAAATTATATATATTCTATTACTATCGAATCGTCAAAGCAACTCCTCTTTATTTATTTGTTTAGCATTAGTAGCAACTTTAAGCACCTTCTCTTTAGTGAAAGAAGTAAATTTACTCATCAACCATTTATTACCAGAAAAAAAAAAGTTTGAAATACACATTGATAGCCATAATAATCGTTTTTCGACATGTCATTGGGCTTTCATTAAAGAGAAGATGAATAAGATTAGAGGGAAATAATCCAATAAAAAAAATCTTAATTTTTACTGTTAATGCATAATTATTGCTTTACATGTGTAAGAATTCAGATAGCATAGTTGACAACTTGAAAAATTGACAATTGGGGATAATTTCATAAATGGTACTTGGATTTTTATAAAATATGCAATTAGCTACATAAACTATAAAAGTAATCAATTTAGTACTAAGCATTGAAATTGAACAATTTGGTACTTAAAAAACTTTGAGATTAACAAATTTGGTACTTGAAAGAACGAGATGGACATACTACTAGGATGTACGAAAAGTCTTTTTAAATACTAAATTTGTCAATTTAAAAATTTATATACTAAATTAATCAATTTGAAACTTCATATACCTAATTATATATATATATTATATATATAATTAAAGTTCATGTACCATTTGTGATATTGACCCTAGACAATTATGATAAAAATGAAAAAAAATCTAGATTGCTTGTTACAGTATTTGGTTTTCTTTCCCTTTTCTTTCCTCTCATTATGAGGCATTTGTTACTGAATTGAAATTTGGATTGGCCTGGTGAATAAACTTGTAGTCAAAATTAATTATACTAAATGTATCATAATTATTTCCAACACTTCATCAAGCTATCATTAAAAGATTAGAGGGAAATAATCCAATAAAAAATCTTAATTTTTACTAGCGTAGTTGGCCAGCTTGAGAAATTAAAAATTAGGGTTAACGTTTGGAATAATATCTAAACTTAAAAATTAATCAATTTAATACTTAAATATTAAAATTGATTAATTTAATACTTAAAAAAACTTTTCATGTATGTCAACAATATCTTTATCAACTTCTTTCAGACAATAAAATAATTAATTTCGATTTTTTTGTATAAATTTATTAATTTAAGTTTAATTACTTAATTACATATTTTGTCAAAGTTTGATACTATTTATAACATTATCTTTGATAATATGATGAAAAAGAAAAAAGATCTAGAGTTCATAGAAAGATTCCTATTTGTTACACTATTTTTTTTTCCTTTTTCCTCCCGAATATTTGTTATATCTGTATATTGAAAAATGTAAATCTTCTAAGGGTTTGTTTGAATTGTATGATTTTCATCATATTTTATTTGTATTTGATTTTTATTTGTATCTAATTTGTTTGATGTATTTATAAAAAAATTATTATATTTTTATTTTATATATTTTTAAATAGTAAAAATAAGATGTCATAATAATGGATGGACTAATCCAACCCGGGACTATAGCTACGATGAGAGAGACAACACGGACTTTACCCTCTTTCCGGGTTTTCATGAAACGGCGTGTGGGGTCGTTCTATGTGGATGTGGTCAAGTAGAACAAGGCTGTTACTCTTGTTTTCATAAATTTATACGTGGCAAAAATTTATTGGATTAGTCATTACTGTTCTTTGAATGCCGGGGCATGGGCTGCTGACCTTTTGATTGGCTCGGTGTCATCAATTCGTCGTTGCACATAACAAAATCGTAAATATTATAGAGAGATATATAAATATATATTTTATGGGCACAGATTTGAAGGACAATATGTGTATCGAGTTCTTCACCAAGGAAAAATATCGAATGGTAGTATATAATCTGTGTATATGCATATGATACATAATTACTAATTATACTTATTATATAAATAAAATGATAATAATATTTAAAATAATTATCATCCACATGACTACATACTTATAAAATCTTTGATATTTACTCATTATGTATGTTATACATTGCATATCACTTACAACTTTAAAGTACAAACATTATCATTGTTTTTCGTGTAATTTATGTTATACTACAATTTTAGTTAAATATATTTTGCTAATTAATAATATATTTATAAGGATTAATTTCCCAAATGATATATAAATTTTAACTAAATATGCAATTAAATATTTAGGTTTTAAAATTGATTAATTTAGTACATAAAAAAACTTTATGTGAATGCCAACAATACCTCTATCAAGTTTTTTCAAATATTAAACTAATCAATTTCAAAGTTCAAGTACTTAATTGCATAGTTTTCCAAAAATTTAGGCTTTATTTATAACATTATCCCTCTTTATAAACCGATATGTTTCCTTTATTAAGTTAATATAAGAATATGTATAGAGTATAGATGGGATATTTGTTATATTTAAGATAAACTCAATAGTCAAAAGTAGTTTTTCAATTTTTTAAATCCTCTTCTCCACTCATCTCCTCATGATCTAATTGAGTTAATATCATAAATGATATCTAAACTTTAATAAAATATGCAATTAGATAGTTCAATTTTAAAATTGATTAATTTAGTATTTAAAAGAACTTCTTTTGTACACAAATAATATTTTTTCAAATTCTTTTAGGTACGAAATTAATCTATTTTAAAATTTTTTTATTTATTAAATTAGTCAATTTTAAACTTAATGTATCTAATCGCATATTTTATTGAAATTCACATACCATTCGTGTCACCATCCCAATCTAATTTGAGTCATTGGACACAAAGATGAATATTACAAACGGCATTAGTTGAATAGTGTGACAATTTCATAAAAAAGATGATGATTGCGCATGCTACATGGTTCAAAAACCCGAAAATTCCATAGTGGATGTCACACTTAGTTGACATACGTGAAACGGACAGTATATGATATACGATCATGATGAAAATAGACGTTAGTTTCCATTCAGGTATTTCTCGACAAGAAATGGGCATGGTCGGAATTGGATTTAAAAATCTCTGATAAGGTCTGGATGGAGTTTCAATATTGTATATAGGTAGCTTAGTTATTAAAATTAGACGAACATGAGAACTAATATATGATTATTTTATTTTTATCCTTAACGAGCCGTTAGATCTTACGAAATATGATTGATGTATTCTTAGGTCGTTTATAATTGTTCAAATGATCCCAGCTACGTAAACTAAAAGTTCATAAGTCGAAGGGGTGACATAAAAAAAAAAAATTATATAACTTTAGTAAATTAAAAGGTGTTTATAATTTTTTTATCTTAGTAATTTTTTTAAATACAATAATTATTTTGTGACTTTCTAAATTTGCATGTTTCAATAATTACGTAAATATATATATTCACATTAAAAATTATTGTTAAACATGTGACCACCTTACAATATTCCCTTATGCCTGGGTTTATTTGTTTCATCTTTTTCTTATCATTTTGACATTCTATTTTTATCTTTTTTATATAAATATTTATAAAAAAATAAATATAAATAAAAAACAAATATTTTTACTTATAAATAGATCCAATAGATCAAATACAGAAAAGATACAAATAAGATACTAACAAAATATGCATTGGTGCCAATAAATTCAATAGGGGATTAAGAATGCATCATATAGGTCCCAATTAACAAATAAGGAGGGAAGGGTGAACTGTTTATTTTTGAAAACTTTTTCAAAATTTTAAATATTTACATGAGGAACTAAATGAATGAATGCAATAAAACAATAACAAAATGAATATGTTGAAAATAAATGAAGCCCAAGATTTATAGAGGTTTCTCATTGTGACTTGTCCTCTCTACCAACTCCACTACTAGAGATCGGGTCTTTCACACCAGTCATTCCATTAATCTAATCAAAATGAGAGATTACAAACACCAATGCTAATTTGCTCTATCTCACAAGTTTCACAAGCCTTATACTTAGGCTAATCACAAAACAACAAGATGCTAACATGTAGTCCTCTCAACCAATCACTCAACCTAATTCTAAAAAACAGAGTGAGGATAGTTTAAGTTGAGATACAATATGTTCTCAAAATTTTAAGAGTAGTTTGTAAAGTGAAAAGCAATGTAGGTAGCTTTTGACGAAAGTTCTAAAGTAAGTTCTGGTAAAATATCAGTAATAAGCTTGTAATTGACAGTGTAAGTAAGTATTGAAAGATTTGAACCCCATCTTCTATATATTTTTGTGTAACATCCTTCTTAAAAGAATCTCGGTAATTTCTTCAAAATATCTTCAAGATGATCAACACTCTATCTTCTTGAAATTTGAATGTTTGAATAGCTAAGTGTACCCCACAGAATCTGGTTGAGCTTATCATGAACTTATTTGTTGCATTGAAGGTATGATGCTATTTGATCTTTAATCCATTGCTTCGTTGCTTCATTAATTTTGAAAGTAGAAAGCTTCTAAAGATATCTAAAATACATTATAATCAAAAGGTTGGAGAGCTCTACAATGTCTGGAAAAAAATCCATAGATATAGTCTTATCTGTATATCTTATTATCTTCATGCTATGGATTAACTTGATAAACTTTATCTTTAAATCATATATTCAATTAGATAATATTATGTCTTCATGTTTGAACATATATCTTCGACAATATAATGAAAGTTTAGTAAGAAAATAAGATTACGTGTTCTTCTTGTAATAAATCTCAAGTTCCAAACTCATAAAATATCTTATACTTATGGATTTAATAACCTTCTTGAGTAGAACGAATTAAATGCATTATCCAAATACATCTAATAAGTAGAGTTGTGTCTTCATTAAAAAAAAAATGTTGATACTTATGTAAAAGCTGTTATTATCTGTTTGAAGCTTCTTGCAAAAGTTTTGACATATGTTTTAGCATATCTTTTGATAAAGATTCGAGCAAAGTTTCTAATATATATTCTGGCAAAGCTTCTAGTATATATATATCTTAATTCAATTTGCATACTTATTTCAATTTATTAGATATCTTTCATTCCTTTTGTTGTCATCAAAATTATTAAGGAAATATCCTAACATTCTCCTCCTTTTTATGGTAATTAAAATGCCTTTAAAAATTATTATCATCAAAGCATTTCAAACAATAAACCATTTCATTCTCCCTCTTTTTTTATCATCGATATTATTCATTTTCTCCCACTTAATATCATATTTCATGTAAAAAAATATTCAAAATTTTTATTAGAAACATAGTCAAACAATCATCATAATATGTTTGTTAACAGCATGTATCATCATACAACTATAGCCATCCATCATCAAGTCTTTCAACAAAAACAAAATAGCATAATAGCATAACAACCATGAAAAAAAAATCTAGAGAATTCATGCTCACTTCTTTTGGTTTCTTTACTTCTTTCCTAGACATAAACTTAATTCGATTATGCTCTAGAGGTAAAGGGTTAGTTAGTGGTTCAGGTGTAGGATTTTGAACTAGTTCAAGAATAGAAACTGGAGCAGGTTCTGAAGCATATTCTGGAATAGGTTCAGTTAAAAAATCTTGCATAGATTTTGGTATAGGATCATAAACATGTTCTTACACAAGGTCAGGAATAGGTTCCTATACAGATTGTTCCATAGGTTTAGCATATTTAAGACAAGGATTAACATCATTATGAGTTGGGTTGAGAACAGAGGTAATATCTTCATTACACACTTTTCCAGTCCTTGATTCTTGTTTCACAATTTGAGGTGTAATAGGATCCACAATGGGGGGTTTGTTCAACTAGAGGAGAAGTATGTTCAAATCTTTTTGGTGATGGTGGTAATTGACCAACGGATTTCTCCTTAGCAACCCCTTTGTCAACTAACTTTTTAAACTCCAACAGTCTTCTCTTAACAAAATCTTTTAAGTTTGAGAACTTCTTCTTCATATCATGATTGGACGAAGTTTCATGATTAGGAGTTCTGATTAACCCATTAGCTTCTATGTCCTCCTCTAAATCATCCTTAACCCTCTAATTTCTATCCCCTTACTTCTATTATGCTCATGTCTTCTTTTTGTGCTAGTCTCTCTCCTTTGAGCATTTTTTCCTAATTTAATCCATAAAATCATCATCCCTACCAAACATCAAGTTTCCTTTCTCATTCCTTTTCATCTAATCAAGAACATCTTTGTCAAGATATCTTGCATCCACATACATTGCACTATCTAAAGAATACCAAATTTTCTTCCTAACATTGATCCCTATGTGATGAAAAAGAGCTTTCATAAACCCTTTTCATGGTTAATCTTTGTAATCCTCAGGCAATTCTGGACCTTTGTATTCCAACATATTTGTTAAAAGACTACCATAGGATTTTTTGTCTTCGCTGGAGAATGCATGTTGTATAATATTTCCAACAATATCAACTTTTAGCCCTTTAACCATTCCAATAATAATATTGGCCTCATCAATAGAAATAGTGGCAAAGCATCCCATTTTAGGTAGAATACATGCACAAACAATTTTGTGCAACATTTGGATAAGTAAAGGGTATTGGAGCACTAACACATCTCTACATACGTATATCTTAACACCATCATTTAAGAAATGAAAGATTTCTTTTTTATTCATCTTCATCATATTATCATCATCATCCACATTTTTTAGTCCTAAAAACTCAATTAAGTCATCTTTTGTAATTTCAATTTTATTCCCAAAAATTGCAGGCTTCAGCTTATCTTTCTTTTTCACATCGAAATTCTTATAAAATTCCACTAAAGCCTCTCCACACATAGCAAACTTAATACTACCTAGATTCTTGTAGCCTACTTTCTCAAGAAACTCATCAATATGCAAAGGGTTCTTAACAAAGAATTCAAAGTCTATATTATAGCTATTTATGTTGTTGAATCTTCCTTTAATAGGAGCAAATCTCTTTATAGACTCAAGGACATATTTCTTTACCTTTTCTTGACAAGCTGACATTCCTGTTAAGCCTTTACTTCATCTTTTTCCTCAACCATATTTTCTTTTTGTCCGTCATAACTGATATAATTCTCACCATTAACCCTTTGATGATCAGGTGAAACCTCCAAATTATCTTCTAGGTTTTCAGCTTAGTTAGGGATTGAGGTGGTTTCAATTGATAGTTCTGGGTCATCGGGTATCGCAATGGTAGTTTTGGATGACTTAGAACATTAGAAAACAATTGAAACTCTTGAAGATTTCTTTATGCCATGTTATCAGATTGAGAACTAGAGAAAATCCAAAAGGTTTTCTTGCTACTTGAAGAAAAGAGACATTCTTTTTGAAAAATGTCATGACAAAATTAAATCTAATCAACTAGAAATAATTTTTATTAAAAATAAAAACATTAATTTTATCCAAATCATTATTTTAATTATTAAAAGGATTACATAGACCTATTTCATTCCATAAACGTAACTGTCTGCCACATGCCATATAAGACCCACGAATTACTACCTTAGTCCTTCGGGAGCCTTGTATAGATGTAAGGCGTACCTTTACGATAATAGAATACTTGAACCGATGGAGATAAAAAGTTTAAATCGATATTCAATAGCTTTAGAATATAAATCAAAACATATATATAATTAGTTACAATGACTAAAGGCATTCCCCCACAACATAATATTGTTAAGAGGTCTATTACAGTCATCTAGAGTCTTTTGGTTTCCTACAGAAATCTAAAAAGAAATGAAATAACTTCTAAAGGAAACGCCTAGCTCCTGAACCTGAGCTATCGGGTGCCTTTGTCTAAGCCAGATAAACGAGTGCTACAACAAATAAAAACTATTGGGACGTAAGCTACACTAGCTTAGTGAGTGAGAACTTCCAAGATTACATTCATAACACATCATACAAGCAAGTGATTAATCAGGCAAGTGATATGCATCAAACATATAGAAATCAACAGACATATGACTAGCCGGAAATCATATGTGAATGGAATTTCGCCTTCCATCCCAGGTTAGTAGATTAACGAATACTGTGGTACTACTAAAATATGCCATTTTGGATCACGGTCAACTAACTTATAAATTCGTTTGTGGATCACGATTAACCAACTCATTATTTCTTTTATGGATCACGGTTAACCAACTTTTACTCCGTTTTTGGATCACGGGAAACCAACTAATGCTAATGCTCCGTCCCCATTTGTGATATGCATGAGTCCGTATTTCTTATAAATTCCGAATAGTCAATTATGCCAATTTCTTAGGTGATCAATCAATAATCGCAACACAATCAATCCTAATTCATCTATACAACCATTAGTTAATCACCCGGCTTCGATATTCTTATTTTCAATTTCTCATATCAACAGCAAACATACATAATTCCCATTTATCCCCACCATAAATATCCATTTATCTTTGCCTAGATCTAATGCAACTATCATTACAATCGCAGACAATAAATGGAATCAGGAAGAAAAACTCACTCAGCCATTGGAACATCGGTCCTCTAGTAGTAATAGTTCAGTAGAAGGGAATCATCGATCTCGGGGTCACCTAAAAAGGAAGAAATACCCTAATGAGTATTTCATCACTTAACTAATCTAAATTATTAAACAAAACTATCATTTCCGTAGTTCTCGTCATTTGCGGAAGTCCCGACTTAAAACGGCCGTAACTTGGTCATTTTAACTTCGAATCTTATAAATTATATATCAATTTCTATCTAATTTGAAAGATCTATCTAATTCTAATATTATTTTCAAGTTTTGAAAACATTTATGTCTCGAAACATTCTGATAAGTTCTGATCAGTGGTGAAATCCAATTCCGAAAAACAGTTTTTTGAATGTTTGAAATGTTTCTACTATATAGATCAATTATACATGCAATATTAATGATTTCCTATCATGAATGACATGTTATGAGCTTGATGTATGCATGCTCTTGATGACATTTACTAAAAGAAAATTTTAGAAGCTTTTATTTTGTAAGACTCCATGAATACTTACTCTTAAGAAGACTAGTTTCATGACTTTGATTATTCTCTTTTGTTTTGGAATTATTTCCTAGGAAAATCTAGTCCTCCTTGCTAAAATTGAGTCTTTATTATATCTATTCCTCATGGCCTTCATTTCTTCATAAAAATCCCCATTTTATGCTTTGTAAACATGTTTTCAATTAGGGGATATTTCTTAAATCCGAATTTTTGTAAAATTAGTTTTTGAGTGATTTCTTTGAGAAAAACTTGTTTAATACTTTAAAATTTGAGGCTCTATTATACCTATGCCTTAAGGACTTCATTTCTTTAATAAAACTTCTATTTTGAGTTTGGAAAGTAAGTGTTTTTCATGCCATTACTCATTTATTACGAATTTCTTAAAATGACTAGCAAATCAAAATTTCCTACTTTATTTCTACTCCTTGTTTTACATATTTTTCTTAGCAAATCTCATCTCAACTTATAAAAATCATCACTTAATGATATCTATTATCTATAATCTTTATTTTTCATATAAAACACAAGTTTTAGAGTTGATAAAAGGGTTTTTAAGGCATGGTCTTGAAACCATCCGAATTTACATTTGATCATTTCAAATAAATAAATTTCCTTTTTGAGTTCCTTGTCTCATTTACTTAAAGATCTACAAGATACAATATTTATATACACAAGACAAAGGTCTTTATGATCATTATGCTAAAACACAAAATATCTATAAGATCATGAATGCCAAGTATAATATGAGCATTTAAATACTAGATCTACTACTTAGGATGCATGAAATGGAGTTTGAAAATATAAAAATAGATTTTGTGCAAGATCTTTACTTTATTCTACTACTAAATGCATGAACATGAAGATCATCATACAAAAACACATTCAAATACAAGATCTACTCTTGTGATGGTTTGATATTCATATAGTAGTATTTTCTTATCCCTAGCAAGAGCTCATGGGACTTAAATATGAAAATACTCATGAATGGTCTTGCCATTACAAGATTTAGTGATAGAAAGGTTAAAGATCCATCACCTAAAGCTTGAATCAAGAGGAGAATGAAGAAGAAAAATAAGCTTGTGTGAGTGTGTGTGTGTATGCTAGGGGTCACGGCACCGATGAGAAGAAAAAGAGAGGGTTTTACTTGAGTGAAAAAAATGAAAGAGTAAAAATGAGGAGAGAGAGTATAAATGGATATATATATATATATATATATAAGTAAATTAGGGTTAATGGCTTAATAAATTGAATAAAAAAAAACAGATAAGGGTAAAAGTTGTGGGGGGGGGGGGGGAGGGAGGGGAGGGTGGGGGGTGGGGGGTGGGGGTGGGGTGGGTGTGGGTGTGGTGGTGGTTTAGTCGGTTTCAAAAGGGAGAGAGAGGAAGAGTTTAATTTGTTTTATTTTATTTAATTTGTGTAATAATAAGTCTTAAAGTAATAATTTCTTAAGAGACAAAAATTCTTGAAAAGAAATTTATAATTGAGTGTTTTGTAAGGATGTAAGAGTAGGGTGTGGCTTGTGAGTGTAGTAAGTTGTACTTATGAATAGTAAACAAGACAATTAATTTACTAGTAGTAAAGAAAATACAGAAAAAGGCTATATCTATATTTTTCATAAACCAAAAATTATAAAAATTATATTTTTGAAATCGTTATTAAATTTCGGTTCTAAACAATATCCAGAATATTTTTTCGAATTTCGAGTCCGGGGCTTGTTTTCCGTAATGGATCTCGAGAAGGCCCGAAATGGGAAAATTTTCAAAATCAAATCTTTTTATGGTTTGAAAATACTTTAGAACAATATTCAAGATTAAATTTTTACAAAAGTTCCTTAATTTAAAATCGAAGTAAAGCTGGACCCATGGTTCTAGGTTTCTCTGCCAAGCTTAAGCTAATCCGGTTTAGAGTTTTGGTTTCGGTTCCCGAAGTCTACTTGGTTACTAAGAAAACCAGGGTTTACACTTTTTTTTAATATATTTTCTTTCATTAAATGCTAAAATGAAAATTCTTATTTAGACCATGTTTATTTTCTTTTACATGAAAAGTAAGTAAATAGAAATCTAAAGTTCACCAACAAAACATATAGTTTTTAGGAGGAAATGATATTTTCAAAACTTACTTTTCAAAACCTTTTCTACACCACAAGATCGTTTTTTTCCAAAAATTTTCATTTTCTTAGCTTGAAGAACCTCAACAAAACTCAGAAAGTGTTTACAAGCTTCACGACCATTGTTTTAAAAAGAAAGAAGAAAGTGAAGTAATCTTTAAAGGCTCAATAGGTAACTTCGGTTCTACCCTATTTGCAAAAGTTATAGAAAGTATGTTTGTTAAAATAAACATATGCACCTGCACATTTTATCATTTACAGTGAAAAAATGTCGAGTTTAAGAAATATAACATGTTAATAAACCAAATCTAAGCCTATTTACAAAAGGTATTTAGGCTTAGAATTGTTAAATATCAATTAAAAGTTTAGAAATAAAACTATCTTAACTCATTTAAAACAAAATATAGCAGAACATGCAATGGAATAGAGTAGATATACCATGGAACCCATATCCTAGATCTAGAGTTAGAGGTAAGAAGATGTGGCCTCATGATAGTTATTAAATTGCTTATAATGATCGTGTGGAGTTATCCTTATATGCGTTATATTGTTAGTATATGTTGTGAAAGTGTTTTGTGATGTGGTGTAAGTTTAGTGGTTGTTCTATGAGCATGTTGAAGGTTGGAACCTAGTTTTTCCTCAAGTCAGAACAATGGCAAACTTTAGTAAAGGGCGAGGGTACATGTTGATGAATAGACCTTATCGTGCCTCAAAAAGTTGAGTCCTCGACTTACCCATCAATAGAAGCTAAAGATTGTCATGATTTAAAGCTTTGGAGCACAACTTCAATCATAGGTAAGATCGAGGCCTCGACTTACCTGCAATATAGGCTTTGGGCATTTTAGATGCCCTTGACACCATGTTAGTTGAGACACGACCCTACCATTGAGAAATGATGCACCCCATGAGCCTCTAGCAACCACGACCCTTCTTAAGTGATGAAATAGGAAGAAAACATAAAGTTAGGAAGTTATAATATGAATCTAGGACACATAAACTCTAATAAGTTCTTTTTCTGTTATATATGTAGTGGTGTATGCTTGCTGCTATTTAAGAACTTTCAACTAAGATCCAAAGTTTCTGGTAGACTACTATGACCTCTAAGCAGGATGCACAGGTGAATGACACTGATCTTATCATGTTGTTGTGCTTGCAATGTATGGCACATGTCATTTATATGATTAAGAGCTAGTCATGTATGGGGATTAGGATAATGTGTGCTATATAATACTTAAATGTGTGACAAGCTTTAATGTCGGGAGTGATAACAAACTTCCTATCATTGATGTGTAATGAATATTGATGTTTGTTTGAACATTGTATGATTGCTAATAACTTGATCTAAGCTTTATATGTCCTTTAATCTAAAATAGACACACATCACATGATAGCACACTATGTTAGGATGGTACCCATGTCACGTATTAATATTCCGATAATATGGTAATGCCATGTCACGCCAAGAGAGTCTGGGCAGGATTATCATAAGGTTGTCAGGCCCATGAGAACTAAGCAGACAACGAAGGACGTTGCTCGAGTTAGAGATGGATTTTAGGGTGTTAATACATAGGCAGTTTCTAAGGTTCTAAGGTGAAGTTAAGATTATGTTGCATATGTATATAATATGTATTTATATAATATTGAGAAAAATTGAAAAACATCCCTTCCTTAGTTCTCAGTCTCTCCTGGGCTTATATTACTTAAGTTGGTCCTTTAACCCCTAAGAGAGAGATAAAGCTCCATTAGTTTGGATTCCGGTCATCTGAACTATGCATTTCATATGGGAGGTAGTAGACTTCAAGGGGAAACTAGATTTTGTACGAGAGTTGAAGTGTAACATCTTCTGTGTAAGGCTTGAGAGTATAAGGTTTTTGAAAATTTGTTAGATGCTGATGGGAAGTTTATCTTAAGTTGTATGTATGAAAGTATTGTTGTATGGAACTTATATTTATAAAACTTTTCTTATCCTACAACCTCACGATCCTATTTAAATTTCGACACCATGGAGTGTGCTAATAGTATGATGCTTGTAAGTTTCTTAAAAGACCCCGATTGGCTTAGTTACCTTTTGTGATTTTCTGTGTTGTAATAAGGGGCATCAATATTGCTAGGTTGCCCTGTGGGGGTATGATTGGAGTTGGTATCAAAGCAAAGGTTGCATGGATGAGAAAATTTGAACAAGTATAAGGTCTTTATAGGAATATGTCCAGATAGGCTTAGAATTGTAGATACACTAGTAGGTTGGAGAGTAAGGTTTATACCGATGAGAAGAGGTAGGTAAAGTGGGGATGTGTGTTAAGAGTGTTGATGACATAGTTATCTTTAGGGAAGTTTTATAGCTTCATGTGTGGCTTTTGTTATAGAGCATGTGCTATTGGTTGTTGTTTAATCTTTCTTATGTTGACAAGTTGAACAATAGGATTAACCTTTTTACCGTAAATATAGGAGACGAGGAAGAAGAGCAAAAATTCTCAGTTGCCTATGCCCGAGGTTCAACCCCAAGCTAATGAACCTATTTGACAAAGGTAGCATGGATCGCAAAATGTAACTCTACCGCCTCCTAAAGGGTTAGAAGCGATCTTGTTAGCTATACAATAGTAGAATGTCTTAATTCTATGAGCTTTGCAAGGAGGGCAACATCTTCGAGTAACACCCCAAGCTACTCTAACAAATGTACCTGCTAAGCCTCCTGTAGCACCCTGGAGAACTCGAACTCCTACACCACTAACTGTTATACCAGAAGAGGTAGATTAGCTTGTTGAGTCGATTGCTAAAAGTAAAGCACTGCTTCTTGTTAGGCATGATGTGTAGTTTCCTCAGCCTCCTATCTTGTGAGCTCTAAAGAACATGCTCTCAGAGTTTATTAAGTGCAATCGCTATTTTGAAGGGTTCCAAGGAAATTTGAAGAGGCAGAACATTGGTTGGCTTAGGCCTAGAGATTTTTTAATGTGTTTTAAGTACCTGATACCCTCCAAGTGCCATATGGAATGCATCTACTAAGGTTAAGTTCTAGAATATGGTGGGACTCAAAGGAATGCATTTTATTGCAGCCAATCATGTGGAAAGATTACAGGAGAGTGTTTTTAAGGGAGTACTTCCCAACAAGCTTAAGAGCAAAGTATAGCACTGATTTGATGAATCTTGCATAAGATAAAAAAAAAGTATTGATGAATATGAACATGAGTTCAATAGTCTGCTGTAGTCTGCTCCGAGTGCTTATAGAGATAATGATGAGTTGAAAAGGCAGACTATTATGGCTAGTTTAGAGCCTCATTATCAAAGAAGGCTTATTGAGTTTGAAATTGAAGATTTCTTTGTTTAGTGGAAAAAACATCAGTTACTGAGCGTACTAGAAGGTATGAGGTAGAAAGGTATAGAAAAAGGGGTTAAACCTTTGGAAAAAGGCCACATGCAAAATTCAGCCTCTAAAGGAGTAAGATCCTTAAGATTAGGACCCCTTAAGGAGAAGTTTCTAGGAAGGGTGCTATTGTTTGTTATCCTATTATCCTAGGGATTGCCCTATCTTAAGAATCTATTCTTCTTTTGTGGCCAAGTGGGCACATAATCAATGTTGCCCAAAGAGGGTAGGAGCTACATGCTTTATCTATAACAAGGTGGGACATGTATCGACTTGTCCTCAAAGGACCTAACTAGGAGGAGCTTCATAATCTAAGGGAACTAATAGGGCTAACGACAACAAAGAAGGAAGCAACCAAGGAAGCAAATCTCAGGTGCTACTTGTAAGCCCTAGATTTTCGATAATATTAGCAAACCCTAAGAACCGGAAGTTGAAATGAAACCCTAAAGTTAACCTAGTTATACGATTAGTCTAGTGGATCTAGATCCGGCACTCCCATATTCTTAAACCCTAGAAAACGAAATTGAGATAATTGTGGAATATGGTTCGTAATTATATAGGAAAGCCTAAAATATTAGATTCGAATTTTTTCTAGTGTCTTTCGGATCCGATCGGATCAGTTCTCGAAAACCGTGCCCCGGAGCACCGGATAGTGAAAATATTCCGAACCAATAGATTCGTAAAAATATAAGGTCTTCAAAAATATCAGTTTTAAAATTTTTCGGCAACTAAAAATAACAGATATAGGCTTTTTACGCGTATTTTCTTTACTAGCGGTTTTTAATTGTTAGTACTATTCATTATATCACCTATCTCTACTTTTTCTTACACTCTATTCTTACACTCTACCATACCTATACCTTACATATTACCTTCCCTATACAACTTTAATCACATCATACTTACATATTACTTTTTTAATACAAAACAAACAAAAATAATTTTCTCCCCCTCTATACACTCAAAACGGTGCCTTTTGTCCTTTCCATCAATTTATTTTTCAATTTCAATTAAATTTAATCAACATTTCCACTCCAAAAATCTATAAATACCTCCTTCCTTTCCATTCTTTCACACAACAAAAATTCATACTAAAACTCTCCCAAAATCACTCCACAAAATTCCTCTCCAACATCTCTCAAGTTCTCTTTTTCCTTAGAAAATCCATCCCCACATAATATTACAACCCATTCTTTTCTTCTTCAACAAACCATAGCTTTAGGTAAAAGTTTCTATTTCTCTCTCATTTCATATAACTCTACATGAGTTTAGTGTATGTTTCTTAGACTCATTGAGTTAAAGAAAAACAATTTATTCATGTTTTGTTTTTGTTCATGTTCTTATTTTCTTTATGATACTATTATGTTATTATTGTTTCTAACCTAACTTATATAAGTATTATGTATATATACTTATTTAGAGCTATAAGCTCACTTGTTATTTATTTATTTTCAAGTCTTGCAATTTATTTATTTACTTGTTTTATGAAATATTAAGACTAGTCTTTCTAGTCTTAGACTTGTCCATATCAAGTCAAAACAATTTTATTTCCTTGCTTTTTTTCTTTTGAGGACTAGTCATTCTTAGTCCCGGGATACCTTGATGAAGCTAAGGTTCCCAATACTTGACTTTACTTTTATGCTCTTACTTCATTTATGTGTTTGTATATTTTTTCATAGTCAAAAACTCTATTCATACATGAATATGTTGTTATTGTCTCAATCATAATAGAAATGAGTTTTCTTAAAATAAGAATAAGAACTTTTTAAATATAAATTTTGTCACATAAGAAGTTATTTTCCTTAAGGTTTGAAATTTATCTTAAACAAATATTCTTCTAAAGATAGTAACAATATAGGTTTTTACCAAGAAATACATAAAGTAAAGTTAATATAAATTCTCTTTTCAAATAAATAAGAAAGTTTCTTTAGACTTAAACAAAGGATTTCTTTAGATTCAATTGTCAAAGTTTTCCATCAACACTAAAGTCTACGATAAGTTTTTCAAAAATAATTATAAGATGATTCTTTTAAAAGTGGAACTAACCATAAAGTATTTAGAAAGACTTTGTTTCCAAAACGCTAATAATAAATTTATGGAAATCTTGAAAGATTAAAATAACTTTTTGAAGGAATGGAGTTAAAAGGAGGAAATACTCATTTATGATAACTTAGGAAATTTTTCAAAAATAAAATTCTTTTCAAGCTTTAAGCTTATCTCATTTCAAGACATTTGTTTTACAAAACCATTGTTGAGACAACACCAAATTCATGCATATAGTATGAGATTATACATATATGTATATACATATATTCAAGAGATTTTTTTTCAATCATACTATATATCTATATTTTTGTACAAAAGCCCTTGAGTGAAGAAAGGTTTGAAAACTCTAGTTTTGAAGTTTGGAAAATTCGTATCAAATCTGTACGCTACTATTCGAGACCTAAATAACTTCTTTTGATGAAAATAACCTAGAAATAGATAGATCTTTTTGAATAGGTAGAAATCGGTATATAATATGCGAAATTCCGAGTTAAAATGAGCAAGTTATGGCAATTTTAGGTTGAGATTTCCATTCCATACGATTTTACGAATTCTTTAAGATAGAAGTATAGAACTTGAATAGATCTTAGATGAAATACTCATGTTGAGTATTTCTTTTGTTTAGGTGTCGAGGATCACGATCTTGTCTTCCCCGAGGATTACTTCGACTCCTAGAGTGCTATGGACGAGTGAGTTTCCGTTACGCTTATGTATTCGCGCATGTGCTTGTAGAATAGAGCACTAGATGTAGGAAAAGATAAAATTGATATGCATGTGGGATATTATGGGAATTATGTATGTGATTCATTGTGTGCGATCAATGAATGATAAGTATATCGGAACCCGATTTGTGATTAATATAAATGTTTCCATGTAAGTATTGTTATGTGTGCAAATATTGTTTGATTGCTTTAAATGATTTAATGCCATATTGAAATCCACATATAATAAATTGCTCATGCATATCACTTAGAATATCATTTCGAAATTTTGTTACTACTCCTCAGCGTGGGACCGGAAAGGTAAGCTGCCTAGCTACATCTTGAGGGTTAGGACGTACGGGGAATACGGCCTCAAGGTGTAGCCGAGCCGGATCGATCGCTTTGGGCATGGAAGGCCCAAGGACTAGTAGTACGGTTCGTTGGAACCCCAAGACGCGCGCAAACTTGAGGAGGTTGTTTAGGACCCAATTCAAAGCATTCCCTAACCACCGATGGAGGGGTAAATCCATCAAACATACGAAACCGGATAATCGTATGTAATGTTTGATCATATGGTTGTTGCATTCTATGCTTGATTAATAAACTTGTTTGATTGTTGTTATGAGTACTATTGCGTAAGGAATATCTCACTAAGCTAGTCACGTTTATACTCCTGTAGACTTTGATATTGTAGGGTTACTTTTTGCACCCGAGACCATCTTGATTTCCCCGAGTAGAATCCTTATTTTGAGAAGCTTTTGGAGGCAATCTATTTTGAAGTTATAGAGTAGATTTCTTCTAAAATCTTCTAGCTTAGTTATATTATATTAGAACCATGTTATTATGAATTTATGGGGGAATGCCCCTTAGAAGCTGTAAGACTTTTAATAATGAAATATTATTAAGTATTATTTTGCATGTTCCGCTGCCAATGTCTTAAAATGCATTACTCCACCTGTCTCCCTTTGTTGTGAATGTATGCCTTGTATCGATATGGAAGCTTTCGAGTGACTGAGGTAGTCATTCTTAAGTTTTAATATTGCATACGGCGGGCTGTCACGTTTAAGGTACCCGCTGGGGCGTGACACTACTCGAATGTTTGCTATGCATAGGACCTCCATAGCAGAATGATCATAAGAGGAATATGATGAAGATGAAGTAGAAGATTCTCATATGATAGTAGGTATGTGCTTAACCTTACCTTTTTAGTTTTGACACAAGTGCACATAAGATAGTTTGAATAAAAGCTTTCCTAATCAAGCTAGTAACAAGAAAATAAATGGTAAACAGGAACAATACAAGAGAAAGGCACCCCTACGTATGCACTTTTTGATATCGATGCTATACATTCCTTTTTCAACATGAGTTTGTAAAAAGAGCTAGTTTATGTGTTGAGATGATGGAGAAAGGTTAAGAATCCTAACTCCTACCAAAGGTATGATTGTTAACTGAGAGGTGATAAAAAGATGTTTGTTGTGCATAAATGACCAAGAAACCGCTGCTAACCTTATAGTGGTGGATATGCAAAAGTATGATGTCATTCTAGGGATTACTTGAATGACAACAACTAAGGCTAAGGTGGATTGTCAATACAAGACAGTTTCGTTTACGAAGAAAGGGAAAAAGAGAGTAGAGTTTGCAGGAAAGGTTCTTCGAGTAATAAAATGGAGATGAGAACTATTGAAGTGTTGAGAGAAAGAGATGATGAGTTGGAAAAAATCATGATGTATTCTTTGGACGAAGGATGGAAAATCCTAGTATTCAAAGTATTTGGACAGTATATGAATTTTCTAATGTTTTTCTTGAGTATCTACTAGGTCTACCGACCCGAAGAGCAATTGGGTTTGCGATAGACTTGATGCCAGGAACGATGCCAATATCAATTCTACCTTATAGGATGACACCTATGGAGCTAAAAGAGTTAAAAACATATCGACAAGAATTGTTAGACAAAGGGTTTGTTCACCTCAGCATTTCGCCATGGGGAGCACCCGTGTTGTTTGTAAAAAAGAAGGATGGATCTATAAGGCTTTGTATAGATTATAGAAACTTGAACAAGTCATTGTTAAGAATAAGTAACCTCTGCCAAGAATAGATGATCTTCTCGACCAGTTGTATGAAGCAAACGCATTTTCTCGTTTTGATCTAAGGTTTGGATACCACTTAATTTGGCTCAAAGCTGATGACATACCTAAGGTAGCCTTTCAGACATGGTATGGTCATTATCAGTTTTTGGTTATGTATTTTGGGTCGATGAACGCACCAGTGATTTTCATGGACTTGATGAATAGGATCTTTTGATTGTTGTTTGATGTGCGTGTGATAGTCTTCATTGATGACTTCTCAGTGTACTCTACTTTAGATAAACGACATGATGAGCATCTACGCATGGTGTGCAGATTCTAAAGGAGAATCAGTTATATGCTAAGCTGTCAAAGTATGATTTTTGGTTAAGAAAATACCATTTCTTAGACATGTGATATTAGCAAAGGAATTTCAGTAGATGCTGAAAAAGTTAAAGTTGTAGTTGAATGGAAGAGGCTTGGAATAGTATTTGAAGTGAGAAGTTTCTTGGGTTTGGCGGGGTATTATAGAAAGTTTATTTAAGACTTCTCCAAGATAGCCTTACCTTTAACTTAGTTAAGTAGGAAAAGTGAAAAATTTAAATGGAACGGGAGGAGATAATGGAGTTTTCAAGAGTTAAAGAAAAGAGTGATATTAGTACCTATTGGTTTTACCTAATGATAAGGATTCTTTTTCTATCTATAGTGACGCATCGAAGTGTGGGTTAGGATCGGTGTTAATGCAAAATAAAAAAGTGATTGCGTATATGTCAAGGTAATTAAAGCCACATGAGAAGAATTATTCGATGCATGACTTGGAACTACCAACCATCATTTTTTCTTTTAAAATATCAAATCATCATTTATACGGACAAAAGTGTGAAATCTATACTAATCATAAAAGTTTAAAGTATCTATTCACTTAGAAGGAGTTGAACATTATGCAATACAAATGGCTAGAGTTGATCAAGGATTATGAATTAGGCATAAGCTATCATCTTAGGAAGATCAATGCTGTTGTGGATGCTTTAAGCCATAAGAGTCATGGAGAGGTAGCCTCGATGCCAATAGAATAGAAAGAGCTTATAAGGGAGTTTGAAAGGATGACATGGAATTTATCTTCCATCCAAAGATTAAAATTGCAAATTTGGTTATAGAACCAACTTATTGTAAAGGATTAAGGAAACACAAAAACAAGATTTAGAGTGTCAAAGAATCATTCAAGGTCTTGCACAAGTAAATTTTAAAGGGTTCCGTGTGGATGGAGAAGGATTCCTAAGGATAAATAATAAGTTGTGTGTGCCAAATGATACAACATTAAGGAAGGAATTTATGTATGAAGCACATTGCTTAATACTAAGGTTCCCTGTAGGAGTGTGACACTTGTATTATCATACTTTATAGTGATATTTTTGCATTCAAATCCATAATTAGAAAATTGTTGTTTAATCCATAAAATTTAAGCATACCAATTTCCAATTGAAACATACTCAGCTTTATTTAGATAAGGTTATATAATTTTGTTTCTTAGAAGACTAAGAAACCAATTTATCCCTTAAAATTTGACATGTACCATATGTACTTTTTCTATCTATCTTGCAACTAGCATAATCGGCATCTAAGTATCCAATTAAATCAATGTTTTGGTTTCTTGGGTACCAGATTCCAAGTTTAGTGTTCAAGATACATATTTGAAAATTCTTTTTACAGCTATCAAGTGTGTTTAAGTTGGTTTTATTTGCAATCTAGAACATATACAAAAAATAAACATAATAGCAGGTCATGAAGCAGTTAAATGTAATAAAGATCCAATTAAACTTGTACATAGTTTTTCACTTACCTTTTTCCTACTAATATCATAATTTAACCTTAATGAAGTAGATAATGGAGTGGCAGCTCCTTTGGCATTTTCAAATCTAAATTTCCTTAACATTTATTTTAGTATATTTCCTAATTCATAAAGATTCCAATTGAAGTTTATTTTATTTAAAGTCCAAGAAAAAAATTTAACTCACCCATAAGGGACATTTCAAACTCAGCCTACATTATCTCAAAAAAACTCTTGCAATGCTTTTCATTAGTAGAGCCAAATATAATATTATTAACATATATTTGAACTACAAGAATATTATCTTTTATATGTTTAATAAATAAACTTGTATCAAATTTTCCTCTTAAAAAATTGTTTTTAATTAAAAAAATCACTTAACCTTTCATGCCAAGCTCTAAGAGCATTTTTAAACCATAAAGAGCTTTCTTAAGTTTGAAAACATAATTTTCTTTAAAAGGGTCTTCAAAACCTAGGGGTTGTTCTACATATACTTCTTATTTTATGAAACCATTAAAGAATGCACTTTTAACAACCATTTGAAACAATTTAAATTTTTATAACAAGCATGGGCTAAAAGAAGTCTAACACCTTATAATCTTGCTACAACCGGAGCATAAGTTTCATCCAAATCTATACCTTTTTCTTAGGAGTAACCTTTGGCTACCAATGTTGCTTTGTTTCTAACGATCTTACCATTCTCATCAAGCTTGTTCTAGAATACCCATTAAGTGATTATGGACTTATCTTTTGGTTTAGGAAACAAAGTTCATACTTGATTTCTTTCGAATTGAGCAAGCTCTTCTTACATGGCATTGATAAACTATTATCTAACAAAGCCTCATCTACAGAATTAAGTTCAACTTCAGATAATAGAGCAAAATGATTTTCAATATCCTTCAGTTTTGATCTTGTCACTATCCTAGAATTGATATTGCATAACACTTGTTCAGGTGGATGATATGGTTTAAATCTCCAAGATTTAGAAGATTTGGGATTAACATGTAAAGGTTCTGATGTATTTTCTAGTAAACCTTCTTACGAAGGTTCTAGAAAACCTTTAGGATTTGGTTCTTTCAAACTCTCTGCTTTAGATTGTGAAGGTACTTCAGCCGTATCTTGTAATTCTTGTTGATACTTTAAACTATCATTCTTATTTTTATCTTATGTTATATCATCATCTGAATCATCATATTTATATTTTCAACACATTTCATATTTATTGATTCTTCTCTAACTCTATATACTTTATTGAAAGCACGAAAGGCCTTACTATTTAGGGAGTAACCAAGAAATATTTCTTCATAAGCTCATTAATAAAATTTACCATGATTATGTTATGTTTTTTGGATATAGCACTTGCTACTAAACATATATAAGACATTTGGCCTTCTTGCTTTATAGGTCTCATAAGCTGTTTTCTATGTCAAAGGTCTTACATAAACATGGTCAATAATATAACATGGTGTAGATATAGTATCACACCCCAAAAGGTACACCAAACGTGACAGTCCACCATATTCGATATTTAAACTCAAGTATGACAACCTTAGTCACTTCATGAGTTTAAACACCAGGTGTAAGGCCCGTGTTCAACATATAGGGAACCATACTTCGATTCGAAATAGCTTAAGGAGACATATATAACAATAAGAAAGTAAATCACAACAGTTATAGCTAGATTATTCTATTAAATGAGCTAAAGAGGCATAGCCCCATCAAAATATTAAAAGTTCTTAAGTACTCATAAGTCTTTTATAACAACCAAATATATATACATCAATCTAGGAGATTCAACTAGAAGTCTATGCTTACATCTTGGTCCCAATTTCTTCAAAAAGCTCTTTAGATTCCAAAAGCTGTACCTGAGAAAAGTAGCTTCTCGGAGATAGCCATAAATATTCATACTGCAATAGGAAATTATTAGGGTGTAAGCTTACAAGCTTAGTGAGTTTCACTTCTAAAGTAAATGCTCAACAAGTAATATATAACTGACAAGTTATATTAACAATCATATGAATACACAAACACGTGAGCATATAATACATAAGACCATCTAGAAGTCTTATGTTGAATGGATTTACGCCCTTCATCTGGGGTTAGGTGTTTCAGGTCCATACGACGAACGATTTAAATTTTTTTCTCACTTTTTATTATGGTTGATACAGGTGCCCACCCGCACAATTTTTTTTTTTCATTTATACTATGGTTGATATAAGTGCCCACCCACACACATTTTCAATTCCGGCCCATATGCCAACATTTAATTTCTGGCCATTACACCAACATTCGAGTTTATAGACCCCTTATTACCCAGCTATTATGCCTTCTTCCCACAAAGGTATAATAACCTATGGAATGTGCCTCACATATGGTATGCATGATCAATTTGATTATATGATCATGGTATATTAATTTAAAAATTTATGGGTGATCATAGATATTTCAGACATATCAATTCTATGCTAGGGTTTACGACAAGCTCATTTCGATATTCTTATCATCAATTCACCCATGTAGAAATCATATACATACAGTCAATTTTATCTTGCCCTAATTCTAATGCCACTAATATTACAAGCACAAGCACAAGCATAAAATTTAAAGATAGTGAACTCATTTTACCATGGCGCAAAAATCCACTTAATCGTAATAGTCATCAGGAAGGTCCAGTCGATCTCTCAAGTCTCTTAATCAAAAGAAATAACTCTAATGAGTATTTCTATGAAGTTTGAATAAACTTACAATTTCTATTCTAACAGGTTCGTCGAAATTCGTCTAAGAGGAATGTCCAAATTAAAACGGCCATAACTTGGTCATTTTAACTTGGAATTTCACATATTATATACCGATATCTATCCATTTGACGAGAGCTATCTATTTATAGAATTATTTCCGTTCCATGAAAAGTAGGGTACGAAATACTACACGAATTTTTATGCTACGATTCAACTTCTAATTTTAACCTAAGCATCATACTAAAGCTTTTATAGATACTTAGGTATCATTATATCTTGTAAGACTCTATTATATACATATAAAACTCAATATCGTGCATGATTTATGGGTGTTGGTAAATTCTAATTTCTCATGTACTTAGATAATGTCAAATAAGAAGTATATGACATTACTTTCCTAACTTTGTTTCTATAAGTGCATAATGTATATATGCAATACCTGCGATCTATTGTCATGAAGGTTATGGGATGAACTATCTATATGTATATTCTTCATGATATAGTACCAAGAATTCTTTTTGAAAAAAAAAAAACTTTTACATCGCAAAACTATTTAAATTTACTAGACTTAAGAAAAGTGGTTTTCTTTCTTGTAAAATCACACTTGCTTTTATCAAAACTTAACATTGATGACCTATATAGCCATCACCTTCATTATTTTAATAAAAACCTTCATTTTGGGGTTAGAAAATAGATGTTAAAATAGGTGGTTTACCTAATTACAAATTTTACAAAATTTTAAAGAATGAAAACATTGTTTAATCTATTCTTTGAAACCATTCCTTGTTTTAGGATTATACCTTGATAAACTTCTCTTATTCTTGTCAAAATTTGGTCTTTATTACATGTATTTCCTAGGACTTCCATTTTTCCATAAAATTCATCATTTTGGCATTTGAAAATAGGTGTTTAAATAATGGCTATTTTCAAATCCGAATTTGGAAAATTTCATTTGAGATTATTTCCTCTGTAAAACTCATTTATTCTTTCAAAAACCATTTCATAATTAAACCTATCCCTTAAGGTTTCCATTTTCTTAATAGAAATCTTGTTTTGGAGTTGAAAAATGAGTGTTTACATTCCAAGCTTCCTTTATTACGAATTTAATACTTGTTTTTGAGATTGAAATATAACTTTTGTAAACTTGCCCCTGTTTTGAAAATATTTCTTAGTAGATCTAAATTTTACTCAACAAGATCACTTATTTATGATATCTATTCCCTAAGTCCTTCATTTTTAATGTAAAATACACATTTTGAAGTGGAAAAATAGGTTTTCTAAATATGGTTCCTTTTTTATCCGAATTTTCAAAATTTATTTTTGTTGAAACTAAAGTAGATCTTGAGCTTTATAATACTTTCCTACTATCATCAAGCTATTACAAGTTATTTATGAATATAAAACAAAAATCTAATGCATTTATGAACTCAAAACAACCAGATCTAGTTTACTATACTAGTCATAAATGCATGAATACTATGATGGTTATGTGAATATGAATAGATGATGAATATATGCACAAATCATTAATAATAATAACATGACTTGATAATAAAACAAGATAATAGCAAAATAACTCAAATAACAAGATCTATAACATTGTGATGGCAAGAATCTCATGTTCAAGTTTCTACATCCCTAGATTGAAGCTCAGGGGGATTTTTGTGTGGAATCACACATGAATAATCTTGCCATTACATGTTCTTAAGGTTGCATAGTATAGATCTATTACCTATTGGATGTTTGGAACAAGAAACTTGAACAAAAATATGTGAGTGTGTGTGTGTGTGTGTGGTTACGGTTTTGGCAAGGGAGAGGAAGAGAGAAAGAAATTTTTTTGCAAGAGTTTAGTTTAGTGAAAAAGTGAAGTGAAATTTGTATAAAGGGATATATATAGACAAATGAATTAGAGTTTGTGTAATAAAAGAAAAGAAATAAAACAAATTGTGAGAGGGAAGAGGGAGGAGAGTTGCGCCGGTTTCACAATAGAGAGAGGAGGAGTTATGTTGTGTAAGCTTCAACATTAATTAAGTAATTTAAGTAGTAAAAGTTATATTGGAAAAATAAATTATAAGGAAAATGATGAAGTTATAAGAATAGGATGTAAAGATGTAAGAAATAGGTTATGGGTAGTTGTACTTGTGAATAGTGTGAAAGAAATCAAAAAGTATATTAGACATTTAAAGTACCAGTAATAATGAAAATATGATAAAAGGTTATAACTGTAACTTTTATAACCCGAAAAATTATATAATTGATATATTTGGAAATCTCATGAAATTACGAGTCTAACGGTATTAATATCATATATTTAATATATCGAGCCCCAGGACACGCTTTTCAAAATTTGTATACGATCGGGTTCGAAATAGATTGAAAATTCGCTAATCAGATCTTTTTAAGAATCCTAATATTATTACGAACCAAACTACATTTTTCACTCATATTTCGACTCCTTGGTTTAGGAACACGGGATTGCCGGATCTAAACTACTAGAGTTCCCTGGGAATTTGTTGACTTAGGTCTCCGGTTGACTTTCCGATTTAGGGTTTGAACTTGATATTACACTAAAAATTAGGAGCTTACATAAGCTTCAGCTCGAAAATGTTATGGAATACAACTTCTATTTAACAAGCTTTGAGACATTTCTTGTAATAATCTATTCTTTCTCTCTACAATACCATTTGTTGTGGGTGTAAGGTATAGAAAATTCATGATTAATTCTTTTTTGCTCACAAAAATTAATCAAACTTATGTTTTCAAGTTCTTTACCGTGATTTGTTCTTAAACTTATTATAGATTTTCCATTTCATTTTCTACTTTCTTAGAAAATTTTCAAAAGAATTAGAACAAAACCCATTAAATCTAGAAAAATAATCCACAATTACAAGACCATATTTATTATCTCCTAGATGAAAAGTTCGTGTAAGTACCAAACAAATCAAGACAAAGCAATTCTAAAAGGTTTTTTTTGTAAAACTCACATTCTTCGATTTATGAGAAACTAAAGCCATTTTATTTTTGAAACATTTATCACATTTGATATCATTTTTAATTGAAATTCTAGGTAGAAGATTAGCTAGTTTTAATTTGGAAAGCTTTTCAAGTTGTGAAAAATTAACATGACCAAGTTTCTTATACCACACAAAAGAATTATCATGCACAAATAAAAAAAATATTTCAACATATGTTATTTCAAGTTTAACATAAAATTATTTTTTTCTACAAAATCTTTTAACCAATTTTTCACCACTTTCATCATAAGCTTTAGCTTTATCCTTACCAAAGATCATTTTATATTCTTTGTCACATAGTTAGCATATACTTGAGAGATTATGTTTCAAACCTTTTACCAGAGAAACATTTTAAATTTTCATTGGGTGAAAACCTATATTACTAGTAGCAATTATCTTTCCTTTACTATCATCATCAAATTTTACATGGCCTCTATCATTCCACTCTATTGTTGTGAACAACGAAGTAACTCTCGGCATGTGTCTTGAGCACCCACTATCTAAGCCAAAGTCCTTTAAATTTTGCTCGTGTTCCTACATTCATAAATGGGTGATCAAACCCTTTTAGGAAACCAAACTAACTTGGGTACTCCAAAATTCAAGGTTGTATTATTTTGGTTCGTAACTTGTTGTTGATTGAGCTTGTTATTTTTATAATAGCTATATATTTCAATATGACTGTATCTATTGCAAATGAGGCATGCATAAGGATTAGGTCTTATCAATCTTCTTTGATATTGATATGAATTTACCATTCATTGTTTGTACTGGTAATGATATCTTCTGGCATATCCTCTAGTAGGTCTTCTATAATATCCTTTGCAACATTCTCTATAACCTTGTCTAAAAATCTTCTAGCATACTTTATATCTTGCATAGTAGGTTTATTATTGGCAGTCACTTTATCATATTTATTATTATTTTCCTTATTGTTAGTAGTATCAATGTTGTCTTTAGTAATTGGTTCCTTTCCTTTTCTTTTCACAAATACTATCTTCTTAGGTTGATTTGAAGATTCAATTTTGTTATTAGCCTACTCTTTCCTTTAAATTACTACTCGTCTTGAGATGAAATTAGCTTTAGCAATCTCTCACCACTTTCAAAAAATTATTAAATGGAACTTACATCCTTTGAAACTTCATCTATTCTTATTTTAAGTTCCTGATTTCTTTTTGCAAAGAGATTATTTTCCTTAGATAACATATTTGGAGCTTCATGCAAATTTTGATTGCTATATGCAAAATTATAGTATCATCTTTTAAAATAACATTTATTAAGCAAATAACTGATTGGTTGACATACAATTTCTTTTTCATTTTTCAATGCATTTATGTTTTCGTAGCCTTAAATTAAGCCTTAAAAGCCGTTAACTTATTTCTAAAGCTATCCGACATTCATTTTAAAATTCAAAAGATACCTCTAATAATACCATGAAGCATAGATTTGTGTAGTCATCATCTGTTGATGATGCATCTAATGTAGCCTCTGATTCATCTAGATCACTCTATGTTGCAATGAGAGCCCTTTGCTTCTGTCTTGTATTTTTTCCTTTTCAACAAACAAGGACTTACACTTAAAATGTCTTGCTTTCTCCATTCATAGCGTACAATCTTCTTTTCTTTAAACATTTTTCTTGCATCATACTATAACAATCATTAGCAAAATGTTTGCTTCATGAGCGTGCTTACCTTTTCCTTTCATCCAGTATTATGAGTCTTTGCATGAGCAAGCATAGATCTTCACTTTCAGAATCTTTGTCAGACTCTGGATCATTTTCCCAACTTTAAAGCAATAGATTTCTTGTTCTTCTCTTCATCATTTTGGTGCAGCTTCTCTCTTAACTAACTTAAAGTCAACTTGTCTAATCATGTGCTTCTTCAATCACATTGGTCTTAGAATCCCACGAACTAGGTAAATTCTCATGATCTTCTTTACTAACTCACTGGTGTCAAATTCTTTCCAAGTAATGTAGGTTTGTTAGTAATTAAAGTAAAGTGATTAAAGCCATCAGAGATACTTTCACCAGTTTCAAATTAGAATAACACATAGTCTTGCATTAAAACACCTCTTCGTGTCTTTGATCATAGTGGCACCCTCATAGGTCTTGCACAGCTTATCCTATATTTCTTTACTGATTACATGAGAACACCAAAGCAAAGAAAAATTGTGATGTACTCATCAAAATCTTGTTTTTTTGTTGTTTTTCAACTTAACATTTTTCTTTTTGTCCTCTATGAGTATTGGACCATCTAAGCAAAGTTCTTGATCACCATACTAAGTGATCTCGCATGAAGCAAAGTCCATATCTTTGATGTATATTTCCATCCTATATTTCAAATGAGAAAACTAATGTAGCCAAGAATGGAATACGGTTTGATGTAATAGTGATTGTATTGCCATCCATTTTCTTCCATCAAACTCTTAAATCAAAAGAGCACCTTCTTTGATACCAAATGTAGGTCCCAATTAACAAACAAGAGGGAAAGGTGTGAAATGTTTGTTTTTGAAAACTTTTCAAATTTTTATATATTTATGTTGGACCTAACAAATGAATGCAATACAATGAAAAATAACAAAATTAAAGTGCGAAAAATCAATGGGACTCAAGATTTATAGAGGTTCCTCATGTGAGTTAGTCCTCTCTTCTACCCACTGCTGAAGATCTATTTTCCACACCGATCGTTCTACTAATTCAATCAAAATGAGAGATTACAAACATCGGTGCTGTTTTGCTTTGTCCACAAACCTCACACCTAGGTTAATCATAGAACTATAAATACTAAGATGTAATCCTCTCAACCAATCAGCTAACCTAACTCTCAAAAAAAGAGCAAGCATAGTTTAAGATGAGATACAATAGGTTCAAAATTTTGAGGGTGTCACGCCCCAAAAAGTACCTAGATGCGACATCCCCACATTCGATATCTAAACTCAAGTATGACCACCTAGTCATTCCAAGAGTTTAAACACCGGTGTAAGGCTCACATTCATCATATAGGGAACCATACTTTGAATCGGAATAGCTTAAGGAGTCATACATAGCAATAAGAATGTAAATCATAACAGTTATGAAAAGATAAATCTATTACATGATCTAAGGGACATACCCCCGTCAACATATCAAGAGTCTATGGGTCCACAAAAGTCTCTTACATCAACTATTATACATATAGAGATTAAGGAGATTCAACTAGAAGCCTATGCCTACATCTAGGCCTTAACTTCATCGAAAAGCTCCTTAAAGTCTAAAAGCTGTACCTGAGGAAAGTGGCTTCTCGGAGATCGCCATAAATATTCATACTGCAACAGGAAACTATAGGGGTATAAGCTTACGAGCTTAGTGAGTTTTACTTTTAAAATTAAATGCTCAACAAACAATATATATATCAAGCAAGTTATATTAACAACCATGAAATGCACAAGCACGTAGCATACAATACATAAGACCTTCAAAAATCTTATGTTGAATGGAATTATACCCTCCATTCGGGGTTAGGTGTTTTAGGCCCATACGACCATAGATTTCATTTTTCTCATTTATATTGTGGTTGATATAGGTGCCTACCCACAAATATTTTCAATTTCGGCCCTTACCAACATTCGAGTTTACAGGCTCCTTGTTGCCCAACTATTATACCTTCTTCCCTAAAGGATAATAACCTATGTAATGTTACTCACATATGTATGCATGACCAATTTGATTATAAATCATGACATATTAATTTAACAATTTATGGGCAATCATAGATATGGCTACATTCAATTCATACTAATCATACAAGTATTTACAACCAGCTCATTTCGATATTCTTATCATCGATTCACCCAAGTAGAACTCATATACACATAATCAAATTTTTATCTTGCCCTAATTCTAATGCCACTAACATTACAATCACAATTACAAGCATATAATTTAAAGATAGTGAATACACTTTACCATGGCACGAAAATCCACTTAATTGTAATAGTCCTTGGAAGGTCTAGTCCATCTCTCAAGTCTCTTAATCAAAAGAAATAACTGTAATGAGTATTTCTACGAAGTTTGAATGAACTTATAAATTCTATTCTAACAAGTTCATCAAAATTCATTTAAGAGGAAATTCCAACTTAAAACAACCATAACTTTGTCATTTTAACTCAGAATTTCACATATTATATACTGATTTCTACCTATTCGACAAGAGCTATCTATTTCTAGAGTTATATCCAATAAACAAGGTTGTTTGGTCCATGAATAGTAGGTACAAAATACTATACGAATTTCCCATCTACAATTCAATTCCTAATCTCAAACCAAGCATCATACTAAAGCTTTGATAGATACTTAGCTATCATTATAACTTGTAAAACTCTATTATATACATATATAACTCAATATCATGCATGATTCATGGGTGTTGATAATTTTAATTCTCATGTACTTAGATAATGTCAAATAGGATGTATAAGACATTGTTTTCCTAACTTTGTTTCTACTAATGCATCATGTATATATGCAATATCTACAAGCTATTGTCATGAAGGTTATGAGATGAACTATCTATATGTATATTCTTAACGATATAGTACCAAGAATTCTTTTTGAAAAACTTTTGTTTTATAAAACTTTTGAAACTTAATAGACTTAGAAAAATAGTTTTTCTTCTTGTAAAATCACACTTGCTTTATCAAAACTCAACCTTGAAGACCTATATACCCAACATCTCATTATTTTAATAAAACTTCATTTTGGGTTAGAAAATAGATGTTTAAATGGTGGTTTACCTAATTACGAATTTTACAAAATTTCTAAAGAATGAAAACATTGTTTAATCTATTCTTTGAAACCATTCCTTGTTTTAGGATTATACTTTGATAAACCTCTCTTATTTTTGTCAAAATTAGGTCTTTATTACATGTATCCCCTAGTCCTTCTATTTTTTTTTTTAATGAAAATCATCATTTTAGTATTTGAAAATAGGTGTTTAAATAGCGGTCATTTTCAAATCCAAATTTAAAAATTTCCATTTGTGATTGTTTTTTTCGTAAAACTCATTTAATCTTTCATAAACTATTCCCTAATCAAACCTACTCCTTAAGGCTTCCATTTTCTAATACAAATCTTATTTTGGTGTTGAAAAATGGTGTTTATGCTTTAAGCTTCCCTTATTACGGATTTGAAACTTGTTATTGCGATTGAAACATAACTTTTGTAAACTTTTCCTTATTTTGAAAATATTCCTTAGTAGATCTAAGCTTTACTCATCAAAATCACTCATTTATTATATCTATACCCTAAACCCTTCATTTTTAATGAAAAATACACATTTTGAAGTTGAAAAATGGTTTGTCTAAATATGTTCCATTTTTATCTGAATTTTCAAAAATCATTTCTGTTGAAACTAAAGTAGATCTTGAGCTTTCTAATATTTTCCTACTATCATCATGCTATTACAAGTTATTTTTATGCATAAAACAAAAGCCTAAGGCATTTATAAACTCAAAATCACTAGATCTAATTCATCATACTAGTTATAAATGCATGAACATTATGACTATTATGTGGATGTGGCTAGATGATGGATACATGCATAAAAAATGTTAACAATAACAACATAGCTTAACAAGAAAACAAAGTAATAGCAAAATAATATTAAATAACAAGATCTATTATATTGTGATGGTAATGATCTCATGTCTAAGTGTTTCCACATCCCTAGCTTTAAGCTCATGGGGATTTTTGAAGTGAAATCACACATGAATGATCTTACCATTATATGTTTTTAAGATAGTAAAGTATAAATCTATTACCTATTAATAGTGTGAAACAAGAAAACTTGAAAGAAAAAAAAAGTTGTGAGAGTGTGTGTATGTGTAGAGTGTCACGGCAATAAGAGGAGAAGAAGGAGAGAAAACTTTGTTTCAAAAGTTGATTTTTTTCAAAGAAAGAGAGATAGTGAAAAGTGGAAGGTATAAAGGGGTTTATATAGAGGATGAGATTGGGGTTGTGTGATAAAAAGGAAATAAATAAAACAATTTGAGAGAGGCAAGAGGGGACACTGGTTCAAGGAAGAGAGAGAAAGGGATATGTGTGTTGCGTAAGTCAAAATTAAACAAGTAATTTAAGTAATAAAAGTTGTACTGAAAAAGTAAATTGTAAGAAAAATAATGGAATTGTAGGAATAGATTGTAAGGATGTAAGAAATAAGTTACGGGTAGTTGTACTTAATGAATGGTGTGAAAAAAAATCAAAAAGTAGATTAGATATTTAAAGTACCGGTAGTGAAGAAAATACGATAAAAATGTTATAACTATAACTTTTATAATCCGAAAAATTATATAATTGATATATTTGGAAATCTTATGAAATTACGAGTCTAACGGTATTAATATCATATATTTAATATCTCGAGCCCCGAGACATGCTTTTTAAAGTCTGTATCTTGCTAATATGATCTTTTTAAGTACCCTAATATTATTACGAACCAATCTACACTCTTCACTCGTATCTCGACTTCTTGGTTTAGGAATGTGAGGTTGTTGGATCCAAACTACTGGGGTTTTCTAGGAATTTGTTAACTTAGGGTTTCCGAATGACTTTCTGGTTTAGGGTTTGAACTTGATATTACCCTAAAAATCAGGGGTTTATAACCTACCCCCCTTGAAGAAAGTTTTGTTCTCAAAACTTGAAACACGTACCTAATTCCTCAAACAAATTAAGGTATTGTTGTCACATCTCATTTTTGGCCTCCTAGGTTGCCTCTTCATGCGAATGACTTCTCCAAAGAACTTTAACATACTTGGTTTCCTTATTGCTCAACTTTTGAACTTTTCGATCTAGAATCTGTACTAGATGCTCTTCATAAGTGAGGTTCTCCCTTAACAACACCAGTTCCAACTCCACAATTTGATCCGGGTCAGCTACATGCTTCTGAAGAACAGATACGTGAAAAACATTGTGTACTCCAGAAAAATTTGGTGGTAAAGCATGGCACTCGCTCAAGTATTTCAAATGGACCAACATACCGAGGGCTTAACTTTCCTTGCGAGCGGATTTGATGAATATTCTTGATAGGATTTACCTTTAAGTACATGTGATCTCCTATTTGGAACTCAAGAACCTTCCTTTTCTGATCCGCCCAACTCTTTTGTCTATCTTGAGCCTCCTTCATTCGTTGTTGGATAACTCGTACCTTATCAGCAGCATCTTGTATAAGATTCGATCCAAGAACCAATTTCTCTACATCATCCCGAAATAACGGGGATCTACACTTTCTCTCATAAAAAGCTTCATAGGGTGGCATTTTAGTTATCGAGTGATAATTGTTGTTCTAAGTAAACTCCACTAAGGATATGTGTGCTTCCCAACTTCCTTTAAACTCCATCACACATGCTCGAAGCATGTCTTCTAAGGTTGTATGGTTCGCTCAGACTGTCCATTGCTCTGAGGTGGTATGCTGTACTGAAGTGCAACTTAGTTCCTATACACTTTTGCATGCTTCCCCAAAAATTGGATACAAACCTTGGGCCTTGATTTGATATAATCCCAGTTGGTACTCCATGTAGATGAAAAATTTCCTTGATATAGAGCTTTGCTAATTTATCCATAGAATAGGTCATACTTATTGGTAGGAAGTGATCTTTACTTGGTTAACCGATCTACTATAACCCATATAGCATCATGCCATGTTGGCGTTTTTGGCAATCCACACACAAAATCCATGGAAATCTGATCCCACTTCCATTCTGATATTAGCAAAGGTTTCAACAATCCTCCTAACCTCTGATGCTCTACTTTCACTTGCTGGCAAATCGGACACTCTAACACAAATTCATCTACGTCCCATTTCATTATGTTCCACAAATAATGTTTTTTGAGATCTTGGTGCATTTTCGTTCCTCCCGGGTGTATCGTATACCCAGAATTGTGAGCTTCGCTCATGATCTCCTTTTCGTATCTCCTCATCATTTGGTAAACAGAGTTGTCCCTTCATTCTTATTACATCTTCGTCATCTACCGTGAAGTCAGTGTATTTTCCTTCTTGAATTTCTCTCTTTATCCTTTGTATTATCTCATCATAATGTTGAGCCTCCTTGATTCTTTCTACTAAGGTGGGTTCCATCACCAAATTTGCTATCTCCATCTCGATATCTCCTCCCATGAACTCAATATTCAACCTTTCAAACTCCTTCACTAATTATTTTTTATCGGTGAGCAAGGCTACTACTTCTCCATGATTCTTACAACTTAAAGCATCAGTAACCGCATTCACTCTCCCAGGGCAATAATTAGTCCCCAAATCGTAACCCTTGATTAGCTCGAGCCATCTCCTTTGTCTCATGTTCAACTCCTTTTGTGTGAGCAAATACTTAAGGCTCTTGTGATAAGTATAGATCTCGCACCTTTGCCTATAAAGGTAGTGTCACCATATCTTTAAAGTGAACACCACTGCGGCTAGTTCCAAATCATGTGTAGGGTAATTTTGTTCGTGTAACCTTAGTTGTCTTGAAGCATAGGCAATCACCTTCCCCTCTTGGATGAGTACACATCTAAGACCATTTCTCGATGCATCGCTATGAACTGTGTAGGGCTTCTCGGGATTTGGTAGTACCAAGATTAGAGCAAAAACAAGTCTTTGCTTAAGTTCTTGATAACTTTAGTCTCTATTTTCCATCCATATAAACTTTTCATTCTTTTAGGTTAATTGGGTCAAGGGTTTAGCTATTTTAGAAAAACCCTTAACAAACTTCTGATAATACTCGGCTAGGCCCAAGAAGCTTCTTACTTCTGTTACTATCTTGGGCGACTTTTAGTCCATTACGACTTTATCTTTTCAGGGTCCACAAATATACCCTCTCCCGATACCACATGTCCTAAAAATGAAATCCTATCCAACCAAAAATCACACTTGGAAAACTTGGCGTATAACTTGTGTTCTCTTAAGGTTTGTAATGCCATGCATAGGTGTTCTTCATGTTGCTTGCGCGTTTTTGAGTAGATAAGGATATCATCAATGAAGACTATAACACACTCATCCAATAAAGGTTTATACACTCTGTCATCAAATCCATGAATGCAGTAGGAGCATTCATTAACCCAAATGACATCACGAAGAATTCATAATGTCCATATCGAGTTCGAAAAGCCGTTTTAGGTAAATCTTCCAAGCTTAACCCTTAGCTGATGGTATCCCGATCGAAGATTAATCCTTGAAAACACACTTGCTCTTTGTAGTTAGTCAAACAGATCATCAATCTTGGGGAGCGGATACCTATTCTTGATTGTGACTTTGTTTAACTCCCAGCAGTCCACACACAACCTCATTGATCCATCTTTTTTCTTAAAAAACAAAACCGGTGCACCCCATGGTGACACACTTGGTCTTATAAATCCTTGATCCAAAAGTTCCTATAATTGTTTCTTTAACTCCTTTAACTCAACAAGAGCCATTCAGTAAGGCTCCTTAAATATCGATTTCGTGTTTGGTGTCAAATCAATCTCAAATTCGATTTCTCGCTTTGGGGGTAACCCTGGTAGTTCATCAGGGAAAACATCCGGAAACTCATTAACAACTGGTATATCCTCAACTCGAGGCAACTCTTCCTTATTTTCCATTGCACCAAAAGAACTTTCCTTTTTTCTATCGACCTCCTCATCTATAAGTAGTTCAAACGAACTCAACTCAGTTCCTCTTGAAATTGTTGTTTCTCCCTTAAATTCGACATCCTTTCTATCCAATTCCTTAAACTCCACTTTCTTCCATCTACAATCTACAACAGCTTTAGCAAAAGTCAACCAACTCATACCCAAAATCACTTCATACTTATTCATTTCCAAAACAATCAAATCACATCTTGTGTGATGTCCTTGAATCACCATTGGGCGGTCTTTCAGCATCTCATTAGTCGTTACTACATTTCCAGTTGGAGTCTTGATACGAAAGCTAGAGGCGGTGGTAGCTATTGGTAATCCAACTTGTTTCGCCAAACCGGTGGTAATAAATGAGTGTGTGGCTCCAGTGTCAAACAAGGTGTAAGCAGTCGTCTTATCCACTAATATCGTCATGTATTCAACACGGCTAATTACTATCCCAAACCATTCTAGTCCATTCCCTAACTTTATCTTAGATTACTATACTTACTTTTCCTTTTTATAATCCTTGGATCCTAAGTAGTTCATAATTAATTGAGAAACAAAACAAGATTTGGAAAACTAACCTGTTACGAGTCCAAAATCTTGGCCATCATCTTCCTCCAATGCAGCCAATTCATAGCCTTCGTCCTCATTTTCTTTGCAAACCCATTGTCCCTCCAGATTATATATCCTCATACCATGCATAGTCAATCCAGAACGGCAACCAGAGTTTCCACTATTCCCACTTTCAGGCCTTGTTAAGGATGATCCTCCAAATGTCCTTGCTAGGGCACCCATCCTCTGTGGGCACTCGTTGGCAAAGTGTCCAACTTGCTTACAGAAAAAACAAGTAGTGGTGGCCTTCTTAGGGCACTCGGAGATTTGTGACTTGCCTCCTTGTAGAAATAGCACTTGTCTCTCAATTGTGGACATCTCTTAGGGTAGTGCTCTCCCTTACACTTCCAGCAATTTCGGGTTTTAGGGATGTTCTTTCCTCCATTTCTCTCTCTTGTATTTCCTTTGAAGCCATAGAGCAGCTTGAACCTCTTCTGGGGATACATAGAACTTGACCCCCCATAAAAGTTTCTCCCAAACACAGAGGTTGTTCTATCTATGGTATTTGTCTTTCTCCTTTTGGCCCCTTCAACTATTCAGGCTCTCTTAACCAATTCCCTAATAGTCCTGATGTCGAACTCCTTAAGTCTTACTCTCATATCCTTATCCAAGCCATTCAGAAAAACTTGTCTCTTCAGTTCCTCACTATATTTGTACGAGTCAGGGGCATACTGGAGCAGCTTACTGAACTCGGTCTCATCTTGTTCCAACGTGTGGCCTCTTTCTGATATGTGTAGAAAATCTACACTGTACTGTACTTGGAGACTTCCAGAAAAGTAATGCTAAAGGAATTCATGGCGGAACATCTCCCATGTAACAAGTGGCATGAGCTCCCACCTCTTAGATTTCCACTATACTCTTGCATTCAGCTTAAGCAGGTACGTGACATAATTAACTCTTAAGTAGTAAGGTACTTCGAAGGCATCAAACGACAGTTCTATTTGGGCCAACCAATCTTCGGCCTCATCAAGTTTTCCAAAGGCTTCCTCATAGTATCTATTACTCCTTATGACCTCGGGCAAAGAGCTCTTGTACGACCTTATAGGTAGTGGTGGAGGTAAGGGTACGGTGTGGGATTGTGCATTTTCAAATATCGACATAGCTACAGATGCCTGTTGCACCGAGGGGCGGTGGGATAGGTGCTAGAGCAAAAGCGGGAACAGGAGAAGAAGCAGACATAGTTTGTCGAATGGCCTCAAGCACTTGTGCTAGTTGCCCTAAAGTCGCTTGTAAAGCGGCTTGAGCATTGGCCATTGGTGGGTTTGGCGGTGGTGCCACTTGTTGTTCTCCCCCCACATTTGGTTCATTAGACGTGCTTTGCTCATGTCGTCTCCTTCCTCTACCACAGCTGTGTTATGTTTTATTTGACTTAGTTAAGTAATCTTCTAGTAACACTATTAACATTTTATATCGAGAATAAAAAATGTTGGAAATTCTCATACAAGCAAGTAATACAAAGGCAAGGTATAATTTAAGAAACTTAAATAAAGAAATCTCAACTTCATAAAATGTAACATAATTTTTTCATTAAAACTTCAATTGCAGGTACAAAGACCTTTACATTGGAATTGAAACAAAGCATAATGATTCAAAACACACAACAAGTAACAACCATAGACAACATCCTGGAACAACAAAAGCTACTATGACCTATCTTTCAAGGTCGCAACTACAAAATTCAGCTTAAACTTGTGGGTTAAAACATAGGTCTCTCTTCCTTCCTGTAATCCTCACATTCTCTTTTTGTAAACTGCTTCTTCTCTTTCCTCAGCCACATTTCCTTTAGGCGAAAGAACAACCTCATTCTCTATCTCTTCCACGGGTAACTGATTTGACTTGATGGAGGTGGCTGGGCTATATCGGCGGGTGGAGGTAATATTTCCTCATACACTCCCCACCAAAAGAAGTGACTTTGAACATCCGCTCGAAGCCAATCGGTGTGATCCCCAACAACTCATGAGCATAAACAAACAAATATCCAATTAGGTTTTAGGTTTGAAAATCAGGAAAAATCAGTTTTCCTTCATTCTTTAACACAAAAGTAGCCTTTTGCATCATGGGTTGCCCCAACTTATAAACAATAATCCTTTCTAAAGCATATATCACTTCAAGCTCCGACCAAAATTTCTTCCTTATAGGGCAATAATCTATGTTGGTCACTACTTTATGCCACCCGATGTTCATCAACCCTCTTTTCCACAAATTAAACATCTCTTGATTGACCTAGGTGGCCAGCTAAAGCAAATTCTTCGTACAAAACCCTAATTCTTAATCAGTACTCAACAAAAGACTATCGGGTTGCTTACGCATTGCTTTGCCGTTAGTAGGCTTCACCAAGAGTAAGCTATTCACAAAATAGGAAAGGATTAAAATTGAGAAACCCATACTACCCATGTTACTCTTATCTAAGCCTTCTTTATTTAATTCTTTACCCTACCTTATTCTTCATTTTATTTCTCCTTAAGTCTATTAATTAAAGCTATGATTTTAGATTCTGAACCATGCTCTGATACCAACTTAAACTGTCACGCCCTAAAGGGTACCTGTAAGCCCCGAAAAATTTCAGTAAATAATTCCAAAATAAGCATCGAAAATAAATTCTAAAAATGACTCCAAATTAAAACCGAACTTCGACTAGTCCTAAATCGCGAACGAATCCAGAAATTTCTTAATCTTGCGAAAATGAGAATCCTTGAAAATAAAATAAGAACTCAACAGTCTTTAAATCCAAAACCTCTATGTATGACAAATTCTATATTTAACCCTGACTTGTAAAATCGGGTAATATAGAAACTAAAAACAAATTATTAAAAAGTAAATAACGATTAACCTGCAGAAATAAAACCCAATTCAATAATTCCGAAAACGTTAAGAGATATTAAATACTTACAAAAAAAAGTAAAATTTATAATAAAATTCTTAAAATAAATGTTGTATAAACATAAATCCTCAGTTTCTAATTTGGCAAAGATCTAAACTAGAAAATCACCTGGGAAACCTGAGTGAAATATAGTAGTTCATGTGAACCCCTAAATTTAGGGTAATATCAAGTTCAAACCCTTCACCGGAAAGTCAACCGGAAAACCTAAGTCAATAAATTCATAAGAAACCCTAGTAGTTTAGATCTGACAATCCTGTATTCCTAAACCAATGAGTCGAAATATGAGTAAAGGGTGTAGTTTGGTTTGTAATAATACTAAGATGCTTTGAAAGATAAGATTAGCAAGTTTTCGATCTATTTCGAACCCGATCGAGTACAGACTTCAAAAAGCGTGTCCCGAGGCTCGAAATATTAAATATATGAGATTAGTACCGTTAGACTCGTAATTTCATAAGATTTCCAAATATATTAGTTATATAATTTTTTCGAGTTATAAAATTTACAGTTATAACCTTTTTATCGTATTTCATTACTACCGATACTTTAAATGTCAAATCTACTTTTTGAATTCTTCTACACTATTCACAAGTACAACTACCCATAACCTATTTCTTACACCCTTACACCCTACTCTTACAATTACATCATATTTCTTACAATTTACCTTTCCAATACGACTTTTATCATTTAAATTACTTTAATTAATTCAAAACTTACACAACACAACTTCACTCTCTCTCTTTCTCCTAAAGCCAGTGCAACTCCCCTCCTTTTTCCATCTCAATTTGTTTTATTTAATTCCTTTTTATTACAACAAACCCTAATCCATTTCCTTATATATACCTCCTTATGCCCACTTCATTTCACCTTCTTTCTTTCTTCTTTCTTGCTTTAGAAAATTGTTGCAAAACTCTCTCTCCCTCTCCTCTTTCAAACCGTGAGCTCCCCCTCCCTCTATACACATATACTTTGTTTTTCTTTCAAAGTTTCTTACTCCACACAACCAATAGGTGATAGATCTATACTTTATTACCTTAACACATGTAATGACAAGTTCATTCATGTGTGATTTCACAAAAAATCCTCATGAGCTTTAAGCTAGGGATGTGGAAACACTTGAACATGAGATCCTTGCATCACAATGTTATAGATCTTGTTATTTGAGTTATTTTGCTATTATGTTGGGTTATTATTAAGTTATGTTATTATTTCTAATGGTTTGTGTATATACTCATCATTCATATAACCATCATAGTGTTTATGCATTAATGGCTAGTATAGTAAACTAGATCTAGTTGTTTTAAGTTAATAAATGCATTAGACTTTTGTTTTATGTTCTTAAAAAGCTTATAATAGCTTGATGGTAGTAAGAAAGCATTAGAAAGCTCAAGATCTATTTTGGTTTCAACAAAAATAACTTTTGAAAATTCAGATAAAAAGGGAACCATATTTAGAAAAGCTATTTTTCAACTTCAAAATGTATATTTTTCATTTAAAATGAAGGGCTTAGGGAATAGATATCATAAATGAGAGATCTTAATGAGTAAAGCTTAGATCTACTAAGGAATATTTTCAAAACAAAGGCAAGTTTACTAAAGTTATATTTCAATCTAAAAAATAAGTTTTGATTAAGAGATGGAAGCCTTAAGGGGTAGGTTTGATTAAGAGATGGTTTTTGAAAGAATAAGTGAGTTTTACAAAGAAAAATAAACTCAAATGAGTTTTTCAAAATTTGGATTTGAAAACAACCCTAGAAATAGATATCTCTCGTCGAATAGGTAGAAATCGTTATATAATATGCGAAATTCCGAGTTAAAATCACCAAGTTATGACCATTTTAAGTTGGAATTTCCTTTTAGATGAATTTTGATGAACTTGATAGAATATAATTTATAAGTTTATTCAAACTTCATAGAAATAATCATTAGCGTAATTTCTTTTGATTAGGAAACTTGGGAGATGGACTAGACCTTCCTGAGGACTATTATGATTAGGTGGATTTCCACGCCATGGCAAAGTGAGTTCATTTCTTAAATAGTTGTGCTCATGTATGTGCTTATAATCGTAGTGGCATTAGAATTAGGAAAAGATAAAATTGTGATGAGTTGTGATCTAATATTGATTGAAGGAATGATAAGTATATCGAGACGAGACTTGTTGTAAAAACATTGTATGAGCTAGTATAGACTTGAATTGTCTGAAATTCTTTATGATCACTCTTAACCTATATAATTAACATGCCACGATTATATGAATAAATTGTACATGCATATCACGTAGTGAGTCACATTGCATTAGCTAGTATATCTTTGGTGGGACAAAGGTATATTAACAGAGGCGTGGGGGCTTATGTTAACATTAAGGATGCGAGATCGCTTAAGTTAACGAAAGTGAGGTAGGCACTTGAAACAACTACATAAAACAACAGATGTCGTAAATCTAAGAGAAAGAGATCGGAATTATGGTTGCATGACTTACGAACCACCCCACTCAAGATAGGAATTATGGTTGCATGAATTATGGACCACCCTAACCCCAAGTGGAGGGCATAAATCCATTCACATATGGCTACTAGAAAGTCATATACTTGTATGCTCATTTGCTTGTGCATTTCATATTGATGTTAATAACTTGTCTATTATATATTGTTGTTGAGTAGTAAATATTTGAAAATGAATCTCACTAAGTTCATAAGCTTATATCCCAATAGTTTCCTGTTGCAGTATAAATATTTATGGCTATCTCCGGGGAGCCACTATCTAAAAGTACAGCTTTTGGACTCTAAGGAGCTTTTGAAGAAGTCGGGACCTTGATGTAGGCATAGACTTCTAGTTAAATCTCCTAATTTGAATGTATGATGGTTGTTGTAAGAGACTTATGAGAACTCAAGGACTCTTAATTTTTGTTGGAGGTATGCCCCTTAGACCATGTAATAGATTAAATCTAGATATAACTGTTATGATTCACATTCTTGTTGCTATGTATGTCTCCTTAAACTATTTCGAATCAGAGTATAATTCTCTATATGTTAAATGTGAGCCTTACACTCAGTGTTCAAACTCATGGAGAGACTAAGGTTGTCTTACTTGAGTTTAAATATCGAGTATGGTAACTGTCACGTTTAAGGAAGAAAACGAATAGAACTTTTTAAGCACTCTAATATTATTACGAACCAATCTACACTCTTCACTCGTATCTCGACTTCTTGGTTTAGGAACATGGGGTTGCCAGATCCAAACTACTAGGGTTTACTGAGAATTTGTTGACTTAGGGTTTACGAATGACTTTCCGTTTTAGGGTTTGAACTTGATATTACCCTAAAAATTAGGGGTTTATAGAGAGCATTTCATAAAGTAAAAAATTATGTAGGCTAGCAGTAGGCATGGATTGGTTTGATATGGTTTGCATTAAAATCAAACTAAATCATATTTTACGATTTGTTTTTTTTTTTCCATCCTAAACCAGACCTTAAATAACAATTTGGTTCAGTTAGAATTATATATTAAATTCTAATTTAAAAAAATACTTGGTTATAATATTTTCCATTTATGTGGATATTTAAATATTGAAATCAGTCTACAAAGTTCATATTGTTAATCTCGACAAAATACTTTATAAATCCATCATATTCATGATCCATAACCTTTCATGAAATCATTTAGTCACCAACATAATGCACTCATTGACTAATACATACTAAAATCTAATCTATAGTCTAAAAAATCTTCTCATCAACAATTTACTAACAAATTTCACCTACAAAAAAAAAAAAAAAAAAATTTACCAAACAAAATACAATGGACAATTAATACCTAATAGGATATATGACTAAATAACAAAATTTATACTCCACTAAGTTCAAACACTTAACAGAACACAATTTAAGTTAGAACTAGAAAATATATCTTGAACTTAAAAATCAATTTTAAAAGGGAACAAGCAACTATTTACCGACATTCATCATATAATAAATATCATAATAAAATCATAAGAATATATATGACATTCAATCAATCGTCATAATAAAATTAATAATTATAAGTAAAATTTTTTATGTTTATCTAAAAAGTTATGATTTGATTTTATAGATTGGTTCAATTTACTCTTTCAAACCAACCATAAATTTATAGATTGGTTTGGATTGAGAATTTTCTAAACCAAATTGTTTTAAAAAACCATATTTTTTGGTTTGGTTTGATTCAATTACGAATTGGTTTTGTTTAGTTGATCTTTTTTTCCTACCTTAATGTAGGTAGCTTCTGACGAAAAGCATAAAGTAAGCTCTAGCAAAATATCAGTAATAGGCATCTAATTGAGAGGGCAAGTATGTATTGAAAGATTTGAACTTCGTCTTCTTAAATATGGTTTATGTAACGTCCTTCTTAAAAGAATTTTAGTAATTTCTTCAATATATCTTCAAAAGATCAACACTCTATCTTCTTGAAATTTAAATGTTTAAACGTCTAAGATTATCTCACAACATCCAATTGAGCTTATCTTATTGCTTTGAAGGAATGGTGCTATTTGATCTTAGATACACTATTGCCATTGTTTCATTTAATTTTGAAAGTTGAAAGCTTCTAATGTCATGCCCCCCAAGGATATCCTAAACATGACAGTCCACTATACATAATATTAAAGCTAATGAATGATAATCTTAATCACGTAGAAGCTTTGATATCACGTGCAAGGCGTGCTTCCAAGATAGTAAGAGACTCAAAGAGATATTACATTTAAGTAGATAAAAAAAGCATACAATAACTTATAAAGGTAAACATGTAATAATAATTAAGATAAAAATTCTTACAACTTCTTAGGGGCAGTCCCCTATACTAAAAGCCTTGCTAATCCAGGCCATCTTAAAAACATACATGAATATAACAAAAGTCTACTATAGAGAATTTTCTTAGAAGTCTACACCCAAAACTAAATATGTAAACTTCTTCAAAAAACTCCTAGTAACTTTGGCTCATACTTGACAAAATGGGCTCCTTGGTTCCAACTATAAGTAATCAAACCGTAACAAAAAGTTATAGAGGTATAAGCAAAACTAGCTTAGTGAGAGAACTCCCTTCTTCAAAGCATTTCCATAAAACATACAAGTATTTTCAACAATCATATGTGACTACAACAATCACATGAGAAATCAAGATACACATGATTAACTGGAAACCATGTGTAGCATGGATTTTACGTCCTCCATGTTGGGGGTTGGGTGGTTACTGGCCCATTCGACCATCAATATTTGCAGACTTACCGGCTCCTACTTGCCCATGTAGATTTTCCTTGTTTCTCCACATGAAAAAATAGTAGCAAAAAATAAATGTGACTCACAATATGCCATGCATGAATCATTTTTAATGCTAGTTTTATCCAATTATTTTTATTTCAAGTTAAAGGTGACAAAAACAACATTCGTCATACCATTGCAAGAGAACATAAATTATTCATCAAACCTTATTTCAATGTACTTAGCTTCTTATTTAACAACCACTTTATTCAATCATTCACACGATCATTTATTCATTTATCTTTCCTTAATACCTAGTGCCACTACTTACAAGCACATTCAAGGAAATAAAATTAGTAAGAGATTAACTCACTCCATGACGATCGCTCCTAGTCGAAATAATCTTCTAAGAAGGCGATATCGGTTCCTTCTTCACATGAATAAGATGAAATACCCAAAATGAGTCTTTGATAGAATTTCTACTTTAAAGATTTTAAGTCTATCTCTAAATTGTGGTAAAATTCTGATTGGAGGAAGTTCCAACTTAAAATGGCAGTAACTAGCTCATTTTAACTCGATATTTCGCATATTATTGTCGTTTTCTACCTAATTGAAAAATCTGTCCATTTCTAAGGTTGTTTTTACTATAATAAGCCATTTAGGTCTCGGATCAAAGGGGTACAGATCTAGCACGAAAATTCCCTTCTTAAGAAACAATATTTTTTAATCATTCCTTCACTAAAGATTGTTAAGTGAAACTCAAATATGTATATATTTGAAAAGAATTCCTTTGGTATATAAATAGACTCATAATTTATGCATGATGCTACAAGTGTTTTCTCATTTAATTAATTTCCATAAAAAAACCTTTCCTAAGTTTTGAAAAATTTGGTTTTGTTAAACTTTTCTTTATATGATTCAAATGACTTATAAATTCTTCGGTGATCATAATTTAGTGTTCTATATTTTTATTCTTTAGTTTATCAAATGTGAGTTGGAATAAAGTATGGTCTTTTTTAAATTATCTACCAAATTTTATTTCTAGGAATTGAAAAATAGAGTTTCAAAAGTTTTCTTTAATAGTACTTAAACGAGTTTATTCTTTGAAAATTTATTTTCTTGAATTGTTGACAAATTTAATTTTTTTTTTCTAAGTGGGTTTCTTAAGACTTGTAAGTTGATTTTCTTGAAAACTTGTTTAGCTTTTAGTTTAGAAAGTTGGTAAAAACTTTGTCATAGTATCAAGTTATCATGTATATATCAATATTTCCTATGTTGTCATTTGAAAAGAAAGTATCTTTAGACTTTACAAAAACTTCTTTATCAATTTCATGATGAGCTTACATAAACTTTTAAAAAGGAATTTATTTGAAAACATCATTCTAAGTCTTTGTGAAAAATATTTATTAAGTGATAAAATTTTAAGAGTTTAGTCTTTCATTAAAAAGATCTCTTTTTATTTGGACAACAACATATTAGCCATGCATGAATATGATTATGTAGTTTATAAAAAGATAAAAATATCACAAGATAAGACAATAAAGAATATAAGAAACAAATAACCATAATAATAATAATTGTCCAGTATTGAGAGTCTTAGCTTCTTCAAGGCTTCCCGAGACTAAGAATAGACTAGTCTCAAGAAAAAGAAAATTGTTTTGACGTAATGAGGATAAGTCTAAGACTAAAAAGACTAGTCTTAAAATAACTTGAAAGTAAATAAATTGCAATAAAAAATAAGCTTATATGCTCTAAAAGATATATATAACTATATAGATATATTTAGTTAGATATAAACATGAACAACATAAAGGAAAATAGATTCGTGAACAAGAACAAAGTATGAATATATTGTTACTTTCCTAATCTCCATGGGTTTAGAAAACACACACTCTATCAATACTAAGCAAATGAACATATAGAAAGCTTATATTATACCTATGGAAGAAGAGAAAAATAGAGAGAACTTTGAGAGAACTTTTGAAGAGATTTTGAGATAGTAATGGCAGTGTATGAGATGTGTGAAGGAAATGGAAAAAATGGTGGTATTTATAGGAAAAAGTGGAGAAAAATTTGTGTTAATTAAATAAGTAAAAATTAAAATAAATATGAGTGAAAGAGGGGAGGGGTCGACGCCAATTGAGAGAGAGGGAGGGAGATATATATATATTTATTTTGTATTTTTGTTAATGAAAAATAAGATGTGAGAGATGGGAAGTTGTATTGGAAATAAAAATTGTAAGAAAATAGGTGTATAGATTGTAAGAAAAAGTAGAGATATATGAATAGTGTAGAATAGTAATGAATAGTAAACAAGACAATTAAATTACCGATAATAATAAAAATATGCATACGAAGGCTATATATATGATATTTTTAGGTATTGAAAAATTATAAAACTGATAGTTTTGAAAATCTTATATTTTTACGAGTAATGATATATCTAGAATATTTTTACTATTCCGACCCCCAGAACACATTTTTGAAAACTATATCCAATTGGCTTCGAAACGAATAGCGTTTGACTAATATGATATTTTTAAGCTCTCTTATGTTATTACGTACTATTCTACATACAAATCTCTTACTTACTTACTTAGGATTACGGACATGGGATTGCTGAACTTATACTGTTGTCTAACTAGGGTTTTGTTGGTTTTAGGGTTTTCGATTGACCTTCTAATTAGGGTTTAAGTTTAACGATCGTAAAACTTTGGAGGTTTACATCTAATAATATCTAAAATTTCTTGTAGTTTGAAGGTTGGAGAGCTCCACAATATCTAGAAATAATCCATAGATAGTCTTATTTACATATCTTATTATCTTGATGCTATAAATTAACTTGATAAACTTTATTTCAAATCATGTATTCAGTTAGATAATATTATATCTCCATGCTTGAACATATATTTTTGATAATATATATGAAAGTCTAGAAAGAAAATAAGATTAGTTGTCTTCTTGTAATAAATCTCAAGTTCCAAACTCATAATATAACTTACCTCCTCTTTGAGTGGAACACATTAAATGTATTACCCAAGCACATCTAATATGTAGAGCAAGGTCTTCATTAAAAAAAAAAATCTTTTATGCTTATGTAAAAACTTTATTGTTGTTTGAAAGCCTCTAGCAAAAGTTTTGACGTATGTTCTAGCATATCTTCTGATAAAGATCTTGGCAAAGTTTTTGATATATATATTGTCAAAGCTTATGATATATATATATTTTAATTCTGTACACTTAATTCAATTGATTAAATATATTTGATCATTTCTTGTTATCATCAAAATTATTAAGGGAATATCCTTACATTAACTCTAATACATTTTTGGTATTGTTTGTGAAGAGGGTGGCAGGAACATCATCATGTATCCAGAATTGAACTGAACCAAAATCAAAACTGCCGGTTTCAGGTCTTGACATTAAGGAATGGTTCTAGTTTTGGAACGTCATTTTTTCTTTTAAGGTAAAAATAGGAAAAATGAATAAATGAATTTTTTTAGTTTTTAATAAAACAAACTTTAAACTAAAAAGTAATAATTGAGGTCTAAGAATGTTTTTTTATTTAACCAATTTTTTTTTTAATTTGTCCAAGATGCACATATATTTATACACAAGCACATCTAACATCATTTGTAATTAGTAATATAAGATTACAAAATAATCTAGAGGGTAAAAAGAAAATTATAATAAAAAATAGCTTTATATTATTAAAGAAAGATATTTTGCTTTTAGGAAAATTTTATATAAACTACACTATATATACTTTTTAGCTTTATTTATTTGTGCGTGAATAATAATATATTAAATACTATGAATAGCTAATTAATTTCACTATTTATATGAAATAGTTTAAACATTAATAATTATAAAATTAATATTATTTTTTAAAATTTTCCTCTAATTTTCATTTATTTTTCGATGGAACTGCCTAGAACTTTCGTTCTATCCGATTCTTTACGAAGAACTACTAAAGAACTAGGAAACTAGTGATTCTTAGCCTATTCTAGAACCTGCCAACCAGTTTAGCGCTAATCGTTTCGGTGTGGAACCAAACCATACCTATGCCTACTTGGCCTAAACCTATTCTAATCACATTATTCAAATTTGGGGGATATGTAAATCTCAATTAGTTCTTTCAATTTAAACAATTTGATGCTCAAAGCTTTTGAAACACCCATGTAACACTTATGATGTGCTATTATGTCTAATTTTGCTCTTTTTAAAACTTAAGGCCTAAATGATGCACAACAAATATACAATAACAACAAAGAACAATATATATAAAGAGTGATGGCTAGAGAAGATTGCACTGGATTTAACATATACTTTGGTTCATCTCTTAGTCTTCACAGTCCACAAATAATGTCTCACTTAAGGAAATTCACACGTTTTCATTCAACATCAAACAAATTCTCCACCAAAGCTATACAATACAGTTAACAATATAGCAACATACTGAGTTATACCTTTATATAAGCTTTATAAGCTCTCAAACAATTAGGCACAACTCAAGATTCTAAGCCTAATTACAAGCGAACTTAAGTGTAGGCCTTAGAAGAAATAGTAAGCTTAAGAACAAATGACACTATACTTAATTTCTCTCACTAATGAAAAAAACTCAAATTACAATACGAGTTTTGAGAGAGCATTTGTAAGGATTAAGTAGCAATTATTAAGCTTAATAATAATCCCTGATTACCCAAACATTTGTATTTATAAGCTCTCTAAAACACTTAGCTGTTACCCCTCCAAGACATCCCAAACAGTCGGATATTAAATGCTTTAATAGCTAGTTGAAAGACGCAATAGGTACAAACCTTTTATAAGTGGTCTACACCTTTTAGCCAAAACACTCAAATGATTCCAGACCTTTAGTCACTTCAGCTTCTCAAAGTATTCTGATCTCCAACTGGTTTGGATCTTTTGCAAATGACCAGACCATTGGGAACTTCACATTAAAAGGTTCGAACCTTTTCAACTTACTAGACCTATGTCAAGGTCTTGCAAAAATAAAAAAGAAACATCTTAGAGGTCTCATCACTTCAAACTAATTTAGATCACTTGTGCAAAAGCATCACATATACTTTGCATACACATAGATTCAATCTTCTCAACTTACATATATGTTTATTAATAAAAGGTAATTTATTCAATTAAGTGATACTTGTGTAATCCACTTGATGATAAACAAAATCATATTAAACTCACTAGTTCAACAAAAGCTTACCCTACAATTAAACTAAAAGTACAAATATAAGTTATAAATTAATCGAAAATATAATATTTTAAAACATAAAAAATAAAATATGAAGTGTCGACCTATTTTTTTCAACAATTGAAACTATAATTTTATTATGCATTATCTTTTATAATTACACTTTAACTAGAACCTTCAAATTAAAAAAACTGAGGCCTTGTCTGGTTCTTAATCTTGAACCCACTTACTTGAAAATTGAATTTTTATTAATTATTCGGTACGGGAATTGTGCTATTTTGTATGATGAATTGGTGTGGAGATTGCACTAATGATATACGTATCCACACGTAAACAAAAGATGCGAGAGAGTGTGTTTGTGCAAGTGACAATTTTATTTATAAGAAATAAGATTCGTTATGATATTTAATTTCTCTCAATTTTACTTCTTTCATTTTTTTTCCTTTCTTTTGGCCAATCTTAATTTTATAACTATTCGTAGTATAGTTTTCTTACAAATTGAAATATTTTCCCTAATAAATTAACAAGGCCTAAATGCAATTATAATTTAAAAAACTAAATCCAACCTTAATGATGCAAAAGAAAATAAAACTATCATGATTATTCATTCTGCGAATATCTAGATAACGATATTTTATATATTTGTTAATTTTGAGGATACCACAACAATATTTGGCATATAAAAATTAAGACTGGTAAAGGAAATTTGAAATTGGAAAAAATAATAATAAGTGGCTTGGTGATCACTAAATAATCTCACCATAGGACGCCAAATATGTGAAAACTAGAACAGCACCAAGAATAGAATTTAAAAGCTGCCAAAATAGAACTTTCGTAAAACCTACAGACATAAAATACTTAAAAGGATGAATAAAATACCACAATCGACACATTAAATGGATTTTTTTTTATTAAAAATTATGACATAGCTAAATGTTTCCTAAAATAGAAAAAGATGTGGTTTTGAAGGCCCAATTGATTGAATTTGCCAAAAAAAATGACATCCATTAACGGGCAAATAAGGACCTGCAATTAAATACTGTTGGCTTGTTTGCCATTGAAATAGGACTTGAAATTATAAAACTATCACTGACTAATTTTTGTTCTACTTTTGAACATATCTGTATCATTGCTTCCACCTCATCACTTGAATATCATCTATGAGAAGGTTTGCAGGACTTATTTGATCGTTATTACAACCATACACAATAATTACTAACCTAATTCATCATAGATAATACTGAACAAACGTATCCATTTTGTCTATATCAAACGAAGATAAAGCTATAGCAAACACAATTGGCAACTCTAAATTATTTTAAAAAAAATAGCTTGTTCAAGGGGCCATAAACTAGCAATAAACCTGTGAGCGGTGCTAAACCAACCTAGCTTGGCATTAGGTAGGTTGGATTTAGGCCACCCTAGAAAGAACTCATGACCTAATGGGTTCGGATCAGTTTTTGATGCATCCGATGTCTGCTCTGAGTCCATCTATCTTCTAAGATTTTGACATATGGATACCATAAAACGAACATAAAAGCATTGAGATTCCTAGTTTTGTCGTGCTATTGAATTAAATAGAATGGTTCAATAACCAGTTATGAGTCCATGACAAGATATATTTAATTAGTTCGTTAGTGTTTTTCTATGTGTTGTGATGTATCTTGTTCCTATCTTAGCGAATAAGTATTTAACAAATGTCTTGAAGTATAGTTATTACTTGCATTATTTTAGAGATTTTTTTTTTTTACATTGTACATGTGTCAGATACTTTCTTTTATATATGTTTTTAATGTTCTATACTTGTTTAGATTGCAAGGTGGTGTGTTAATTCTTCTCATTTACTTTTCTTAAATAGATGACTTGATTTTGTTTGGTGAAGCAAAAATTAAAAACGCCTTCCAATCTTGTTGGCGTAATTTTAAGACAAAAAATTAAATATTTGAAATCCTGTGTGGCGTTCTTGACAACTGTGAACAACCTAAAAGAGAGGAGCGATGCTAGTTGATGGGCTTTAAGGCATGTGCGAAACTAGAAAAACATGTGGGAGTTTGGATTGGTAAGAACGGTAATCTAATGAAAAAGGTTAGAGGAAATTTAGAGAACGTTTGTGGAAAGCTGATGGGTCAGAAAGAAAATTTGCTTAGTGCTAAGGAAGACAAATCCATATTAAATTAGTATTGGAAGGTACACTACACTACTCATGCAATATCATTATTCAATTTTCCTTTAGAAGGTCAAACAAACTATCAAGGATTTCTTTCAAGATTTAGTTAGGGAGTGTAAAGGATTTCATGGTATAGAGTGGAGACTGGAGACAAGTTGCGTGCCTAGAAGAAATGGGGGCTTGTTTACGGTTCTACAAGGTGAAAAAAATCATGCTTAGTAGGGCTGACCTAGAAACTTAAAAATGTTCTTTAAAACAAAGTAACCAATACAATACAATGGAAGCGAGGAGGGGAACCTAGATCAAATAACGCATAGTTAGGACCTAGACATTGAAACACTCAAACAATGAGAAATGGTCTAGTAATTATGTTGCCATAGACTTCAAAATGGGAAACTTATTCATTTTGATTCGCCAATTCAATGGGAAGTGTGGATTGGTTTGGAATGAAATGATCCAGAACACCAATTGTTAATAAAGAATCAAATTAATAAAGATGAATTCAAAAGAAAATCAAGCAATACAATTCAACCTTTTTATTTTTATTTTTTGCAAAATTTCAATTTTTCCCCTTACCTAGATTCTAAATGAGTTAAAATTATAAAAGTTAAAATTAGACTTAGTCAAACTATTTAAATTATAACAAGTTGAGATATTAATTGAAAACCCTAGACTTGTTAAAACTAGTCAAAATTTTCACACATACAAAATGAAACTCATAAGATTGTGCCAGGTGGCATGATGTGATGAAAAAGCACAACCTTATCTCTAAAAACCCTAGTAGCCATTTGTCATATTTCTCTCCCTTTTATTGTTATTCATCTCTCATTCTTTCTTTTAGAAAGTTCTATTTAGGTTTTACGTAAGTGTATCTTCAACCTTAAACCTTAATGGCCTTTAGTGCTAATTAAATAGGATTAGCACAAGAACAACAATAAATAGCTACTAAATAATGTTTTCTATTAGGGAATGATGATGAAGAGTTTTTATAAGAGAGAGAAGCTACACAAGAACTTCAAAATTTGGAACAAGGTAAATGTCTTATTTTAGAATGTCACATTATGGATTTTATAGCATTATAAGCATGGAAATTGACATAGGTGTAGAAGTTAATGATTTAGGGAGAAAAAATTTAGGTATATGAGTGTTTTAGAAGTCTCTATTTACTAGTTGAAGCAAGTGGAGGCGTTGTGTATTCTGTAAGCCCTCGTTTTCTTAGCAAACCAAACTCAGTTTCGAAAATCGGAACCGGAAACCGAAACCCTAAAAGAATACCTATGATTAGTATGGAACCTAAGAACCCTAAGTCCGGCAATACCGAGATCAAAACCCTAAATAATAAAAATGAGTTAGCTTTAGAATATAGTCCTAAATAATATATCAAGACATAAAAGATCAGATTTTGGAAAAATTTATTTGTTTTGAACCCGATCGGGATCTATTTTTGGAAACCAGTCCACGAGACTCGAAAATAGAAAAATATTCCATAGGACTCTCTAGAACCGAAAATTGATAAGAAATTCAAAAATATAATTATAAGAATTTTTCGATTTATAAACATTACAGTTATAGTTCGTTTTATCATATTTTCATTACTACTGGTAATTTAATTGTCTAATCTACTTTTTGATTTCTAATCATCACTATTCACGAAGTACAACCAACCATGCTCTATTCTTACATCCTTACAACCTATTCTTACAATCTTACATCATATTCCTTACAAATTTATTTTCCAATACAATTTTATTACATAAATTATTTTATTAAATTTGAATTTTTAGACAAAACAAATCACACACCTCCTCTCTCTCTTCCTAGCCTCCAAATAGGCGTTCGCATCCCACCACCATCACCCCCCCTCCCGCCCCCCGCATGTATACACTCCATTTTGTTTTATCTTCTTTTATTTATCTACACATACCCTAATCCAATTTCCTATATAAATCCCTTTATGCCTTTACCTTTTCACTTTGTTTCTTTCTTCACAAAATCAAACTTTAAAAAATAAATTTCTCTCCTCTCTCTCCCTCCCCTTAATGTTGTGAGCCCCCCCTCCCTCTAAAACATACACATACAATTTTTCCTTCAAGTTTTCTTGTTCCAAACACTTAGTAGGTAATAGATCTAGACCCCACTACAAATAAAATATGTAATGGCAAGATCATACATGTATAGTTCCACTAAAATCCTCATGAGCTTTAGGCAAGAGATGTGGAAACACTTGAACATGATAATCATGCCATCTTAATATTGTAGATCATTTTATTTAAGTTGTTTTGCTATATTTTGCTATATTGTTGCTTTGTATGGTTCATATTGATATTTTTGTGTATATAACCTACTACTAACCTCATCTTCATAATATCTATCTTGTATTTACATACATAACTTGAAAGTCCTTATAGATATATTTTGTTTTGAGTATATAAATGTCATAAACATTTGTCTTATGTGAATAAAAGGCTTGTAGTATGATAGTATTAATGGGAATGTTGTTAAAAGCTCAAGATCTACTTTTGTTTCCATCAAAAACAAATTTTTAAATTCGGATTTTGAAAGACACCCTTTTTGAAAACCTATTTTCTAATACCAAAATGAGGATTTTATATAAAAAATGAAGGGATTATGGAATAAGATCATAAATGAATAATTTTGATAAGTTAAACCTAGTTTTACTAAGATATAATTTTCAAATAAGAAATTTGCAAAAGTTAGTTAGAACTTTGTCTCAACTCCAACAAAACATAAAAATTCGTAAATAGGAGGAGTCAATATGTAAACACTTATTTTCCAACCTCAAAATAAGAGTTTTATTAAAGAAATGGAAGCCTTAGGGAATAGGTTTGATTATAACATAATTTTAGAAAGATTAAATGAGTTTTACCCAAGAAATAATCTCAAACACAAATCACAAAATTCGGATTTGGAAATGACCGATATTTAAATACCTATTTTCAAATTCAAAATGAGGATTTTAACGAGAAATGAAAGCCTTTGGGAATAGATATAGTGAGGGCTTAATTATAGCAAAAAAAAAAAGGATTTTATCAAGAATATTTCTATATGAAAGAATATTTCTAAAACAAAGGAAAAGTTTCAACATAAATCAACTCTATTTTTATCACCAACAATTTTTGCAAAATTCGCAATTAGGCAGACCCCTATTTAAACATCAAATTTCCAACTCCAAAATGAATGAATTTCACAAAATAATGAGGATATTATACCTATAGGTCATTAATGATTTTTTTAATAAAAATAAAGATGATTTTCAAGAAACAAAACTAGTTTTTCTAAATCAAGTATTCTTGAAGTTTTGTGCAAAGTAAAAGTTTTCTAAAAAAAATTCTTTTTAACCAAATACCATCAAGAACATGCATATAGATAGCTCATAACATATCATTCATGATAATAACTTGTTGATATTGCACATACACTTAAGACACATTGTAAACCCCAAAAATGTTTTTTAGAATGGTTTTGAAATACCAAATCGAAACCCTAAAGACTGAGCCAAGCTGAAACCGAACCTTAAACAATTTTGTTCATGGATTCATATAGAGTATCTTCAAAACAAAAATAGAAGATTTATTATCATTCGGCATAAAACCCAAACGTGAGATAATCCATCTATCCGATCCATAATGTAAACCCCTCAATTTATAAAGTAAAGTTGATTAAACCCTAACCCTAGTCAAACTAGAGTTGCAAAAGTCAACAAAGATCAAAACAATCTAACAGTTTCAACTCTAGCAATCCTTTGCTCTCAAACCCTAGACAAAGGAATTGAGTTAATGGCTTATAATAATATAAGGAGATATAAAAATATCAGATTCGCCTAATTCTAGTGTCTTTCGGATCCCAACGGGATCAATTTTTAAAAACCATACCCGAGAATACCGGATGGAAAAAATTTTTCTGATAACACCAAAAGACTTGTATTTATACAAGGATTTCAAAAATATCAGTTTGATAAGTTTTCAATAACTAAAAAATATCAAATATAGCTCGTTTACGCATATTTTTATTACTACTGGTTTTTTTTTGTCTAGTTTACTATTTATAGTATTATTTCTACTATTCATTACTATTTTACTATCTTTACTTTTTTTTACACCTATTTCTTACTACCTACACACCTATTTCTTACACTTTTATATTTCCAACACAACTTTATTCACATTAAACCTTACATATCTTTACAAAAATGACAACAACAAAAAATCCTCTCTCTTCTCCCCTTGATGCCGCTGGTCCTCCCTCTCTCTTTTCTCAATTTATTTTATTATATCTAATTTCCACTCCAAAATTCAATAAATATCCTATTCCTCCTTCATTTTTTCACACATTCATTTTACAAAACAAAACTTTACCAAAATTTCCTCTCAAACTCTCCTCTCAAAACACTCTTTATAATTTACTACTCTTCAAGAAAAATAATAAACACACTATGTTCATGTTTTGTTCTTGTTCATAAACAAATCTTATTTTACTATTATGTTGTTTTATTGTTATTATTATGCTATCATGTTATTGTCATTATTTTAATCTAACTCCTATATGTTAGTAGATATATTTATGCATATATATTTCCTAGAGCATATGAGCTCACTAACATAATATTTCTTTATTTATTTATTTATGCCTTGCAATTTATTTATTTACTTGTTTAATGCAGTTTATTAAGACTTGTCCTTATCAAGTCAAAAACGATCTTCTTTCTTTTTTGGGGCTAGTCTATTCTTAGTCTCGGGTTGCCTTGATGAAGTTAAGGCTTCCAATTCATGACTGAGATATCTTGATGAAGCCAAAGTTTCCAATGCTGGACCATATTATTACGTTTATTTGCTTATGAGTATTTCTTTCTATCTTATTATGTATTATTCATACTTTTTCATTGCTACATAATCATATTCATGCATGATTAGAATGTTGTTGTCTTAAATAAAATTAAAAATAGGTTCTTTCTTAAACAAGGAAAATCAAACTAGATTTTTGAACAAAGGATTTTTCAACAAGAAGTCTAAGTATTGTTTTTAATAAATTATTTTCAAGAGCTTAGACAAGTTAATCATAAGTTTTAAAGTATTAGTGCTGAAGATTTCTTCAAATGAAATGAACTCATTTCTATAAATCAAAACTAAATACTCCATAAAGGTAAAATTTTTAGCATTGAACTTAAGATTTAACTCAATCATATCTTTTATAAAACTTAAATAGGTTCACTATAAACTTCGAAAATCACATACTAAGAAAGTTTCTTCAAAACTTAATTTTTATACTGTTACTCTCTTTTCAAAATTAACATGAAATTTTTGATAAGTTCTAATATTGATAATTCTTTATTAGGAAAGCTTTTCTTATAAACTTATCTAAAAGAATTATTCCACCACTTGATAAATATTAAGAATAAAACAAGTTTTTCAATTCAAGATAAAATCAACTCACTAATTTAGAAACCAACTTAGAAAAATAAAATTTGCTAAGAAAGTAAAGTTCTAAATGTAAACTTATTTTCTAAAGAAGAAAAATGATATAAAAATTAGAGGAAAACATACCTTTAACACAACTTCAAATATTTGACCACACAAACAGCTTAAGAAAAATTTTGAAAAGCCTATTTTTCAATCACTAGAAATAAAGTTGGTAGATTACTTAAAGAACCAAATTTTTGGGAATTAATTTACTTTTGAAAAGATAGAAAATAAAATTATAATAGGAAAAAAACTCAATGATAACGATTCAAGAATTTTTAAATCTCCTTCTATTTAAAAAGGAAAAATTTTCGAAGTTTCATCTTTTAAAACCTTAAAGACAAAATTGTTTGTGAAATATCAATATTGAGACAACACTACAAAAATCATGCATACGATATGAGTATAAATATATATTTAAAGGATTTTTCAACCATAAAACTATCCATATATTTTGCTTAAAGATTTTTGAGTAAAGAGAAGTTTGGAAAATCATATTTTGGGGATTATGAAATTCGTAACTATTCTTTACCATAGTAATTTACAAATAAATGGCTCTTTATGACAAAAATAACCTTAAAAATAGATAGATCTTTTTGAATACGTGAAAACGGTACATTATATGCGAAATTCTGAATTAAAATGAGCTAGTTATAGCCGTTTTAAGTTGGAATTTCCTCTTATCTGAATTTTGACGCAAATGCTAGAATAGAATTAGAAAGTTCAAGAAGAGATTCTACGAAATACTCATTTCGGGTATTTCTTCATTTAGGTAACGAAGTTTAGGAGGATCCATATTCGAAGGACCATTACGAGTAAAGAGTTTTTAGCAAGGATGGCCGAGTGAGTTTATTTCCTACCTTTTACGTACTTGTTTATGCTTGTAGCTAGAGGCACTAGAAGTAGGAAAAGATAAAAATGAATTTTGTATGATAACATTGATTGAAAGAATACTAAGCATATCGAGACATGAATTGTTGTTAAATCAAATTGTGTTTTATTATTACCATGCTGGAATGTCTGCAATTTTATGATCACTTTAAAGTACCTTAATTACATATTTCAAGTTATATATATTAATTGATTCATGCATATCACGTAGTTAGTTTCATTTCATTAGCTACTATACTCGATGAGACAAGAGTATGGTAATAGGATTTGCAGGAGCTATAAGTCTACAAAATGGGCGAATAGGGGCCAGAAAGAACTATTTCAGGATGGACAAGTAGGAGCCAGAAATAAACTACATAAGTTGAATTTCAAATATGGGTTTTAAAGAGCCTGAAATACCTAACCACTGAATGGAGGGGTAAATCCATTCAAAAAATATGATTTCTAGTAGATCATATGTATTGCTTGTTCACTTACTTGATGCATTCATATGCTTGTTTAATAACTTATTTGAAATTATTGATACGAGTACGTTGATTCAGGAATATTCTCACTAAGCTAATTATGCTTATACTCCAACAGACTTTTTTTGTAACAAGACCATATTCTCTTATGCCCGAGGAATTCGTATACTCAAGTGGGATTATGTTTTGGGGATCTTTTGGAAATCCTTTGAAGATCTTAGGCTAAATATATTTTAATATCTTTTGGTTTTAGTATTGTTTCCTTAGGTGAAAGACTAAGCTGATATTATGATTGTTTGGAGATTTATAGGGGGAAAGCCCTTCAGAAGATGTAAGGACTATATTCTTATAATGTTAAAATAGATAGTTATCTAGATTTCTTATATGCTATATTTACTATCTCGAACTACACATCACACCGGTGTCTCCTATTGTTGTGATAGATACCTTACATATGGTGTTGAAGCTTTGTATGACTTCGGGAAATCATTCCTAAGTTTTAATACCGTATGTGGTGGACTGTCATGTCTAGGGTACCCTTTGGGGCATGACATACATGGTAGGAACAATATAAGTTTTCACAAAATAATTTCGGAAACATGTTTTTAGCTACTGATCAGATATGGTCCAAGCTTTCCACAACCTAAAATTTTTCAAAACTTAGGAATGACATTCAAATTAGATAGATCTTTCGATGTAGATAGAAATCGACTACTTATTTGTGAAATTTCAAGTTAAAATGACCAAGTAATGGCTGTTTTAAGTTGGAATTTCCCCTAACTATGAAAATTAAGAACTTGAAAGTTTTGTTGGATAAGTTGAAATTAGTTATGATTTAAAATACTCATTTGGGTATTTATTTCGTTTAGGTAACTTCAAATCGTAAGATTCCTTGCTCCCAGATTTTTATGAATAGAGATCGGTGGACCATGGTTGAGTGGGTCATACTTCCTATTTATGATTCTATATTGTGCTTATAATACGTAGTTGCATTAGGATGATAGGCAAAGATAAAATGGAAATGCATGATGGATAATTATGGGATTATGTATGTTTCTTGATGTATTGAGAAAAATATGTTGAGTATATTGGAACCGGGTGACTAATTGATGAGTGTACATATGCCATGATTTTGAGTGTTTGCAAATTGCTTGGTCACCTATGAAATTGCATTAGTGATTACTCATATTAAAAAGTAATACCGAGATAATCACTTCATGATGGGGATGGTGCATTTAATCATGATTAGTTATCCGTGATCCATAAACGGTATGAATGAAATGGTTGCCCGTGAGCCATAAAACGGTACAGTTAATGGGTTGCCCATAAACCATAAAATGGAACAGTAATTCAATGTAGTACCACAGGATTCATTAATCTACTAATCTCGAATGGAGTACATAAATTCATCCAACATATGATTTTTGGTTGATCATCTATCTTGTGTGCCCATGTTGTTGTTGCATTTCATATGGATGATTAAATCAACTTGATTGTATGTAATTGTGGGATATGTATATTATGGAAGTGTTTACTCACTAAGCTAGAATAGCTCATACCCCTCAGTTTTTTTTTTTTTTTTTTTTTGTTGCAGTTTCCATATCTATGGTTTCATCCCAGGAATTGGCCAACTCAGGTAACGCAAGAATATGAGTTTCCACTAGAAGTTTATATTTAGCTTTTGTCTAGACTTCCATAGGAAACCTTAAATGCTCAAGTTGTTGTCGAAAACTATTACCTGGACTGATTATTCTTTTACGAAGGAATGCCCCTTAGTATTTTGTAAATGATCCTAATTATCTGTGGTTTGTATTTTTATGCTTATTCCATCAAGTTAGACTATTTATCTCCAATTGTGCAAGTATTCTATTGTCTTAAGGGAACGCCCTACATTTAATACAAGACTTTTGAATGATTGTGGTAGTGATTCCTTAGTCTTGATTAGTATATAACAGACTGTAACTAAATCTTAGGTTAGGAAAGGAGCTAAAAGTCTAAACGAGCTAAAAATCTTTTCTTGTTACAGGTTTCCTTAGGAGAAATAAGGGAGAAAGCAAGAACGTTTCTAAAAGGGAATGGAGAGACCTTTGTGTAATACAGGTTGAGATTGAGAACTTTGTGTGAGAAATTTGCTTTGGCGGGGAGACCCAGAATCCTAAAAGAGATGTATGTAATATGGAAGAGGCGACTTAGATATACTAGATGGGAAATGGTAGTCGATCAAGTGAGATATGATACAATAAGGAGAAGGAGGTGGAAAATGTTAGAGACGATATATGCTGTGTAAAGGATTACGGTAGACTATGGGATTGAGCCAATGCTGAGAGAGGCCAGTTTTATCCTAAAAAGGGAGGAAAATCCCACACATCCCGACTTTTGAGTATGGAGAAGTACAGGACCTCTATATGTTTATAGCCATGATGATTTTTTGAATCATAGAGAGTGGATAGATGCAGATGCAAGGAATCATTTTTACTGGCATGGGGTGTATTTAGATATTTTGCGATAGCTATGTAAATCCAAGCACCACATCCAAGTGAAGTAGGCATGCAGATAGAGAATGCACCAATGGAAGAAGACCATAATGAGAATGAAAGTGAAGAGAAGGAGGAAGAAGACCTAGAGGAGGACCCAAATTGGGTAGATGAAGAAGGAAATAGGACACCCCAACCTATTAGGGTAGAGGAGGATCCTAACCATGAACTAAACCCACCTAATATGGATTTTGACCAAGGTCTTCAGAGTCCAAATAGCCACAAAGTAGAGATCGAGAATGAATTAGACTTTAGTCTTTGGAAAGATATATATGAACATGGTGAAAACTCGAGAGTTGCAAGTTGAATAACCATTGGTCCTGTGGAAACTGAAACTTCTGAAGAGATAATGTTGAGAGAAGCTCGAGCAACTACTAAAAGAATTTGGGAGGAAGGAGAGGAAGTAATGAGAGAGGAGAATAGAGAAGTTGAGGATATGACAGGAGAAGGAGAGGAAAGAATCTGATCAAGAAGAACTGACATGGCCTCCTAAGAGGAGGAGAATAATAGTAAGGGCTTACTTGAGCCAATTCGTTCGAAGAGATGACGGGAGCTCTTCTAGTAGGGACCGTCCTTCGACCACGGCCCTAGGAAACTCTTAGAAAAGAAGAAGAAGGAGATGGTGAGCAAAATCCAAAACAGTCCAAAAAAATTTGTAACAAGTAATGAGGAATGCTAAGTTGCTTCAATGTTGTCCTTAGGTGGTTTTAGTGTGTTTTGTCTTTAGTCTCTTGTTTTGTTCGTTTTCTTTTCGGCCTAGTAGGAGGATGTAATTTGGATTGGTTCAAGTCAACCGAGTGGCATCGATTACATGTTTTGTAGGCTTAATGTAAGAGACTTGACCAAATGTAAGACCTTTGTAATATCTGATGAAATCTTATATGTATTTGTTTAAAGACGGAATTTACGTTTTCTTAACAAATGACATAAACATAAATTAAGAATGCAACTAATTAGGAGCATTATGCGCACTATATCCTTGTAAAACCGTAATAAATAACAAGACGCATGAACATCAATGCATCCATTGCATCATTGTGATTGATTCTTTTTCGTTTGATTTCATAAGTTGAGTTATAATTGGAACACTACAATTTGGGACTTGTAAATTAAAATTCCATGTTTTTGATTTCATGATTTGAGTGTTATAATGACCTGTTTGAAGTTTTATTTGACTATATGATCTTTGTAATTATCAAATTATTTCTTTGAGGCATAAATTAAAGAAAATCTTAAAACTTACATAGTATGTATGAACAGACGACCATGAAGAAATTGCTATCGTGAACAGGAAGCTCCCCCAATTAAAGCAAATAACAATAATCAACTTATTATACCCCAGCAAAACCAACAAGGGGTGGCACCCTAGATCCCTCAAATGGATATGATGAATGCAATTGGACAACTAGCCCACCTTCTAAACTCTTTCATCCAGAACCAAAACCAAAACCACAATCCAAACCAGGGCTAAAGTGTATAAAATTCCACACCGCCACCACTCATTGATCATCGTGAAGTAACCGCTAAAGCTCCAACACTAGCTGAGGAACATTCATGCAATGCACCTTTACCACCATTGCCACCTTACCGAAGACCTCATCGAAGCTCTTTACCAGATTTCATAAAGAGTAATCGGAATTTTGATGGAGCCTTTAGCAAACTTGATGAAGTTGAAGACTAGTTGGTTCGGATTAAGAGATCTTTTGTAGCTTATGGGTTCCACTTTACCTTCAGTTAGATTATGGGACTTACATACTCAGATACAATGCTAGGTTTTGGTGGGAATTGAAAAGAAGGAGTTCAGTACCCCCGATTACATGGGAGGCCTTTCGTCGGGAATTTCTAGAAAATTATTTCCCTTCTAGTTTAAGGGTAAGATACAGTGCAGATTTTCTACATGTGAGGCAAAGAGATAGGATAGTTGAGCAATATGAGACTGAGTTCACTCATCTGTTACAATATGCACCAGAATCCTTTAGAGATAGCGAAAAGTTGAAGAGACAAGTATTCTTGGGAGGTCTGGATGAAGACCTAAGGATTAAGATGGAGGAGCTGGAAATGAAAACTTATCTAGAGTTAGTGGAAAAGTCTCGAATAATAGAAGGAGCAAGGAAAAGGAAGTATCAGATGCCGGAAAAGAAAATCTTTGGAAAAATGCCGTTTGATGGCTTGAGTTCAAGATTTAAAGGCAAGAGATACAGGCTTTACTTTGGATTTCGAGATAGTGGTAGTGGTAAACCCAATTCAACAAGGGTAAATGTTACTTGCTAGAAGTGTAACGAGGCACACTATCCTAGACATTGCTCACAGTTGAAAAACAAGTGTTTCTTTTGTGGCGAATCTGGTTACATGGCCCATGCTTACTCGAGAAAGATGGCCATCACCTGCTTTGCCTATAAAGAAAAGGGACACCTTACAACAGAGTGCCTACAAAGGAAGAGTGTAGCAGCTCAACCTTATGGAATACCTGGTAATGTGAGCACGGCAAAGGGTAGAAGTAGGAGTGGAAGTCGTGCTGCGTCAGTCATGCATGGAAAGAGACTCTACAACTTTAAAGGACAATGGATGGTAGAACAAGAAGAAGATGATGAGATGGAATTAGCAACGTTGGACTAAGGAGGAGAGAATGATGTCAGTTTAGTCATAAGTCAACTACAAAGCTCTCTTTTAATTACTAGTTTTTATATAACGTAAAGCTATTAAAGGAAAGTTAAAACTTTAAAAACACAAGATAGGTAAGTAGTAAGGAAGACATAGGTGGAAGTAGTAATTAGCGTTTATTGAGCACATTACACATACTGGTGAATAGAAGTGAGGCTTATGTGTAAGCCCTGGAAAATTTCAGTAAATAATTCTGAAGATGAACTTTGAAGATAAAACCCTGAAATTCACTCCGAATTAAAACCGAACCTCGATAGATCCCAAATCCCGAACGAATCTAGAAATTTCTGAATCGTGAGAAAAACAAGAGTCCTCAGAAATAAAGTAGTAACTCAATATACTTCCAATCTAAAACCTCTACGTACGACAAATTGTATATTTAACTCCAACTTACAATTCGGGTAAAATAGAGCCCTAAAACAAAGTATTAAGAAGTAAATAGTGATTAACCTTCAGGAATAAAACTCATTCCAAAGAATTCCGAGAACATTGAGAGGTAATAAATACTTATAGAAATCGACCTTAAAATAAATCTCACCAATCAGATGTGTCATATAAGCATAAAATGTCAGTTTCCATATTGGCAAAGGTGTAAACCGGAAAGTCAACCAGGAAACCTAAGTCCTCGAAACTCCCAAGAAACTCCGTAGCATAGATCCGGCAATCCCGTATTCCTAAAACAAGGAATCAGAATAAGAAGAAAAGGTGTAATTGGTCCGTATTAAGCCTAGGATGCTCTAAAGGATGAGACCAACGATTTTCGACCTATTCCAATCCGGTCAGGTGCCAACTTCGAAAAGTGCGCCCTGGGATCCGAAATGTTAAAAATACGTTATTAACGCCGTTAGACTCATATTTCTATAAGGACCTTTAAACTATTACTTTTATAAATTTTCAAATAGCTAGAATTACTCGATTTTGCAAATTTAATTGTATTTCATTACTATCGGTAATTAATGAGTCTTTCAGTACGATTTACTATTATTCATTACCCAATTTTATCATTATCCTTACAATGTATACCCTAGTTCTCCTACTGATCGGATAAACTTAGCAAACCGGAGAACGAAACCCTATATCGGTCTGGTTCAAGCTTAGTAAGAGGAGCTTAGAAACCCTAGATCCGGCTTTCCTTCGGTTTCACAACAAAAGAAGTTTTATAATGTAAATGAATATGAATTATTGTTTTAAAGTATATGTAGACACCCAATTTTTGCCCAATTAATTAAGGCTTAAAATTTAATTAAACTAATTTTTTTCCAAAAAAAGCCTTAAGTATTGATGAAGTTGGCTAAGTAATCAAGGCACAGGCCAAATGGCATGTTGGTTAAATACATTGACCCAAACACACACCCAAGCTCAAGGACACAGGTTTAAACCCTAGCAAAGGCAAATTTTTGCCTTTTTTTTTATCATTTTTGTCTTTTCATTTTCCTCAAATGTGACTTTTGCTTTACTTTGCATCAGTTTTTAACTGACAAAACCTCATTGATTGTCAAAATTGATGATGGGATTGCAAAGTGGTTACAAAGTTAGTGCAAAAAACAACCCAAAAGTTACAAAATTCAATGTATAAAGCATTCAATTGTACATGAATAGGGAGTTACAAAAATTGATTGGATGAATCTGGCATGGAATATGAAAACAATCATCAATTCATCAGTTTCAAACAATTTAATCATGGATTTTCTAATTAAATTCGTGAAAAAATCAAGGGGCAAAAATCAATTCATTTTTGAAACTGTTCGAAACTGAAAATTGAGCTTGCAACCTATAAATAGGAGGTCCTAGGAGCAAAAGGCACAAGTCAATTTCAGAAGAACACATACATAGCAAAGCCAATTCGAAATTTTTGAAATTAGGGTATAGAATTCAAATTTTTCAAATTCGAATTAATTGGATCAGATTTAATCCAAATTGAGTGTTGTAACAATGTTAAAAACTTTATTTGGATGATTTAGTGTGCTTAGATTTGTTCGAATTGATCGGATTTCTCTCTGAAAATTTTTTTATTTTGTTCTTCAAACGCCGCCGTACAACCACCACCGGAGCTGCCCCTTGCCGCCGTTCTGAGTGAATGCCACCACCACCAAAGGACGCGCCGTCGCAGCAGGAGTCGGGCCGACAAGCTTCCAGCCGCCGGAATCCGCCCCAAAAAGTCGTGTCATCGTCTTCTTCACCCGCCGGAGCTCCGAGATCCGACCCGAAGATCCGAATCCAACCCGGTCGGTCATCGGTCAACGGTCGTCGGTCATCGGTCAACGGTCAACTCTGATCAGACGGTCCAGATTTCATCAAGCAGATCAGACGGTCCAGATTCAATCAAGAGATCAGACGGCCCAGATTTCATCAAGCGATCAGACGGCCCAGATTTCAATCAAGCGATCAGACGGCCCAGATCGAGTCAAAGATCAGACGATCCAGATCGGTCAGCGAGATCGACGCTCCAGATCTCGTCCGCTTCATCCGACGGTCCAGGTTAATCCGCATTATTTTATTAATAGTTTATTATATAATTAATTTCAGAAAATAATAAAAAATAGCAAAAAATAGTAAAAATTTATAAAAATTCATAAAAAATTCAGAAAAATTCAGAAAAATACAGAAAAATCCAGAAAAATCAAAATATTTATTTTTTATATAAATTTATTTTTTTGATATTTTTGATATTTTTTGAATATTTTTAATGTGTATTTATACAAAATTGCTTAGAAATGCATATTTAATGCATGAAAATATTTTTAATATATTTTAAATTATTCTGGATATGTTGTGAATTATGTGATGATTTTTTTTAAAAAAAAATAATAAAAAAATAATATAAAAAATAATAAATAAAAATTGGATTTTCCAAAACCAAAATTTTTAAAAAAAAATAAAATAATAAAAAATGATTTTTGGACTTAGAAAAATATGTTTTCATGAAATAAAAAACAATTGATTAGATCATAGGATCATCAAAAATGATTTTCATAAAAATTCAAAATTTAATGAACTTAAATGAAAAGAGTTCAAAAAATTAAAATTGATCAACAAATTAAGTTTTTTTTAAAAGAACTACGTTTTGTCTGATCTCGATTAGCGAGTACGTAGGCACCTGCGGGGCGACATTAAAAAATAAAAAAATGTTTTGTTTTTTAGTAAATAAATATTTTGTAAATATAAGATATTTTGTTGATGTTTATGTTCTAAAAAATAAAAAATAAAAATGAAAAAAGCACATAAAAAAAAAATAAATGATTTGACTTGTAAATATTTGTTATGTAATATATTATTATTTTTTGAGCATGAAAAGGATAGATTAGAATTTAAAATTCCAAAAGTGGTAACCATTTGGTTTTAATAGGTTAGCCCCCGAATCCATGATATCTGGTTTTAAAAGTTTGTTTTTTTTAAATCAAATTTTCGCAGACTAGTAGCTAAGTTAGGATCAACCGACCCATTGATCCTAGCTTTTTATTTTTTCCCGATTTATATCGGGTGGCGACTCTAAATTTTTTTAAAATTTCTTTTAACCCCTAGTCGAGGATTCATGTTAAATGGGTTCGGGTTTAATGTGAATCGGGTTAGGAGAAATGAACCAGATAAGATAGTGGAAAAAATCCAGGCTCGACAGCTTGGCGACTCCACTGGGGACGCCTAAATTTTTTTTAAAAAAAGAGAGGGCTAGCCACTTAGGAATTTTAAATTTTAAATTTATCCTTGCTCAATTTTTGTGAATATATGATTCTTTGATAATTGTTTTGTAAATATATACTAACCTTGCAGGTATGTAAAAAGAAAGCAAAAGCTTGATTGTTTGTTTATTTATTTATTTGCATTTGCATTAGCATAAATGTGTGCTAGATACGGTCGGACCAGGCCGTCTTAAGAGCCTAAGCGAGGAGGACGAAGTAAGGTCCGGGGGCTGTGGCTTTCCACCCTCTAGATCAAGAAATGTCCTCCCACTCCGGTTTAGTACCACTAAATCGGGGAACCTATAGAACCCTACCAAATCATGCATTCAACATGGGATTTTGACCAAACTTTTCAAAAAAATGGAGTTGTATTTTCTTCCAAAAAATGTTTTTTCAAAAAAAAAAAATTTCAAAAAAGTCCACCAAATTTTTTTAAATGTGGAGTTGTTTCTTTCCTAAAAAAGGAAGTTTTCAAAAATCAAACATTTTTTTTAAAAAAATTTTAGATTGAGATGGTTTTTAAACCTTTATTTTTTAAAAAAATTAATACCACTTCAAGTAAAGTTTTTTTGTCATTATCCCCATTGGCATGGATAGTGACTAATTTTTTTTTCTCAAATGGAGTCTTAATTAATTTTGTTATTTTTTAAAAAAGAAGATTTTCAAAAAAATGATTTTTCATCAATTCCAACAAAACTTTTTCACCAAAACTTTCAGGGTCCTTATCTCCATTTATATGGATAGTGACCAAAATTTTTTTAAAAAATGGAGTTATTTTTTTTTTTTGCTTTAAAAAAAAAGGTTTTCAAAAAAAAAATAATAATTTTCATCAACTCCAGCAAAATTTTTTCATCAAATTTTCAAGGTCATTATCCCCAATTGCATCTGTATGCTTGCATCTTTGCATCTTTTAAGAAAAAAAAAATAAAATAAAAAAGTGTACAGTAGACTTGTAAATACTCATAGAGTAAATTTTGTCCACCTATAGTTATAGGTCCTCTCCAATCAAAATTACCTTTGTCATATGTATTCCTCTCCCTTGTCTTCAGGATAATCATCCCTGTAAAAATCAACCCCCATTTGAATTTCCTTCTAAAAGAAAAAGGGGGGTCTTTTTGTTCCACTATTCTTGTAAAATAATTTTTGCCTTAAAGAAAAAAGAAAAATGAATTATTTTTGTAAATATCCTTTTTCCACTTTAGGATAAATAATCATTTTCAAACATTCTTTTTTGTAAATATCCATCAACAACTTTCTTTTTTTTTTGAAGATTTTTTAAAATAAAAAGTGAGAACAAAAAGTTGTTGTCTAACAAAAAAAAAAAAGAGAATAAAAGTTTTTCAAACTTGTTCTCCAACAATTTTTTTTAAGAAAAAAAATGAAAATTGTTTTCCAACAAATGAGAAAGAGAATAAAGGTTATTTTCAAAAATAAAAAAATAAAAATTAGAAAAAGAAGGAAAATTGCCAACAGAAAAAGAATGTTTCAAAATTGTTACCCAATGATCATTCATTTTAAGCTAAAGGCAAATGAAATCAAAACTAGGGGCAACCAAAAGGACTTTACCGATTAGGGGCATTTGATAAATCCAAATGGGGCATTTAGTTATATATCCTGAGGCAAAAAAAATGGATGATTGAAAACCCAAAAATTCTTATTAAATAGGCCTAGAATGAAAAGAGGCAAACTTAATCCCAAACACTACCCTACACACTAAGAGTGGAGTGAATTGTGAGAGATAAAATGGACTCATTCCTTAAAGGAGGTCTAGTTTGAATTTGATACATAGGTCAAAGTGACATTAGGCATTCATTTCAAAGTCCTAAACACATTATCCTTTGTTAACCCATTTGAGCCTATTAAGGAAGAATTTTTTAAAATTAAGCCCTGTCAAGAACCACCCTACATTAGGGTACCCCACAACGGGGCAATTTGGAGGTCAGGGTCATTATCAAGGAGAAAAAGGATTAACTTATATGCACTTGCCCTAGTTGCATCAATTCAAGAGTAGTCAATTGACATAAATAAATCATTTCCTTTGAAAGGAAGAAGAGTTTCTATCCCAAACCATACACAATCCATATACTTTGAGCTATAAGCCATCCAATGGAAAAAATACAAATCACCTTGCAAAAGAAGAAGAAAAAAGGGATGCATGAATAAAGTGCCAAAAAAAAAAAAAGAAAAAGAAAAAAAAATGAAGAATAGCCAAGCAAGGTGATTAAACCAAGAATTAGAAGCATATGCTAAACTCAAGGCCCATCAAAACACAAGGTCCAAAATTTATATCATGGACCCACCCACAATTCCACCCTGATGGAAGACAATCACCCAAACACTGGGGCACATGCTCAAAGTTCAAAGCCCATCAAAACACAAGGTCCAAAATTTATATCATGGACCCACCCACAATTCCACCCTGATGGAAGACAATCACACAAGATCATAAAACACATGCTCAAAGTTCAAAGCCCATCAAAACACAAGGTCCAAAATCTATATTATGGGCCCATCCACAATTCCACCCTTTAGAGACTCTTTGGATCAAAGGAGTTGATTTATTAATGCTCTTGAAACTAGGAATAAGTGCATATTCAAGTTTTCCTTAAGGGTTCTTGACTTGTAAACCCGGGATGTTTGAAAAATTTTCAAAAAAAAAAAAAAAGCCTTTATGAAATATCTTTTTTGATTAAAGCCAACAACCAAAAGCCCACATTACAGTCCAAAAAAGACCTAATAGATTGACCAAAGTGTGTCACTTGCAAGCCGGACCATAATTTTTGGAATCCGAGTCAAATGTGTGAAAATAAGCCTAAGAGAGTGTAAGGAAGTCCTCTTTGATTAGGTAACTTAAAATAAGATAACCAACCTTGGTGTAAGAATCATCCCAGGGGCATGAAATCATTTGCCCCAATTTGAAAGAAGTCTGCCTCAGGGTTAGGAATTAATTGCCCCAAAGTTGGAAACAATGCCCCAATTTTCAAATTAATGTCCTAAAAGAAAAACTTTGCCCCCAATGATTAAAATTTTTCAATAAAAGACCTTAGGTGGTTAATAGTGAAGCCTTAGGCTGAAAAAAAAAATGAGTGATCAATGGGGCAAACCCTATTTATGATTATTTTTACCTGTTGGTAACTTTCAAAAAAAAGTTGGAATTCAAAAAAAAAAAAAAAGGAAACTTTTTACCTTTAAAAGGTCCAAGAAAAGAAGGAATTTCTTCCAAAAAAAATAAAAATAAAAAAAGTTTTTTCCAAATATCTGAAAAGTAATAAAAAAGAGAGAAAATAAGTTTTTTCATTAAAAGTAAAAAAAAAAAATTGCCTTTGGTTTAAATTTTTAAATAAAAGAATTAAAAAAAAAGTTTTGGTTTTTAAAAGAAAAAGATTCTCAAAGGTTTTCTTAAAATTTTCAATGAAAAAGGGAAGAATTTCCCACATTAAAAAATTAGCCAAAAAAAAATAAAAAATTTCAGGCTACGGTTTTCAAAACTGATTTTCAAGTTTGTGTTTAAGTTTTAGGATCACCTGCTCAAAGAGCGTCATCCTATTTGTTTAAGTTTTAGGATCGATTGCTAAAAAAAAAAAAAAAGCGTCATCTGTCTGTTTAAGTATTAGGGTCACCCGCTCAAAGGAGCGTCATCCTACCTTTAGGATTATATGCCCAAAGGAGCATCATCCTATTTCTTCAGCATCAGGATAGTCTGCTCAAGGGAGCGTTGTCCTATTTTTTTTTTTCAATCTTAGGATCGTATGCTCAAAGGAGCTTCATCCTATTCTTCAAATTGAGAATGCCAACTCAAGGAAGTGTTGTGCTGCCTTGTCAAGTTGTAAGTTTTAGGCCAGCTCAAGGAGCACCTTAACAAGTCAAGTGTCAGCTCAAGAAGCGCACTAATGTTAAAACCAAACGCCAGTTCATAGGGTACGTTTGAACCAAGTTTCCAAAGTTTGCAAGAAAAGCTTGAAGTCCATCCAAGTTTTCCAAAAAAAGAAAAACTTGAAGCCCATCCAAGTTTTCAAACCAAGTTTTCCAAAAAAAAAAAAAAAAAAAAAACTTGAAGCCCATCCAAGTTTTCAAACCAAGTTTTCCAAAAAAAGAAAAACTTGAAGCCCATCCAAGTTTTCAAACCAAGTTTTCCAAAAAAAAAAAAAAAAACTTGAAGCCCATCCAAGTTTTCAAACCAAGTTTTCCAAAAAAAGAAAAACTTGAAGCTCATCCAAGTTTTCAAACCAAGTTTTCAAAAAAAAAAAAAGAAAAACTTGAAGCCCATCCAAGTTTTCAAACCAAGTTTTCCAAAAAAAAAAAAAAAAACTTGAAGCCCATCTAAGTTTTCAAACCAAGTTTTCAAAAAAAGAAAAAACTTGAAGCCCATCCAAGTTTTCAAACCAAGTTTTCCAAAAAAAGAAAAACTTGAAACCCATCCAAGTTTTCAAAGAAAAAAATGCTTGAAGCCCATCCAAGTTTTCAAACCAAGTTTTCCAAAAAAAGAAAAACTTGAAGCCCATCCAAGTTTTCAAACCAAGTTTTTCAAAAAAGAAAAGCTTGAAGCCCATCCAAGTTTTCAAACCAAGAAAAAGTCTGAAGCCTATTCGAGTCTTCGAAAAAGAAAAGCTTGAGGCCCATCTAAGGTTTCCAAACAAAGGAAAGCCCAAAGCCATTCAAATCAAGATATCTGATATGTTTCAGGAAAACTCTGCTCATCAAAAACAAGACAGAGGTTGGATATTTTTAAGACATCCACTTTGAAATTGAGTCAATCTTGCAAACACTAAGAAGAAGAATGCAAGACCCAGAAAAGAAAAAAACCAGTTCCTTAAGTGGATTAGAAAAAAACCAGTTCCCCAAGTGATTCAGAAAAAACCAAGTGCCCAAGTGGATCAGAAAAACCAAGTCCCTAAGTGGATCAAAAAGATCAAGTTTCCTCAAATGGATCAGCAAGTTAAATTTCTAAGAAAATCAAAAATCCCCAAGTGGATCAAAAAGATCAAGTTTCCTCAAATGGATCAGCAAGTTAAGTTTCTAAGAAAATCAAAAATCCCCAAGTGGATCAAAAGATCAAGCTCCCCGAAGATCAAGAATTCCCAAATGGATCAAGAAACCAAATCTTTAAGGTTTCAAAAACCCAAAACCCAAAGCCCATTGGTCCGGCAAATGACCAAAGCCCATTGGTCCGGCAAATGACCAAACCAAAGCCCATTGGTCTGGCAAATGACCAAACCAAAGCCCATTGGTCTAGCAAATGACCAAAGCCCATTGGTCCGGCAAATGACCAAACCAAAGCCCATTGGTCCGGCAAATGACCAAAGCCCATTGGTCCGGCAAATGACCAAACCAAAGCCCATTGGTCCGACAAATGACCAAAGCCCATTGGTCCGGCAAATGACCAAAGCCCATTGGTCCGGCAAATGACAAACCAAAGCCAATTGGTCCGGCAAATGACCAAAGCCCATTGGTCCGGCAAATGACCAAACCAAAGCCCATTGGTCCGGCAAATGACCAAACCAAAGCCCATTGGTCCGGCAAATGACCAAATTAAAGTCTAGGTTCGACAGTTGACCTAGCAAATCTCTAAGTCTAAATAGAAGAAGCTAAGCAAAAATTGGTTGTCTGAAGATGAACTTTGAAGATAAAACCCTGAAATTCACTCCGAATTAAAACCGAACCTCGATAGATCCCAAATCCCGAACGAATCTAGAAATTTCTGAATCGTGAGAAAAACAAGAGTCCTCAGAAATAAAGTAGTAACTCAATATACTTCCAATCTAAAACCTCTACGTACGACAAATTGTATATTTAACTCCAACTTACAATTCGGGTAAAATAGAGCCCTAAAACAAAGTATTAAGAAGTAAATAGTGATTAACCTTCAGGAATAAAACTCATTCCAAAGAATTCCGAGAACATTGAGAGGTAATAAATACTTATAGAAATCGACCTTAAAATAAATCTCACCAATCAGATGTGTCATATAAGCATAAAATGTCAGTTTCCATATTGGCAAAGGTGTAAACCGGAAAGTCAACAGGAAACCTAAGTCCTCGAAACTCCCAAGAAACTCCGTAGCATAGATCCGGCAATCCCGTATTCCTAAAACAAGGAATCAGAATAAGAAGAAAAGGTGTAATTGGTCCGTATTAAGCCTAGGATGCTCTAAAGGATGAGACCAACGATTTTCGACCTATTCCAATCCGGTCAGGTGCCAACTTCGAAAAGTGCGCCCTGGGATCCGAAATGTTAAAAATACGTTATTAACGCGTTAGACTCATATTTCTATAAGGACCTTTAAACTATTACTTTTATAAATTTTCAAATAGCTAGAATTACTCGATTTTGCAAATTTAATTGTATTTCATTACTATCGGTAATTAATGAGTCTTTCAGTACGATTTACTATTATTCATTACCCAATTTTATCATTATCCTTACAATGTATACCCTAGTTCTCCTACTGATCGGATAAACTTAGCAAACCGGAGAACGAAACCCTATATCGGTCTGGTTCAAGCTTAGTAAGAGGAGCTTAGAAACCCTAGATCCGGCTTTCCTTCGGTTTCACAACAAAAGAAGTTTTATAATGTAAATGAATATGAATTATTGTTTTAAAGTATATGTAGACACCCAATTTTTGCCCAATTAATTAAGGCTTAAATTTAATTAAACTAATTTTTTCCAAAAAAAGCCTTAAGTATTGATGAAGTTGGCTAAGTAATCAAGGCACAGGCCAAATGGCCTGTTGGTTAAATACATTGACCCAAACACACACCCAAGCTCAAGGACACAGGTTCAAACCTAGCAAAGGCAAATTTTTGCCTTTTTTTTTTATCATTTTTGTCTTTTCATTTTCCTCAAATGTGACTTTTGCTTTACTTTGCATCAGTTTTTAACTGACAAAACCTCATTGATTGTCAAAATTGATGATGGGATTGCAAAGTGGTTACAAAGTTAGTGCAAAAAAACAACCCAAAAGTTACAAAATTCAATGTATAAAGCATTCAATTGTACATGAATGGGGAGTTACAAAAATTGATTGGATGAATCTGGCATGGAATATGAAAACAATCATCAATTCATCAGTTTCAAACAATTTAATCATGGATTTTCTAATTAAATTCGTGAAAAAATCAAGGGGCAAAAATCAATTCATTTTTGAAACTGTTCGAAACTGAAAATTGAGCTTGCAACCTATAAATAGGAGGTCCTAGGAGCAAAAGGCACAAGTCAATTTCAGAAGAACACATACATAGCAAAGCCAATTTGAAATTTTTGAAATTAGGGTATAGAATTCGAATTTTTCAAATTCGAATTGATTGGATCAGATTTAATCCAAATTGAGTGTTGTAACAATGTTAGAAACTTTATTTTGGATGATTTAGTGTGCTTAGATTTGTTCGAATTGATCGGATTTCTCTCTGAAAATTTTTTTATTTTGTTCTTCAAACGCCGCCGTACAACACCACCGGAGCTGCCCCTTGCCGCCGTTCTGAGTGAATGCCACCACCACCAAAGGACGCGCCGTCGCAGCAGGAGTCGGGCCAACAAGCTTCCAGCCGCCGAGGACCACCGGAGCCGCCGGAATCCGCCCCGAAAAGTCGCGTCATCGTCTTCTTCACCCGCCGGAGCTCCGAGATCCGACCCGAAGATCCGAATCCAACCCGGTCGGTCATCGGTCAACGGTCGTCGGTCATCGGTCAACGGTCAACTCTGATCAGACGGTCCAGATTTCATCAAGCAGATCAGACAGTCCAGATTCAATCAAGAGATCAGACGGCCCAGATTTCATCAAGCGATCAGACGGCCCAGATTTCATCAAGCGATCAGACGACCCAGATTTCAATCAAGCGATCAGACGGCCCAGATCGAGTCAATAAGATCAGACGATCCAGATCGGTCAGCGAGATCGACGCTCCAGATCTCGTCCGCTTCATCCGATGGTCCAGGTTAATCCGCATTATTTTATTAATAGTTTATTATATAATTAATTTCATAAAATAATAAAAAATAGCAAAAAATAGTAAAAAAATTTATAAAAATTCATAAAAAATTCAGAAAAAATTCAGAAAAATACAGAAAAATCCAGAAAAATCAAAATTTTATTTTTTATATAAATTTATTTTTTGATGTTTGTGATATTTTTTGAATATTTTTAATGTGTATTTATATACAAATTGCCTTAGAAATGCATATTTAATGCATGGAAAATATTTTTAATATATTTTAAATTATTCTGGATATGTTGTGAAATTATGTGATGATTTTGTAAAAAAAAAAAATAATAAAAAAAATAATGATAAAAATAGATAAAAATGACAAAATTGGATTTTCCAAAACCAAAATTTCTTAGAAAAAAAATAAAATAATAAAAAATGATTTTTGGACTTAGAAAAATATGTTTTCATGAAATAAAAAACCAATTGATTAGATCATAGGATCATCAAAAATGGTTTTCACAAAAAATTCAAAATTTAATGAATTTAAAGTGAAAAGAGTTCAAAAAATTAAAATTGACCAACAAATTAAGTTTTTTTTTAAAAGAACTACGTTTTGTCTGATCTCGATTAGCGAGTACGTAGGCACCTGCGGGGCGACATTAAAAATAAAAAAAAATGTTTTGTTCTTTTTAGTAAATAAATATTTTGTAAATATAAGATATTTTGTTGTTGTTTATGTTCTAAAAAATACTAAAAAATAAAAATGAAAAAAAGCACATAAAAAATAAAAATAAATGATTTGACTTGCAAATATTTGTTATGTAATATATTAATTAATTTTTTTGAGCATGAAAATGATAGATTAGAAATTTAAAATTCCAAAAGTGGTAACCGATTTGGTTTTAATAGGTTAGCCCCCGAATCCATGATATCTGGTTTTAAAAGTTTTTTTTTTTTTTAAAATCAAATTTTCGCAGACTAGTAGCTAAGTTAGGATCAACGACCCATTGATCCTAGCTTTTTATTTTTTCCCGTTTTATATCGGGTGGCGACTCTAAATTTTTTTTAAAATTTCTTTTAACCCTAGTCGAGGATTCATGTTAATGGGTTCGGGTTTAATGTGAATCGGGTTATGAGAAATGAACCAGATAAGATAAGTGGAAAAAATCCAGGCTCGACAGTACATTTTAAACCATAAAGTTTTAAATTCAGAAAATTTTCAACTCCGGGCCTTCCCGAGCTCAATTACGGAAAAACGTGCCCCGGGACCACAAACTCAGAAATATATTATGGAATATTCATTAGAACTGAAATTTTATAAGGATTTCAAAAATATCAATTTTATAATTTTCCGGGCTATAAAAATTACAGTTATAGCCTTTTCCCGTATTTTCGTTACAACGATAAAGTAGATGTCTTGTCTACTATTCACAAGTACAACCTACACTACACTACCCATACCCTATTCTTACATCCATACAACTACTCATTACAATTTTCTTTTCCAAGAAATTTTGTTTCCTAATTAATTATTACATTTATTACATTTTATTACATAAATACAAATTTTATCAAATTTCAATTCTCTCTCTCCCTCCCGCACACTTGGCCGGCGGCCCCTCCCTAATTTTTCCCTCTATTTTGTTTTATTTTTACTCATTTTATTCAATTGAAACCCTAATCCAACTAATATATAAGCTTATGTTCTCTTTCTCTCCTCATTTTGTCACTCTTTCAAAATCGTTCAAAGGTTAAACTCTCTCTTCTCTCCTCTTATTCTTGCCGTGACCCACACTTGCACACACACTCACTCACAACTCCATTTCATCTTCTTTTCTACTCTAAATCTCCATATATGTGATGATTTTAGGCTTTGTTATTACCAAATTTTGTAATGGCAAGACCATTCTTGAGTGTTTTCCACCTTTAATCCCAATGAGCATATGCTAGGGACATGAAAACACTAATACAAGAATCTCAAGCCATCACAAGAAGTGGATCTAGTGTTTAAAAGAGTTTTTGTTGGAATATCATCTTGTTCATGCATGTAAAGTAGAGATCTAGCATAGAAAGTTATGTTCATGCCATGAAACTAATGAGTCATACACTATATATGGTAGATCTAGTGTTTAGACATTCATTCCTTCATCTACATTTGTGTTCATGTGGATATCTTGAGCTTCCATGCATTAATGATCATAAAAGCTTAATCTTGCATGTATATAGATGTGTTAGATGATAGATCTTTATGTATAGGAGGCAAGAGACTTGAAAAAAAAAAAAGATTTTGTTAGAAATGCCTAGTTGAAAATTCGGATGGAATTTGAAGCCCATTTTAAAAACCCTTGAAACCACTTTAAAACTCATATTTTTCATGAAAAATGAAAGGTTTATGTAACAGGTATCTTTAAGGAATGATTTTTACAAGTTTAGATGAGTTTAGGCATGAGTAGTATGAAAAATAAGTAGTGGAGTTAGAATGAAAAATCTTGAGATAGTGATTAGTTTGTTGAATTCGTAATTTGGAGTAATGCCTACATAAACACCTAGTATTCAAGCTTAAATTGCATGTCTTATGAGTTAAATGATGTCCTTAGACAATAGATATGATAAAGCTTCAAATTTTGGTGCAATAAACAAGTTTTCTCCTAAGAAAAGTTCAAGAAATGAAAATTTCCAAAATTCGGATTTTTGTGAAAAGCTTGTTTAAAAACATATTTACAAAGTGAAAAATGTCAATTTTTATGCATAAATGGAGGTCTTGTATAGTATAGATGACAAAGACTTGTTTTTAGTTAGATAACAAGTAAATTCTAGGAATGGAATCCTAATATACTAGGAAATGCAAAATTTGGAAAGAATGGATTTTAGGAAATGGCCAATGTGAAGTCATGTAATGATTATAAGTTCTTAAGTGTTCATTATCAAAAATCATCAAGATCATGCATATATTGAACTTATTACATGACATTCATACTAGGAATTCATTCATATTCCATCTAGGCATGAGTTATCAACTAGAAACATTCTTACTAAATGCGAAACAATTTTTCGGAAATGGAAACGTTACAGTACAGATCTCATCCCTCTGTTCCTTGATCTTAATGTCTTCAAAACTTGAAAATAATATTAGAAATAGATAGATCTTTCGAAGTAGATAGAAATCGATATAAAATTTGTGAAATTTCGAGTTAAAACGACTAACTTATGGTCGTTTTAAGTTGGAACTTCCACAAATAGCGAGAATCACGATTTTGAGTAGTTTAGATGCATAGCTTGAATTAGTGAAGTGATGAGATTCTTATTAGACTATTCTTTTGGTAGGTGATTCCGAGCACGATGATATCCTATCACCTGACTACCGTTATTAAGAGACTGGCGTACCATGGCCGAGTGAGTTCCTCTTCTGATTTCAATTATTGCTTGTAATTGTAATGATAGTCACACTAGTTGCTAAGTAAAGATAAAAGAACGGTTATGTATGATGGGGATAGTTGGGAATTATGATTATCTGTTGTTGATATGTGAAGTTAAACTTTAAGAATATCGAAGCCGGGTGATAAGTTATTTCTTGTATAGAGATGAACTAGCATCGATTGTCTGCGAATATTGCTTGGCCACCTAAAAGAATTCGATTAATTGATTATTGGACTTCAAATATAACTGAACTCATGCATATCACGATGGGGATGGAGCATTAGCATTGTTGGTTTCTTGTGATCCATAAACGAATATATGTTGGTTTTTCATGATCCATAAAACGAATATTATGTTGGTTTTTTGTGATCCATAAAACGAATATATGTTGGTTAATCGTGATCCATAAAACGAATTGTTGTACAGTTGTCCGTGAGCTTAAACGGCGTTGTACCACAGGATTCAAAAATTTGCTAACCCAAGATGGAGGGCGCAAGTCCATCCACATATGATTTCCGACTGGTCATATGTTTGTTAAACTCACTTGTTTGATGCATTTCACTTGACTGATTAATTACTTGCTTGAATGTTTTGTCTTAATAGTGATTCGGAAGTTTTCACTCACTAAGCTAGTGTAGCTTATACCCCAATCGTTTCCTGTTGCAGTATGAATACCTTTGGCTATCTCCGAGGACCCGTAGACATCAGGTACAGCTCTTAGATGTTGAGGAGCTTTTGATAAGGCCGGGTCTTAAAAGTAAAAATGGACTTCTAATCCTATTTCCCTAAACCAGTGCCCGAAGGATAATATAAGGAATTTTGTGGGCCTAAGAATTCTTAGCATTGTTAACGGGGGTATGCCACCTAGTTCATGTAATAGATTAGTTCTCTATGAGACAGTCATGATTTACATTCTTGTTGCTATGTATGTCTCCTTAAGCTACTGCGAAGCAAAGTATGGTCTCTGTATGTTGAGAGTGAGCCTTACACCCGATATTCAAACCCAGGGGAAGACTAAGGTTGTCTTACTTGAGTTTAAATATTGAGTGTGGTGGACTATCACGTGTAGGACACACTTTGGGGTGTGACAATTTAAGTTGGTATCAGAGCATAGTTAAGAATCCACAATCATGACTATAACCGATAGACTTGAGAAGAATAAGGTAGGATGAGAATAAAATAAAGCCTAGATAAGAATAGCGTGGGTAGAATGGGTTTTACAAATCTGATTCTTTTTTCTTTTGTGAATAGCTTACTCATGGTGAAGCCCGCCGAACGGCAAGGCAACTGCATAAGTAACTTGATGAAACCTTGATTTGATGAAACCTTGATTGAATACCGTTTAGAATTAGGGTCTTGTACGAAGACTTTGCTTTAGCTGGTCACCCCAGGTCAATCCGAGAGATGTTTAATTTGTGGAAAAAAGGGTTGATGAACACCGAATGGCATAAAGTGGTGACCAATATTGAGTATTTCCCTATAAGGAAGAAATGTTGGTCGGAGCTTGAAGTGATCTATGTAGTGGAAATGATTGCTGTTCATAAGTTAGGAGAACCCATGTTGCAGGAAGCTACCTTTGTGTTGAGAAACGAAGGGGGACCGACTTTTCCTGATTTCCAAACCTGGTACCCAATTGGATACCTGTTTACTTATGCCCATGCTGTTGGGAGATCACACTGACTGGCTTCGGGCAGATGCTCAAAGTCACTTCTTTTGGTGGGGAGTATATGGGGAGTGATACCTCCACCCGCCGACATGGCACAGCCACCTCCACTAATTGAAATTGTCCACCAACCCCATGAAGGAGAAGTAGATGAGACGGAGGGTAAGGGAGTTACCCATCCTAAAAAAATTGAGGGTGAAGAAGGGTAGGGATTAGCGTATAAAGAATGGAATTGATCGCCTAGAGAAGGGGGCGAGACCTATGATTGACCCACAAGTCCAAGCTAAATTTTGTAGTCGCGACCTTGAAAGATAGGTCAGAGTAGTTTGATGTTTCGAATGTCATCCATGTTTGTTGCTTGTTATGATGTTTGCATTAGTATGACCTGATCTCGATTTCCATGTAGGGGCCTTTGTAACCCTCCCCCCTCCGGTTTATGTTTTAATGAAAAGCTATATTATGTTTCATGAAGTTAAGATTTCCTTATTCACATTCCTTAAATTAGATTTTCTTTTATAATTACTCGCTTGTATAAAGACTTCCGGCAATTCGAAAATCTGATGGAAAGAGCTAATAATATTATCAGAAGATTATTTAGCTGAGTTATTTAAAGGAAATACAATCGCAGTAAAGAAAGAAGATGCCAAAAACAAACCATGGCAAATGAACCCGATATAAAAGCCTTAAGATAATTGACATGAGCATTTAAGTCCATCCGACAATCTATGCCTGCCCTTGACCAGTACAAGTATGGTAGGGAACCGATGAGGCAAGTCCTTTTGAATGGCTTAGATAAGGTTATATGTCAATTTCCGGGATCTAAATGGAGTCACAATTGAGAATAGGTATCCACTTTCTAGGGTCGATGATCTACTGGACTAACTGCAAGGGATAAGTGCATTTTCAAGGACCGATCTTTGATCAGGATACCCTCGGTTGAAGTACTAAGCCTGGAAATGTGCCTGAAACCCCACTTTGAATTATATAAGGACATTATAATTCTTGATGTTGTCATGGGATTAACAAATGTTCCTGTTGCATCCATGGACTGGATAAAGCGGGCGTGTAAGCCTTTACTAGGTACTGGTGTGAAAGTTTTATGGATGATGACCTCATCCACCCCAGACGTGCAAGTGGCATGAAAGACACCTTACGTAGCATTACAACCCTTAAGAAAACATAAGATACACACCAAGTTCTCTAAGGGTGATTCTAAGCTGAATAGGATTTCATTTTGGACCACATGGCATTGGAGGAGTATATATATATCTAGGAACCCTGAAAGGATAAAAATGAAATGGATTGGAAAATTGCCCAAACTAGCAAAAGACGTGAGAAGTTTCCTGGGTTTGATAGAGCACTATAGAAAATTGTTAAGGGTTCCGAGCCCTGGATCCAAAATGGATGAAGAGTTTACATGAGCAGAAAGAGGGATCTAGGTCTTCAAGGACTCAAGCATTACCCAATTCCTAAGAAACCCTACATAGTCCAGGATGATGCATCAAGAAATAGTCTCGGATATGCACTCATACAAGGGGGAAAAGTGACCTCCTACGCTTCGAGGTGGTTAGACCCGCATGGCCAGGACTACCTTGTACCTGAATTGGGATTACCCACAGTAGGGTTCACTTTAAAGACGTGGGGCGTTACCTCTATGGGTAGAGGAGTGAGATCTATGATGATCACAAGGGCATCAAGTATATGTTCACACAAGGAGTAGGCGCATGGCAGGATGATGGTTCGAACTAACCGAAGATTTCGATCTAAGGAAAGTAATCTCACTCAAGGAAAGCGAATACAGTTGTTGATGTTGTTAGTTGTAAAACCCATGAAGAAAGTGGAAGTCTTGCATACAAATCAAAAGGAATTTGTGGGAAAAGTTGAAGGAATAAGTATCGAATTTACAAGAAGAGACGCTCAGTCAGAAAGTGGCGAACTGGATGAAGAAACCCACCCTAGTAAGAATTAAGGAAGCTCGGCATTCTAATAAGATGATACAGAACATAAAGAAGGGAATTCAAGAAGAAAAATATACCGAATACGCGATAGATGACGTGATGTGATAAAAACGATGGGACGGTGGTAGGTGCCAGATGATGAAGAGATAAGTTGTGAGGACAGCTGTTTTTGGACGATTGAAAAGAGACCCTCGGACTCGATTGGAGGAATTTGATACCAAGGATTATCAAGGATTGCAAGAAGGAGTACGAATAATAGGAAGTGTCTAAAAGGGGAAGGTAAGAAAGAAATCGTAAGGAATTGGAGTCTATGTTGCAATGATCCCAGGCCGAGGAGTCAAAACACTTCACCTGAGTGATGACCCCAAACAGGGAAAAAGGCATAAAATTTGATAAGATTCAAGGTTGGCAATGTAAAGGAAAGTATTACCCTACACTGTGTCCATGACTTCAATTCAAGTGTTACCTTTGTGGGGACCCCAGTTACAAGGTTGAGAAGTGTTCCCAAAAGATGACTACCGTATGCCTTCTTTCTACAAAACGGGACATTCGGCAAAAACATACCCTGTACGGGATAACCCGCATGCTGCTTCATTGAATCTATCGAGGAAAATGAGGGACGTTAATGATGAGAAGCTGGAGTCCTTTGCTGTAAAGAGGGAGTGAGGATCAAAGATACAACTCGACGTCGGGTTCGCGTAGTACCATTAGGATGCTACCCATTCTTTCCTGCCGCTAAGACCTAGGAGATAGATCGATAAGAATATTCTCGGATTAAATGGCTGGACCAAAATAGGAGAACCCGAGACTATTAAAAGCCAAAATGAGCCAATGATGGAAACAAGAATAAAACTCAACTGATTTAATGAATTCCAAGACACCCCTCATATAATTTCTTGTACATGGAGAATTTTGAAAGATCAAAAACCTACAAATAACGTGATGTAAAACTTGGAATCGCAGCAAACCTAAAATCTTCGTAAGAAAATCTTACAATAAAGGAATGAGATCTTTTGATTTCACATCCATCAAGAAAATTAGGATCATAAAGAGTTTAAAGCATGGTGACCTCGATTAATTAGAGAAATATGAATCTCAAAGTACCATATTGTACATACAATTATGTAAGAATGGAAAAGCGGATCCACAGCCTTCATTGGTCAAAGTAGTCGTGTCACATAAGGTCGGGTCGTCAAGAGTCGTTTAAAGTAGTTCAAGTCAAGTCGTCTATGGTCGTGAGTCATGTCTGTCGTTTTTCAAAAAGAGTCATGTGAGTGAAGGTTGGAATCACTAAGTCAATTCTTATTAATTTGTATGTGCTATAATTCGAAGGATATCTATCATATAGAGTCTAGAAATGGCACAAACCAAAGCATAAACCGGTGTTAGAGACATAACCTGAAATTTACAATCCTTCCTCAATAAACGATACATACGTAACAAGTTTTGTAGACAAAACTTTCTCTAAGGTAGGGAGGATGTAAGCTCTGGAAAATTTCAGTAAATAATTCTGAAGCTGAACTTTGAAAATAAAACCCTGAATTCACTCCGAATTAAACCGAACCTCGATAGGTCGCAAATCCTGAAACGAATCTAGAAATTTCTGAATCGTGAGAAAAACAAGAGTCCTCAGAAATAAAGTAGTAACTCAATATACTTCCAATCTAAACCTCTACGTACGACAAATTGTATATTGAACTCCAACATACAATTCGGGTAAAATAAGGCCCTAAAACAAAGTATTAAGAAGTAAATAGTGATTAACCTTCAGGAATAAAACTCATTCCAAAGAATTCCGAGAACGTTGAGAGGTAATAAATACTTATAGAAATCAACCTTAAAATAAATCTCACCAATCAGATGTGTCATATAAGCATAAATGTCAGTTTCCATATTGGCAAAGGTGTAAACCGAAAGTCAACCGGAAACCTAAGTCCTCGAAACTCCCAAGAAACTCCGTAGCCTAGATCCGCAATCCCGTATTCCTAAACCAAGGAATCGGAATAAGAAGAAAAGGTGTAATTGGTCCGTATTAAGCCTAGGATGCTCTAAAGGATGAGATCAACGAGTTTTGACCTATTCCAATCCGTCAGGCCAACTTCGAAAAGCGCGCCCTGGGATCCGAAATGTTAAAAATACGTTATTAACGCCGTTAGACTCATATTTCTATAAGGACCTTTAAACTATTAGTTTTATCAATTTTCAAATAGCTAGAATTACTCGATTTTGCAAATTTAATTGTATTTCATTACTGTCAGTAATTAATGAGTCTTTCAGTACGATTTACTATTATTTATTACCCAATTTTATCATTATCCTTACAATGTATACCCTAGTTCTCCTAGTGATCGGATAAACTTAGCAAACCGAGAACGAAACCCTATATCAGTCTGGTTCAAGCTTAGTTAGAGGAGCTTAGAAAACCCTAGATCCGGCTTTCCTTCGGTTTCACAACAAAAGAAGTTTTATAAAGTAAATGAATATGAATTATTTTTTAAAGTATTATTTTAAACCTTAGAAAGTTTTAAATTAGAAAATTTTCAACTCGGGCCTTCCCGAGCTCAATTACGGAAAAACGTGCCCCGGGACCACAAACTCATAAATATTATGGAATATTCATTAGAACCGAAATTTTATAAGGATTTCAAAAATATCAATTTTATAATTTTCCGGGCTATAAAAATTACAGTTATAGCCTTTTCCCGTATTTTCGTTACAACCGGTAAAGTAGATGCTTGTCTACTATTCACAAGTACAACCTACACTACACACTACCCATACCCTATTCTTACATCCTACAACTACTCATTACAATTTTCTTTTCCAAGAAATTTTGTTTCCTAATTAATTATTACATTTTATTACATAAATTACAAATTTTATCAAAATTTCAATTCTCTCTCTCCCTCCCACACACTTGGCCGGCGGCCCCTCCCTAATTTTTCCCTCTATTTTGTTTTATTTTTACTCATTTTATTCAATTAAACCCTAATCCAACTAATATATAAGCTTATGTTCTCTTCTCTCCTCATTTTCACTCTTTCAAAATGTTCAAAGGTTAAACTCTCTCTTCTCTCCTCTCATTCTTGCCGTGACCCACACTTGCACACACACTCACTCACAACTCCATTTCATCTTCTTTTCTACTCCAAATCTCCATATATGTGATTATTTTAGGCTTTGTTATTACCAAATTTTGTAATGGCAAGACTATTCTTGAGTGTTTTCCACCTTTAATCCAATGAGCATATGCTAGGGACATGAAAACACTAATACAAGAATCTCAAGCCATCACAAGAAGTGGATCTAGTGTTTAAAAGAGTTTTTGTTGGAATATCATTTGTTCATGCATGTAAAGTAGAGATCTAGCATAGAAAGTTATGTTCATGCCATGAAACTATGATCATACACTATATATGGTAGATCTAGTGTTTAGACATTCATACCTTCATCTACATTTGTGTTCATGTGGATATCTTGAGCTTCCATGCATTAATGATCATAAAAGCTTAGTCTTGCATGTATATAGATGTGTTAGATGATAGATCTTTATGTATAGGAGGCAAGAGACTTGAAAAAAAAAAAGATTTTGTTAGAAATGCCTAGTTGAAAATTCGGATGGAATTTGAAGCCCATTTTAAAAACCCTTGAAACCACTTTAAAACTCATATTTTTCATGAAAAATGAAAGGTTTATGTAATAGGTATCTTTAAGGAATGATTTTTACAAGTTTAGATGAGTTTAGGCATGAGTAGTATGAAAAATAAGTAGTGGAGTTAGAATGAAAAATCTTGAGATAGTGATTAGTTTGTTGAATTCGTAATTTGGAGTAATGCCTACATAAACACCTAGTATCAAGCTTAAATTGCATGTCTTATGAGTTAATGAAGTCCTTAGACAATAGATATGATAAAGCTTCAAATTTTGGTGCATTAAACAAGTTTTCTCCTAATAAAGTGCAAGAAATGAAATTTTCCAAAATTCGGATTTTTTGAAAAGCTTGTTTAAAAACATATTTACAAAGTGAAAAATTTCAATTTTATGCATAAATGGAGGTCTTGTATAGTATAGATGACAAAGACTTGTTTTAGTTAGATAACAAGTAAATTCTAGGAATGGAATCCTAAAATACTAGGAGATGCAAAATTTGGAAAGAATGGATTTTAGGAAATGGCTAATGTGAAATCTTGTAATGATTAGAAGTTCTTAAGAGTTCATTATAAAAAATCATCAATATCATGCATATATTGAACTTATTACATGACATTCATACTAGGAATTCATTCATATTCCATCTAGGCATGAGTTATCAACTAGAAACATTCTTACTAAATGCGAAACAATTTTTCGGAAATGGAAACGTTACAGTACAGATCTCATCCCTCTGTTCCTTGACCTTAATGTCTTCAAAACTTGAAAATAATATTAGAAATAGATAGATCTTTCAAAGTAGATAGAAATCGATATAAAATTTGCGAAATTCCGAGTTAAAACGACTAACTTATGGCTGTTTTAAGTTGGAACTTCCGCAAATAGCGAGAATCACGATTTTGAGTAGTTTAGATGCATAGCTTGAATTAGTGAAGTGATGAGATTTATTAGACTATTCTTATTTGGTGGTGATTCCGAGCACGACGATACCCTATCACCTGACTACCGTTATTAAGAGACCGGCGTATCATGGCCGAGTGAGTTTCTCTTCCGATTTCAGTTATTGCTTGTGATTGTAATGATAGTCGCACTAGTTGCTAAGTGAAGATAAAAAGAACGATTATGTATGATGGGGATAGTTGGGAATTATGATTGTCTTTTGTTGATATGTGAAGTTGAACTTAAAGGATATCGAAGCCGGGTGATAAGTTATTTCTTGTATAGAGATGAACTAGCATCGATTGTCTGCGAATATTGCTTGGCCACCTAAAAGAATTCGATTAATTGATTATTGGACTTCAAATATAACTGAACTCATGCATATCACGATGGGGATGGAGCATTAGTATGGTTGGTTTTTCGTGATCCATAAAACGAATATATGTTGGTTAATCATGATCTATAAAATGAATTGTTGTTTAGTTGATCGTGAGCTTAAATGGCGTCGTACTGCAGGATTCGGAAATCTACTAACCCAGGATGGAGGGCGCAAGTCCATCCACATATGATTTCCGGATGGTCATATGTTTGTTGAGCTCACTTGTTTGATGCATTTCACTTGACTAATTAACTACTTGCTTAAATGTTTTGTCTTAATTGTGATTCGGAAGTTTTCACTCACTAAGCTAGTGTAGCTTATACCCCAATAGTTTCCTGTTGCAGTATGAATACCTTTAGCTATCTCTGAGGACCCGTGGACATCAGGTACAACTCTTAGATGTTAAGAAGCTTTTGATAAGGTCGGGTCCTAAAAGTAAAAATGGACTTCTAATCTTGTTTCCCTGAACTAGTGCCCAAAGGATAATACAAGGAATTTTGTGAGCCTGAGAATTCTTAGCATTGTTAACGGGGGCATGCCCCCTAGTTCATGTAATAGATTAGTTCTCTACGACGGTCATGATTTACATTCTTGTTGCTATGTATGTCTCCTTAAGCTACTGCGAAGCAAAGTATAGTCTCTATATGATGAGAGTGAGCCTTACACTCGATATTCAAACCCAGGGGAAGACTAAGGTTGTCTTACTTGAGTTTAAATATTGAATGTGACGGACTGTCACGTGTCGGGCACACTTTGGGGCGTGACATTATGTGTTGTTCGATAATGAACAACACATTCGTTCATCACTGCTAGTTTGGCTAGACAACTCAGTTTACTAATAGTCACCACCACCTCTAGCCTACGAATCAAGACACCCACAGGAAGTGCCGTGTCGACTCGGGAGATTCTAAAGGATTGTCCATTGGAAATTCAAGGACACCCCTCTAAAAGTGATATGATAATGTTGAAAATCAGTAAGTATGAGGTCATTCTCGGTATGAGTTGGTAAACCATGGTTAAAGCTATTATGGATTGTCGAAAGACGATCATAAGCTTTAATGATCAATGTAGGAAAGAAGTGGAGTTCGTTGGAGAGACCACAATCCCAAGAGGAAATGGGTTAAACTCTTTTGAATTAATGATGGAGGATGAAGAAATAATGCCCCATTGAGGATACCTCTGATAAGGAAGAACCACGAGAGGTAAGAAATATACCAGTTGTGGATGTGTATCCAGATGTATTTCTAGATGTGTTGTCTGGGTTACCCTCAAAGTGGGAAATTAATTTTGAAATCGATTTGACTTCGAATATAGAACCAATATCAAAGGCACCTTATCGGATGGCACCAATTGAACTACAGGAGTTGAAAACTCAATTACAAGAACTATTGGATTAAAAGTTCATAAGGCCTAGTGTGTCGCCATGGGGTGCACGTGTACTATTTGTAAAGATGAAGGATGGATCCATAAGGTTGTGTATCGATTATTGTGAGCTCAATAAAGTTACAATTAAGAATCAATACCCTTTGCCTAGGATTGATGGTCTGTTCGATCAGCTGCAGAGAGTGCATATGTTTTCACACATTGAGTTATGCTCCGGATATCACCAACTAAGGATAAAACCCAAAGATGTGCCAAAGACAGCTTTTTGCATACGATATCGGCACTATGAATTTTTGGTGATGCCTTTTGGTTTGACCAATGCACCAGCTGCATTCATGGATCTCCTGAATAGAGTTTACAAACCACTCTTGGACAAATGTGTAATAGTCTTCATCGACGACATTCTAATCTACTCAAGGAGTGAGAAACAACACGAGGAGCATCTTAGGATGGCTTGCAGACTTTAAGAGAAAATAATTTATACACTAAGTTGTCACTTTTGGCTAGATCGGATATCCTTTCTAAGACATGTTGTGTTAGAAGAAGATATCTCGGTCGACCCCGAGAAGATCAAGGCTGTAATGGATTGGAAATAGCCACAAACGGTAACCGAAGTAAGAAGCTTTTTGGGATTGGTGGCCTATTATCGCAAGTTTGTGAATGAATTTTTGAAATTAGCTAAGCCCTTGAGCCGATTAACCTAGAAAAATGAGAAGTTTATTTGGACAGATAAGCGGGAGCAAAGTTTCTGAGAACTGAAACAACAACTGGTATCAGCACCAATCTTCATTTTGCAAGACCCGGAGAAACATTATACTGTGCATAGTGATGCTTCCAGGAATGATCTTGGGTGTGTACTATCACAAGAAGGAAAAATCATTGCTTATGCTTCCCAATAGTTGAGACCACATGAGCAGACATATCCTATGCATGATTTAGAGTTAGCCGCAATTGTCTTTGCTTTGAAGCTTTGGAGGCATTATCTATATGGAAAAAGGTGTGAAGTATACAAAGATCATAAAAGCCTTAAATATCTGTTCACATAGAAGGAACTAAATATGAGGCAAAGAAGATGGTTGGAGTTGATAAAAGATTATGATATGGGAATTAACTATTGTCTGGGAATGGTAAATGTTGTTATAGATGCTCTGAGCCGAAAAACTTATGGGAAGTAGCTGCATTAATCACCAGTTAAAAAGAACTAATAAGAGAATTTGAGAAATTGAAGATTGAATTTATTGGACAAAGTGTTGAATTGGAGATAGACAATTTGGTGTTGGAATTGACCTTGGTTGAGAGAATCAAAGAGGTTCAACAATATGATGAAGTAATACAAAAGCTAAAAAAGGAAATCCAAGAAGGAAAATACTCTGACTTTATAATAGATAAGGAGAATGTGGTCAGAATGAAAGGACAACTATATGTACTAGAGGATAAGGATTTGAGGAAGGAAATTATGAGTGAAACCCACAACACCAGCTATACTATACACCCCGGAGGTACCAAAATGTACCAAGACTTGAAAGGCCACTACTGGTTGAATGGTATGAAGAGTGATGTAGTAAACTATGTAATGAAATATATAGTTTGCCAACAAGTGAAGGTAGAACATCAAAGGCCAGGAGGATTGTTAAGGCCTTTATCTATCCTTGAATGGAAATGGGATCAGATATCCATGGATTTCATGTATGGCTTTCCAAAAACTCCAACGGGTTGTGATGCAGTATGGGTAATTGTGGATCGATTGCCAAAGTCAGCACACTTTTTACCAATCAATATCACATACTCTATGGACAAGTTAGCCAAGATCTACATATGAGAAATAGTGCGATTACATGGCATACCTACTGGAATTATTTCAGTTCGAGAGCCAAGGTTTGTATCTAAGTTCTGGACCAGTCTACAAAAGCATTTGGGTACAAAGCTACATTTTAGCACTGCATATTACCTTCATACTGATGGACAATTTGAGCGGACAATTTAAACCCTAGAAGACGTGTTGAGAGCATGTGTTTTGGAATTCAAGGGAAGTTGGATAATCACATACCACTAATTGAGTTTGCTTATAATAACAGCTACCGCTCGACTATTCAGATGCCACTCTATGAAGCTTTGTATGGACGGCGTTGTAGGTCACCTCTATTTTGGGATGACGTAAAGAAGCTTGCCATTAAGCCAGACTTGGTATAAGAGGCGGCCGATAAAGTGAGAGTTATACAGCGAAAGATGAAGGAAGCTCAAGACCAGCAAAAGAGTTAGGCAGATCTAAAGAAACGAGTTCTCAAATTCCAAGGCTTGAACACAACAAGATGAAATCTTGATAAGTCCACAAGTTCGCTATGGAACTAAAGGAGAAAACTCTCTCTTAATTCAATGTCCATTCAAAGGTTAATTGTTCATACAAAAACAAAAACAAATATGTAAAACAAACAAAGGAAACTGAAACGTCTCAAATAGATCTCACGCACAAACATACGCTGGCAATATACGCTGGAAAACTTACAACTACGCTGGTGGCATATAAAGAAAATCAAAAGTTGCACGTTCCAGGATGTGTACGCCAATAGAGTATGTTGGCGATGTATATGGCAGCATATGCTGTCACGCCCCAAAGGGTACCCTAAACGCGACAGTCCACCACACCCGATATTTAAACTTAAGTATGACAACCTTAGTCATCCCATGAGTTTACATATCGAGTGTGAGGTGTACTCACACAACTTTTAGGATCACACTTTGATTCGAGTAGTCTTAAGAAAGCATACATAGCATTAAGAATATAAATCACAACAGGATAAATAGTTAAACTTTACAAAAGCCAAGGGGGTATACCCCCACCAAAATAATAGGAGTCTACATCGTTTAGCTCCAATTACATATATCTAAATCTACATTAAAGAGATTTTCCTAGAAGTCCACGCCTATACAAGGTCCCGACTTCCTCAAAAGCTCTTTAATCCCATGTGATAAACCTGGACAAAGTGTCCTCTCGTAACATCCAAAAATAGGAACACTGCAACAAAAACTATTGGGGTATAAGCTAATTGCTTAGTGAGATTCATTTTCCAAGTAACATACTCGATCAAGTTAAAATATCTATACAAGCAAGTTATAATTAAGCAACCATATGAATGCACAATCAAATGAGCAAGCAAGCATATGACTTTCCGGTAGTCATATGTGAATGGATTTACGCCCTCCACTCGGGGTTTGGGGTAGTTCATAAGTCATGCCACTACTGTTCCAATGTTGGTCCGTAAGACATGCAACCATAGTCCCGATCTTAAGTAGGGTGGTCCATAAGACATGCAACCACAATCTTAATGTTGGTTCATAAGTCATGCAACCATAGTTTCATTATTTGAATGGGGTGGTCCATAAGTCATGCAACCCTAGTCCCCCTCATTAAAGACCCGCTGCCTCCCAAATACACCTTTGTCCCACCAAAGGCATACTCGACAATGATATGTGACTCACTATGTGATATGCATGTACAATTTATTCATATAATCATGGTATATTATTTAGATAATTTAAAAGTGACCATACAGATTTCAGACACTCCAAATCTATACTAGCTCATACAAGGTTATTGCAACAAAGCTTGTCACGCCCCGAAGGGTCCCCTAAACGTGGCAGTCCGCTGTACACAATATTAAAGCCTAAGAATGACCACCTCAGTCACGCGAAGGCTTCCATACTATGTACAAGGCGTCTAACACATAAATGAGACACATCGGAATGATACGTTTTATGTTGATACAATTGAGTAACAATGTAAAGGAAATACAATCCACTATACGCCGAATACAAAACCCTATACTTCAAAATACAATTCATCAAACTTCAACTACATTCATCCCAAGACTTCACTACATAAAGCTATTACAAAGTAAATCGTAAAGCTTAGCCAAAAACTTCAAGCACTCTTATATCTTGTCGAAATCCCGAAATCATTCTCGGCTTCAACCAACTCGGTCGCCACTTAGCATTCTTGGAATAACCTGCTCATTTAAACATCTATTGGGGTATAAGCTACACTAGCTTAGTGAGATTCATTTCCGCAATAATATACTCAATTGTAAAATATACAAACAAGTTTATTTAAACCATCATATGAATGCACAAGCACATGAACATACAAGCATATGACTTTCCGGTAGCCATATGTGAATGGATTTACGCCCTCCACTCGGGGTTTGGGGTAGTTCATAAGTCATGCAACTACAGTTCTAATGTTGGTCCATAAGTCATGCAACCATAATCCCAATCTTAAGTAGGGTGGTCCATAAGACATGCAACCACAATTTTAATGTTGATCCATAAGTCATGCAACCATAGTTTCATTATTCGAATGGGGTGGTCCATAAGTCATGCAACTCTAGTCCCCCTCATTAAAGACCCGCTGCCTCCCAAATACACCTTTGTCCCACCAAAGGCATACTCAACAATGATATGTGACTCACAACATGATATGCATGTACAATTTATTCATGTAATCATGTATATTAATTAGATAATTTAAAAGTGACCATACAGATTTCAGACACTCCCAATCTATACTCATACAAGGTTATTGCAACAAAGCTTGCCTCGATATACTTATCGTTCATTCATGCAAGTTTAGATCACCATTCAATCACAATTTTATCTTTTCCTAAGTCTAGTGCTACTATAATTACAAGCACACTCAATGAGCATAATTACTTAGGAAACGAACTCACTCGGCCATTGAATCACCGGTCTTCTAGTAATAATAATCCGGTGGTAGGGAATCGTCGAACTCGGGATTACCTAAAAAGGGAAGAAATACTCTAATAAGTATTTCAACTCAAATTAATCCAACGACTTCATACGAACTATCAAATTCGTAATTCGCGTCCTAAGCGGGAATTCCAACTTAAAATGGCCATAACTTGGTCATTTTAACTCGGAATCTCACAATTTTTATTGATTTCTATCTACTTCGGAAGAGCTTTCTAAATATGAAGTTTAAATCAAGTTTTGAAAATATCTAAGCCTCAGAAATGAGGGATCAGATCTGTACAGCGGTTGTGATTCCGAAAATGCGGTTTTCATGAATGCACTTGAGATTCCTACATGAAAAATGGAACTAAATGCCATGGTGATGATTTTCCCTATCATGAATGTCATGATATGAATTCTTAAGTGTCTAAGGTCTTATAAATTTTTAAACTTAAAGAATTTAAGCAAACTTTTTCCTAGAAAATCATTTCATGCTATTGTTTAACAAGTAAGATTACTACACTTGGTCACACTTACTTATTATAAGGATTTTCTTTAGGAAAACTCCACTTTGTTTAAAGAAATTTTGACCCTTATATTAACTATATCCTAAGGCTTTTATTTCTTTAATAAAATCTTCATTTGTAAACTTTTAAATGGGTCTTACACTAGGGTATTTCCAAAAATCCGAATTTAAGAAATTTCATTTTCAAGTTGATTCTTTTAAGAAAAATGCATTTTATACTTAGAACTTTAAGTATTTGTTTTACCTATTCCCTAAGGACTTCTTTTATTTAAGAAAATATCATTTTTGAAGTTGGAAAACTAGTGTTTTCTAACCATCTATCCATTATTACGAATTTAGCTTTCAAGACTTTTCAACTCGAAACTTCTATTAGACTTCATCTCTTGTTTTAAATATTTTCTTTAGTAAAAACTCATTTAAACTCATGAAAAACATCATTAAACATTATCTATCACCTATAGGCTTCATTTTTATTGTAAAATACATGTTTAATTGGTAAAAGGGTTTTTAGGTTAGGGTTCCCAAGTCATCCGAATTTACACTAACTCATTTTTTGAAAAGTGTTTTCCTTTTTGGTTTTTTAACTCATCTATCTATAGATCTATGTATTAGGAACGTTATTTACTAAGGACAAAAACATTAAAGACCATTAATGCAAATAAACTCAAAATAAAGATGAGATCTTAAATGTCTACATGAATATGAGTAGTAAAATGATATATCTATGTTATGAACCGAGATGGTAGAACACACAGAAAGCCTAAATATTTGCAAGATTATGTCACGTGAAGATCCCACAGTGTGATGCATAAGGAAAGTAAAGTAGATCCATGTATTGTAACTAGCGTGTTAGTTTTAACAAACTAAATAGTTACAAACAGAATAGTAGTTACAAAGCAAGGATTTGTAACAAATAGCATGTGTACACATTACAAAGTATAAATATAAAATACAACAGTAAGGGGATCATTCTTTACCCAGTTAAACATCAAGTGTTTAGGAGTCTCCTGGAACTCGAATCCAGTGAAAGCCCCAAATTCTCGAAAACCCTAGTTTCCAAATTCAACCTCGCAAAATCAAAGCAAACCATTAGTTTGCTAGTTAACAAACATGCAGAGTGGACATTATAAGAGAGATTGATACAAGCAAACATATAATTGTGATTTAATGAAGAATCTGCTGAAAGTGAGAAACCCTAAGTTTGAGAACGTAAGCAAGGAAAAACGCGAGAGAATAGTGAATAGAGAGTTACCTGATTGAGAATTCTGTACAAAGAGTTCCTAACACGAAGACTTCTGCTGCCTTTGTGGACCGGGCCTTTTAGTTAGGCTTAACATTTGGTGCTCTCGTTGAGAGTCTTTTTGCTGTTTTGATTTGATCATGGCGGATAGAACTCGTAGCAATCGTATGTTGGAAGAATTACAGAATCATGATACCAGGATTGCTGATCTGCAACAACAGCAATCACAAATGCAAAAGTAGCAGGAAAAGATGTGAGCGGATTTGGAAAAAATGGGAACGGATTTGGAAGAAATGTTACGATATGTTAGATTGCAAATGAGGAATCAGACCAATTCACCACCTGCATCAGGGGGAATGGTGCCATCATATTCCGACCAACATTCTCAAGAGTCACGTGTTAATTTTCTAGCCAACATCAAATTAGAGCTTCCAAAGTTTTCAGGTCAGAATCCGTTACCATGGATCTTTAAAGCGAATCGCTTTTTCAATTTTCATCATATACCTGAAAATGAGAGGTTAGAACTAGCTACATTTGCAATGGAAGATGAAGCTGAACAGTGGTATGAATGGTTAGATAGAAATAAATTGCTTACTTCTTGGCCTGCTTTTCTTAAAGCTCTAGAATTGCGCTTTGGACCTTCTCTTTTTGAGGATTTCCAAGGACAACTCAGCAAGTTAATGCAAACTGGATCCGTATCTTAGTATCAACATGATTTTGAAACTCTTTCTAATTGAGTAACTGGCCTTTCAGAACCATTTTTACAAAGTTGTTTCATTTCGGGTCTTAAACCCTTAATAAAACATGAAATTCAAGCATCCAAACCTATTAGTCTTCTTGATGCAATGAGTTTAGCCAAACTACATGAATCTAAACTTTCCAGTCTCCTCTCTTTAACAACAAAATCATTTCCTGTCAACCCTACAAATTCATCAAATTCTCACACACCATCTATTCAGTCCAATTTTCTTTCTTCTAAACACAACAAACCTGTTTACAAAAATTCAGAGACCTCTTATTCTAAACCAACCTATAATTCTAAAAAAACTCTACCTTTCAAAAAAATTGTCACAATCTGAAATGGCCATTCGAAGGGAACAGGGACTTTGTTACAATTGTGATGAAAAATTTAATAAAGATCACATTTGTAAAGCTAAGTTTCTTATGCTGATTCAACCGGATACACATGATGATACTGAAGATGAGATTACAGAGGATCTTTTGCATGAGCAAATAGAAACAACACATGATTCGAATGTTGAAATTAGCTTTCATGCTTTATCTGGTGCTTTCGCACCTAAGACACTCCGTCTAAAAGGGATTATTAAAGCCAAATCTATTTCTATTCTGGTTGACTCTGGGAGTACACACAATTTTATGCAAGAGAAAGTTGCCAAACAGTTGAATTTACCAATGGTTGCTGTTACTTCATTTCCTGTTATGATTGGCAATGGGGAACGTCTCACTTGTCAGGCTATGTGTCAGAAGGTGCAATTACGGTTGAATAATGAGTGTTTTTTAGTGGATTTCTATGTTCTTCCGATTCAAGGGGCTGAATTAGTATTGGGTATTCAATGGTTGACTACTTTGGGACCTATCACAGTGGATTATGCTGCTTTGACCATGGAATTTGGGTATAAGGGCAAAAGATTGAAACTGACAGGAGATTCAACAGTGGAGGTCCAACAGATTCAACATCACCAATTACATAAATTGGTGCAATCTGACAATGTAGCTTGTATGTTTAGTTTGATGGCTCAGAAACAAGATTCACCTATTGATACCACCAACAGTAATGATTTACAATCATTATTGGGCAGATTTCATGATGTGTTTGAAGCTCCATCATCACTGCCACCATTAAGGGATGTTCAACACTGCATCCATCTTAAAAATGAGACTGAACCAGTGAATGTTCGTCCATATAGATACCCACATTATCAGAAAGCAGAAATTGAGAAATTGGTTGCGGAAATGTTGCATTCAGGGGTGATCAGACCGAGCACAAGTCCTTTTTCTTCTCCAGTATTATTGGTAAAGAAAAAAGATGGATCTTGGCGTTTTTGTGTGGACTATAGAGCATTAAATCAGGCCACTGTGTTGGACAAATTTCCTATTCCAACAGTGGATGAATTGTTGGATGAGCTTTATGGGGCAATTTTTTCAAAATTGGATTTACGAGCAGGATATCATCAAATCAGAATGCTGCCTGAGGATATTCACAAAACAGCATTCAGGACTCATGAAGGGCATTATGAATTCGTGGTTATGCCTTTTGGTTTGTCCAATGCACCGGCTACATTTCAAGCAATTATGAACACTCTTTTTCGACCTTATTTGCGAAAATTTATCATTGTGTTCTTTGATGATATATTGATATATAGCAGGACACTAGAAGACCATTGGCAGCATTTGGAAATTGCTTTGAAGTGTTTACAAGATAACCAATTTTATTTAAAGCAATCTAAATGTTCATTTGCTCAAGATAGAGTTGAATATCTTGGACACTTTGTGGATGCAACAGGAGTCAGTCCTGATCCAACTAAAATACAAGCTGTGTTGGATTGGCCTACACCAGAAAATCCAAAACAGTTGAGGGGATTTTGGGATTAACAGGGTATTATCGAAGATTTGTCAGGGGATATGCTACCATTGCTGCACCATTGACAAATCTGTTAAGAAGCATGCTTTTGAGTGGAATGATGCAGCCACTCAAGCATTTGATCAGTTGAAGCAAGCTATGACTCAGACTCCAGTTTTGGCTTTGCCTAATTTTTCACAGCAGTTTATTGTTGATACTGATGCATCTGGCTTAGGATTGGGAGCGGTTTTGCATCAAGGCAACAACCAATTGCATTCTTCAGTAAAAAATTTTCCTTAAGAATGCAGAAACAGAGTGCTTATGTGAGAGAATTGGTAGCTGTTGTGGAAGCAGTTAAAAAATGGCGCCAATACTTATTAGGCAACCATTTTATCATTCGTACAGATCAAAAAGCCTCAAGGAAGCTTTGAATCAAGTCATTCAGACTCCTGAACAACAGCAGTACTTGGTCAAATTATTGGGATATGATTATGAGATTATCTACAAACCAGGTGCACAGAATGTGGTGGCTGATGCACTCTCTAGACGTTTTTCAGATCAATCTCAGTGTTTTGCTATATCTTTAATCTCTTTGGACTTTGTTACACTACTTAAAACAGAGTATCAAGAGAATAAAGATTGGAACAAATTGTTAACTGATGTACAACAAGGGATAGTGGGACCTGTACCACTTATTCATCGGGAGGGACTATTATATTATGGAAGTCGAATCTATATTCCTTCTCATTCTTCCATTATTAATTCATTAATAATGGAATTCCATTCAACACCAATTGGAGGGCATTTGGGCATTCTGAAGACTGTTAAGAGACTAAGTGCCTCCTTTTATTGGAAAGGAATGAAGAAGGACGTGGAAGAATTTGTGAAGCTTTGTCATGTTTGTCAACAAGTGAAATATTTGACAACATGCCCATCCGGGTTGCTTCAGCCTCTACCCATTCCACAGAATGTGTTTGAGGATATTTCCATGGATTTCATTATTGGATTACCACTATCAAATGGATATTCTGTTGTACTAGTGGTGGTTGATCGTTTAACCAAGTACTGCCATTTTGGGTGTCTTTCAGCTCATTTCACAGCTTTTTCAGTGGCCAAGCTATTTGTAGACATGGTGGTCAAGTTACATGGCATACCAAAGACCATTATATCTGTCCGAGACAGAGTTTTTATGAGCAGATTTTGGGGAGACTTATTCAGACTCAGTGGGACTACATTGAAGATGAGCTCTGCTTACCATCCCCAGACAGACGGTCAGACTGAGGTATTTAACAGATGTTTGGAACAATACCTCCGTCATTTGTTATGGATAATCCTAAGCAATGGCCAAAATTTCTACCTTGGGCAGAATTTTCATTTAATACCAGTTCCATACCAGTTCTCAGATGACACCTTTTCAAGCTTTATATGGAAGAGAACCTCCTACTGTACCATCTTATGTACAAGGGACAAGCTCCAATGAGGCTGTGGATCATGAATTGAGGACTAGAGATGAGGTTTTAAGACAGCTTAAGTCTCATTTACTGCAAGCACAGCAGAAAATGAAACTTCAAGCTGATAAGCAGAGGATTGATAAAGAATTTAGCATTGGCGATTGGGTGTATGTCAAGCTTCAGCCTTATAGGCAAACATCTCTTGCCAATAGGTTATCTTATAAGCTGTCTCGATGATATTTTGGCCCTATAAGGTACTACAGAAGATTGGAGCAGTGGCATACAAATTAGATCTTCCTAGTACTTCTCGTATACACCCTGTCTTTCATATTTCAGTTCTTAAAAAAGCTGAAGGGAACATGTACTGAGGTACCCCTTCCCTTGCAATCTGTGGACAATTGTCCTATTGTTCAACCTTTAGCTATTATAGATTCAAGACGGGTGCGACAGGGCAAAGAGTTTTTGCAAGTTTTGGTTCAGTGGGAATCTTTACCCACAGAAGAGGCAACATGGGTCGATTGGCAGGATTTTCATAGGGACTTTCCAGATTATCACCTTGAGGACAAGGTGGATTTTTCAACAGAGCAACGTGTTATGACCAGATGGTAGAACACACAAGAAGCCTAAATATTTGCAAGACTATGTCACTTGAAGATTCCACAGTATGATGCATAAGGAAAATAAAGTAGATTCATGTATTGTAACTAGCGTGTTAGTTTTAACAGATAAATAGTTACAAACAGAATAGTAGTTAGAAAGCAATGATTTGTTAACAGAATAGCATGTGTACACATTACAAAGTATAAATAGAAGATACAACAGTAAGGGGATCATTCTTTACCCTAGTTAAACAATCAAGTGTTTAGGAGTCTTCTGGAACTCGAATCCAGTGAAAGCCCCAAATTCTCGAAAACCCTAGTTTCCAAATTCAACCTCGCAAAATCAAAGCAAACCATTAGTTAGCCAGTTAACAAACATGCAGAGTGGACATTATAAGAGAGATTGATACAAGCAAACATATAATTGTGATTTAATGAAGAAGATCTGCTGAAAGTGAGAAACCCTAAGTTTGAGAATGTAAGCAAGGAGAAACGCGAGAGAATAGTGAATAGGAGTTACCTAATTGAGAATTCTGTACAAAGAGTTCCTAACACGAAGACTTCTGCTGCCTTTGTGGACCGGGCCTTTTAGTTAGGCTTAACAATCTACTATATCAAGTGCTTAAATAGGTTTTGGAAACATAAAAACTACATTTTTATAAAAGATCTTTTGTTCAAATACCTTTTGATGGATAAACATAAAGCTTTAGGCATGAAAGCTCCTTTAAATGTTAGATATACTTTGTGATGGTTTGGTATTCTTGTTTTGATATTTCATTGTCCCTACCAAGAGATCATGGGGACATTTAGTTGAAATATCCAAGAATATCCTTGCCATTACAAGGATCTATGAGTAGAAGGGGTGAAAGTTCTTTTACTTAGAGTAAAGTAGGAGTAAAAAGGAAAAGAAACAAGTTTTGTGTGTGTGTGTGTGGGAGGCCATGGAGGTCACGGCCAAGGGGAAAAGAGGGAGAGAAATGGGAGCTTTTTACCTTTGAGAAATTTGAAAAGTGAAAGAATGAGGAAAGAGAGAGAAAATATAGTTTATATATGAAATGAGATTAGGTTAAATGAGACTAAAATGCTTTAAAAAAATTGTACAATGGAGCTTCGTGGGGAGGGTTTCACGCCGGCCAATGCATGAGAAAAAGGGGGGATTTGATTTTTCTTTGATTGATTTGTCTTGATTTGAGTTGTGTACAAATGTCATAAATTGTATTGATTTTTAAGAGGCAAAAAGTATTTAGAAAAGAGATTGATTTGAGTGATGGTAAGGGTTGAAATTATAGGGTGTACAAATAGGTAGTCATAGGTTGTACTTGTGAATAGTAATGAATAGTAATCAAGATAACTTAATTACCGGTAGTAAGAAAAATACGAATAAGAAGGTTATAACTGTATTTTTCGTAAGCCGGAAAATTATGAAATTTATATTTTTGAAATCCTTATTTTATTTTGGTTCAAATGAGTATTCACAAGTAAATTTTTGAAATTCTAGTTTTGGGGCACGCTTTTCTATAATGGGTCTCGGGATGACCCGAAATTGAAATTTTCTTAAAATCTGATCTTTTCTTATTTCGAAATATAATCAAGAAGTATATCCAAAATTAATTTTTCTTATAAAAGTTTCTTATTTGGAGACCAAGAAAAAGCCGGAATTAGGGTTCCTAGTTCTCACTCTAGTCTTAACCTATTCCGGTTTAGGATTCGTTTTCCAGTTTTCAAAATTTACTTGATTACTAGGAAACCCGGGGTATACAAAAAAAAAAATAAAAATTGTGTAATGAAATAAAATGAATAGTGCAAAAGATTAATCAATTATCAATAGAAATGAAAATACGATAAAAAGGTTATAACTGTAACATTTGTAACCCAAAAAATTATATAACTGATATATTTAGAAATCTTATAAAATTACGAGTCTAACGATACTAATGGTATATTTTTGATATCTCGAGCCTCGGGACACACTTTTCGAAGTCTGTATCCGAATGGGTTCGAAATGAGTAAAAAATTTACCAATCTGATAATTATAAACGAACTTATATTACTATGAGTTATTCTATATATTTAAACTACATCTCGGCCTCTAGGATTAGGGGCGCTAGATTGCCGGACTTACACTATTGTATTTCGGTTAGGGTTTCTAAGTGATTTTTCGGTTTAAACCTTTACCAATTTGGAAACTAGTATTTATATTTATATAACATATTTAATTTGAGAAATTTATTTTAAATTTTATTTTTGTAAGTATTTAATAACTCTTAATGTTTTCGGAATTCTTTAATTGGGTTTCATTTCCGAAAGTTAATCATTATTTACTTTTTAATAATTTGTTTTTGGGCTTTATATTACTCGATTTTACAAGCCGGAGCTAAATATGGAAATTTTTGTACGTCGTGGTTTTGAATTTCAAGACCACTGAGTTCTTATTTTATTTTTAACGATTTTCATTTTCTCATGATTAAGAAATTTTTGGATTCGTTCGTGATTTAGGACTTGTCGAAATTCGGTTTTAATTTGGGGTGATTTTTAGGGTTTATTTTCGAAGTTCATTTTGGAATTATTTATTGAAATTTTCCGGGGCTTACAAAGCTTGCCTCGATACACTTATCGTTCATTCATGCAAGTTTAGATCACCATTCAATCACAATTTTATTTTTTCCTAAGTCTAATGCCACTACTACTACAAGCACACCCAAGAGCATAATTAATGGAGAAATGAACTCACTTGTCCATTTAGTTAAATCCACTAGTCGTAATAGTCCTCGGGAAGGGGGTAACCCGTCTTCCAAGTCACCTAAGTACAAAGAATACCCTCAATGAGTATCTCTCATGAAGTTCTATTAAACTTAACAATTTTATTTACTAAGTTCGTCAATTTTCGCCTAGGTTGAATTCTTAACTTAAAAAGGTTATATCTAACTCATTTTAACTCGGAATTTAGCTTATAATATACTGATTTCTACCTACTTCGAAAGAGCTCTCTATTTCTAAAGTTAATTCAAACATTTAAGGTCATTTAAGGGTTGGAAACATACTGTACAGTAGGGTTGCGAAAATCCAAGATTTGAGCCTTTGTGAAAAATTGCCATATCTACTCTATTTAACTACTTAGACCAACTTATTTTAGTCCTAAAATTGCAAGGAGATTCTCAAAACAAAATTAATAGATTACACACTTATCTAATCCCAAACATAAAGTTCAAATGAAACTTCTAAAAATTCCATTTTCATAAAATCGAAATTTACAAGTTGAAACTCATTGTCTTGTTTTGAGTAATTTTTACTAAAACTTACTTAGTTCAATGAAAATAATTTTCCTATATTATTTTCATCAAAACATTCCATTTTCAATATAAAATACTTGTTTTGAGATCTAAAAGAAGGTTTTCAAAATTGGTCTCCCTTAATTACGAATTTCCTCTTTGAAGTTTACAATGAAAACAAGATCTAAATTTTGTCTTTTACAAAGCACTTGATTTAAGCAATACTTTTAGGAAAACTCATTTAAACTTATGAGAATTCATTCCTTAAGATATCTATACCAAGAGCCCTTTATATTTTTATCTAAATCTTCATTTTAAAGTTGAATGATGGGTTCCAAAAATGGGTCTTGGTCTAGATCCGAATTTTCATAAATTTATTTTGAACATATCTCTTGAGAAATTCATCAAAACTCATGAAAAACAACCTATTACATATTCTATCTTAAGAGCCATTCATTTCTTGAATAAAATCCTCATTTTTTAGTTGGAAACATGTTTTTATTTTAGATCTTTGCCTTGATCCGAAAATATAATTTTTGTTTTTGAAAATAAACTTTGAAAATCAACTTTGATTCTTGTAAGATGAAGTCTTGATGATATACATCCATCAAACCTTCATTTTCTAACAAAAACTTTCATTTTAAGACTTGGAAGATGGTTTTTAAAATGGTGCCTTAACAAGTTACGAATTTTACTTTTTCATTCAAACTCATATCTAAGATCTACTCAATATTCAACCATGAAAACATAAGAAAAACTTGGTAGTAGGCCTTAAATTTCTAGATCTACACATAAACATAACTAAAGCTTTGTAAAACTCTAGATCTACAAGTTATCATAAAAACAAGAAGATAAACAAGCCTTCAAGATAACAAAAATACTAAGAACAAAAGAGATCATCATCTAGAGGAGTGTTTCAATTCTTGGCATCATCATCCATAGCTTTTTAAGCTTGTGGAATGTCCTTTGATGCATGAAACATCCATGATATCATCCTATAACATCTTGTGAGAGCTAAAAGAAGATAATTACCTCAAATATTTGCAAGAAAAGTATGTGGAAACAAGGAAAGAAAATGGTGGCAGCTTGTTCCTAAGAAGACAAAGCAAAGAAGAAGAGAAAAGAAAGAGAAAAAGAGAGAGGAAAAGTGTAGGGTTTGTAAAGGTGAAAGAGAGATGGAATGAGATACTTAAATAGAGAGGAAAGTGTGTTAAATAATTAAAAAATAAATAAAACAAGCAGCTGCAGGGTTGGGGGGGTGTTGTGGGGGTGCTGGCGTGATTTCCATGTAGTGTAGGGGGGTGATCTAGTTGAGTTGAAATTGTAATTTTGAAAGTGTAACTTATAGCTTCCATTTCTAACTAAAAGAGACTTTTAAAATGTCAAATAAATGATTAAAAATAAGGAAAAGTGGCTAATTTTTGGGGGATGGTCAGCTGCCATCTTAGGGAATTGGAGTGTAAGAAAAAGAAAAAAAAAAAAACATAATAATGTGTAGTAATAATAATGGATGTGTACTTGAGGCATGAGTTGATAAAGTGCCTTTTTGACTAAGAAAATATATAAAATAAATTAAGAAAAATATTTTTCTTTAGGTGGCAGAATTTTTATGATTTAAATAAAATAATTAAATAAATTATTTTAGAAATTTAATAAATAAGTTACCAGTAAGAGTAAAATAAGCTTATATGAGCTATAACTGATATTTTTAATATCCGAAAAATTATGAACTTAATATTTTTAAAATCCTTATAAAAATACGAGTCTAAAAATATTAAAGATATATTTTTAATATTCCGAGCCTCGGGACACGCTTTTTAAAGCAGTATCCAAATGAGTTCGAAATAAGCCGAAAATAAACCAACCTGATATTTTTAATAAATCAAATATTATTACGGACTATTCTAAACACTTTAATTATTTTTCAACACCTCGATTTACGAACTCGGGTTTGCCGGATCTAAACTGTAGGGTTTTACTCGAGATCCGTTGACTTAAGGTCTCCGATAGACTTTCCAGGTTAAGGTTAAGGCTTAGAAAACAGGGGTTTACATATGCGGCATAAGATGAAATCACTACTAGTGTTTGAGGTAGCTTTAAAGAAAATGCTATTGGTCATTGTTGTCTCCCAAGTGGCAGTGTAATACTTTACGCCGGCGGCGTAGAAGCTTAAAAACAAGGCCATCTAAAATCAATGCTATAAAGCTGGCTGGGTTGATCAAAGCTGGCGGTGTTACAACTGTACGCCGACAGTGTAAGGTCAGCAATGGACTCTTGTGAGAAAAATTCTAATTTTGATTGTGTTGATGAGTCTCTAAGGACTTATATAACATTAACAAGGTTTCAATTATCATCCAATGATAGATTCGTGATAAATTCTCCATACAAGGCTTGTTTCTTCTAGGTTTTCTCAACGAATGCTCTTAATGCCTCCCTCATCCTTTTAGCTTTAGCTCATGTGATCGGTCCAACTAGGATGTATAGTGGATCCTTGGATGCTTCTTCATTATTAAGATAATCCAAACTTCATATCTTTGATATCTCTCTATCTCTCCCCTCTGAGTTTTTCTTGCAAACCGTAGTGTACATAACCATCCCTCTCTTTTTTTTTTTAATTTTCTTGCATCATTTACCATAATAATCCCGCAAATCCATCGCTACCAATTTCAATAGTTATGTATCTACGACATCTACCATGGAGATTGGATTCGTGTTAAGGAATTGATTTCTAGCTATTAGCGCCCAATTTGGTCAATCTAAATATTAAAGCAACTGCTTAGTTGAAGAACTTTTGTCAGGCTTGAATAACATTAAAGCACTTCTTAGTTGTGAGATAAAAAGGCAGCTATTATGTTTGGAGTGCATTAGATAGTAAGAGCTTGGTTCAATAGAAATTTATTGTTGCTATTGATCGTGCATTCCTATTGCAATGTGATTTTCAACATCAACTTGGGTTGGAAAGCTTGGACAATGCTTGGTAAATCTGTCATGTTTAACACTTAAATTGAAGCTGTCACGCCCTGAGAGTACCGTAGAAGTAGTAGATAAGTCACACTTGAATACTATCACTAGATTACTTTCGGAGAATGAGATATTTTCCAACTAACAGGATCTTTTAGTTGCTTTGATAAGAAATGATAAATACATGTAAAACATAAATTAGTAAATAACTGACATAAAAATTATCATATAATATTACAAACTAAGTAATCTTCCCATAAACCCTAAAATACGTAACTGATAAACTATTACTGGTTATGCTAGTCTAAGAATAGAAAATAACTCATCCTGATTTGAACTACAGGCATCCAGCTTCTAAACCCTTACCAGAGCTAGACTCCTCAAAGTAACTAACTAAGGTTAAAGCGTAAACCTGAAAGGGCTATTGGAGTGTGAGCGAAACTATGGCTCATTGAATAACTGGACATATTACACATTAAGCAATTTTATTAACAAATCATATGTAATGCAATCACTAAAATATACGTTCAGGTACAAGCTTAGATGATCTATAATCCAAATAGGAAAAAGATTTACGCCCTCTTTTTAGGGTTAAAGAACATTTACTTTATGAGCCACCTGCCTAGGAGGAACTAAGTTTACAGGAAAATCAACGATTTCTCGTCTTTGGGTTATCACTTTTAGATTAATGACATTTTAACTAACCATTTTTCTATATCAATCCTTAGAAACTCCCTAAGTATTAATCATTTAAAGCGATACTACGAGTGGCGTTCTTTGTTGCCACTTAGTTCCTATAGAACCGATGGAACAAAGAAAACCTTGAAAGATCTAACACTTTAGAAAAACCAAGTATTAATAGAGAACCGAAATATTAATACATAACAGGCTGTCACCCATTTGTATATGTAATAATACATTACGTGTAATGCATGACTAGGTTATTTAATAAGTCAATAATTGTTATTCAGTTTCATAATGGTCATACATTACACACAATAATCATCAGACTATTTCACATCATCATACCATTGTATTATCACTTTCGTAATGGTAGATTAACAATCTTACAATCAGATCACAACACATTTCAATCAAAACAATCATATATCTTTGCATTACATATTCAATTAATTACAAGCACAAACAGTATAATATGATTGAGTTACTCACTTGTTCATAACGGCTAATCGTAGTAATCAACAGGGAAGTCCTGTATAGTATCAAAGTCACTTAAATGAATAAAAATATTCATCAATAAGGCATAAATTATGTAACTAAAATTCTTATGAGTGTCAAAGTGTCTTATATTGATATCTGCCTTTGTTTTCATTACCTATTTTGGTCATTTAATGGTCTTATGATAACAATTATTATTTAACATTTTATTTTCATTTTGCTTGTCTTGATCTTTTCAGATATTTTTAACATTTTATTGGGTAATCGTATAGAAGTTGTATTCATTTTCCTTTATTTCTTATTATTTAATTTTATCATGTTTCTCTTAATCTACTCCGTAATAATTGTTTTATCATTTTTATGTATCACATTATTCATAAATTTATTTCCATTTCCATTCTTATCTATTTATCTATATAAAACAATATTTAATAATTATAGTTGTTAATTATACTTAATATTTCCCTATAGCTTTTAGGGTTTTAAAAGTTCTCAAATATTAAACATATTATATTCTAAGTATTTGTATTTATTTATTTACTTAGTAAAATATGTTTATATATATATATATATGTTCAGTATTATTTATATATAAATATTTTGTTTGTGTAAAATAGACTTCACGTAGGAAAAATATGTGTCTATGCCGGCTCTAACGTTGCAGGCGTTGATATCCAGATGCTGTCATTCTTAGGTTTTACATGTTATTTCGTATCAAGGTACGCTAGCTTGTTGGCCGCCAACTTTAACTCGTACGTCGGCTTGTACGCTGCCGAACGTAACATTTTCATTAGTCGGCATTCGTTCATTTTACGTAAAAATAAATTTTACATAGTTTCTATTCCAGTGTAAGCTATCTCAACACCGTCGGATAGTTTCTGTTCAAGTATAAGCCGTCTCAACACCGTCGGCTTACCCATATATGACACCAGCGTTAAGCATATACACTGCTAGTGTAGGGGTAGTGTTGATACTATTCATCATCTTCTCCGATTTTTCTTTTGCTCGTACCTATTTTTCTCAATACATATGTATATCAAATCTACTTCTAAGCATTCCTAGGGTGTTCCTTAGTGTTTATACATGTTATATATATATATGCATATATCATCATATAACCTATCATCATGTAGTATAATCCTTGTTTGATGCATGCAAGGGTGTAGCTAGAGTTTTCATGCGACTTACCTTGTTTGGACGAGTTTGGTGATATTAATCCTTCTCCCAAAGTTTGTTCCGACCCTATGATGATAAAAGTATGTTTTAAGACCATGTTTAATTATTGAAAATGAATTAACTTACCTTGTTTGTCTTCCTATTAAGCTTGTTTAATGGTTGTTTTATGGAGCTTGTTTAATGTGGTTTTGCTTGGTGTTTTGGTGGCCTTCATAAAGACAAATTTCTGCTATTGTTTGGAATGTTTGTTGGTTTTTTTTTAATGTAAATTAAGTAGCTTGTTCCTTTGTTAATTAGATCCAGATATATAAAGGAAATGAGGAAGACAACAACTATCATTGTTCAGCCACAGAGGTGATGTTTGTTCCACCAAAAAGTTACAATAATTCTCTGTACAATTAATGACTTGCTTAGTTGCGGTATTTTAATTGGCTTTCTACTCATTTTTCTTGACTTTGCACATCAACTTGACCCATTTCCTCTCAAATTGCAGCTGTGCAAAACCTAATAAATTTCCAGCCATGTATATCACATAATTCGCACCATAAAACACACATATATTAATATAAAATTAATTATTTAATTGTTTCTCTCAGTGTTAAGATAGTTTATTGAGTTTAATGGGTACAACTATGACAATTATTCAAGATTTTTATCTCCAAAAATTTATATAGAGTTTTACAAATTTTCTAGACTATTATTGTGTTCAACTTTGGTTTGAAGTATACGCAATAAATTATTTTTAGAGTTTTATCTTATTCGATTAGAGTTTTCTAAGGTTATTAAGTCAATTTTCATTTTAAGCTCTTAGAAATATCCTATTTAAAATGATGGTGTGATCCAAGTATTTATTTGGAGTTTATATTGTGAATTATAGATCTGTTTTTATTTTTATTGTGTTTTTATAATCCTAATGATTCATTCATAAATTATCATTTTCTAACTATAAACATATTTGATGGTTTACTTTTTATCGTATTTAAAATCATAATTAAATTATTCTTATATCTTGAGTTTTCGATACCCACTATGAAATCTCAATAGTAGTATTTAATACTATCTAGGAATTTTTGTTTTAGGATTTGAAATTATATATAGGCTCATTACTACTTATGATTTTATTTTAAGGCTTTGGTTGGGTCCTATATTAACATTCTATTTCTATTTTTTTATATTTTCATCTATTTCTATTTGTATGAAAAATCTCCAAGTTTACAGAAGCCACTCTAGTTCTTGAATAAGAAGTCAACTAAAGAAACAATTAGGACACTTAGATAGCTGCTTGATATAGTGTAACGCCCTAAACTAAGGCATTACAACCCGTTACGTGTCCCTCTCTTAAAAGAGACACGCAAAGGCTCTAAATCTCAATACCACAAAATATAAACATATAAAAATCTCCATGAACCCACATTTAAGGGCACTCTAAAAGGAACAAAACCTGTGAAACCTGTAATTTATAACTTTCAAATATCTCCTGTAATATAAACTAAATCCGAGTTGGCAAAACCAAAGCCAACAATAATCCAGAAAAGATCTATCTTCCAACTAAAAACATATAATCCGGTTTAATAAACTATTACATAAAAACCAATACTTCAAATCCTCAAAAGATAATAACTAATCAAAATATTGTTTCAAAAATCTTCAATAACTCAAGAAATCTTTTTTTTTTTTTCATATGTCCTATATAACATCCTATTCCTCTGCAGTATAGTCAGGTCCACTATCGCCATCCCCATGATCAAAATACAAGTCATAAGTAGACAAGTCATAAACAATATCTCCATCACCTGTACCTGAAAAAGAAAGGAATGAGCGAAAACGCCCAGTACGCCAGTCCACAAACAATATGCAAATGCACAAACAACATGTATAGATACGTGCAACTAACTAAATGCAAACAACAGGATTATTATCTTCATTAAGCCTGCAAAACAACACAGTTTAGAACCATAGATCTCTGATCCCAAACTTGGAGTTACTCAGACTCCTGAAAAACAACCATATATCGAAAATAAATAATTATATACATATATTGGTGAATGGGTACTCCCCAAACACCCGCGGCCATACTGCCAATAAACCTATATCTACCGGAATCATCTCCAAGTGCAACTCCACTAGGGACAACGACACACAAGGATCATCAGGGTGCCTCACCAGTATCACTGTCTGCCAGGTCTTTACTGGTCAAAGCCAAAGACATCCAAAAAACAATTTAAGCCAAATAGAATTAAGTTCATTTATATATCTGTTCCTACAGGCAACAATCAGAAAACTAAACCTGCAAGCAAATACAACAAACAAGGAAAGGTCGTACCTTTTCCAATTCAAGAACAGTCTCTCCAAATCCACAAATTCTTAAAAACAACAAGAAATCTCCCAATCTCCACCAACTCCTATATCCACATCAACAACAGTTTCACAAACTCCAAATGTCCTTACAATATGTATATATCAACAGACATGATCGCAATATCTTAACATAAAACAACCTATCTAAACTAACCTGATATAGAATTTCTCAAACTCGACCTATATTGATCAATAACCCCAAGCACTTCCAATAATATCAAAGAACGGATATTTGAAATCCTTAAATCGGAATCTTCACCAAAACCCTATAAAACATATCATATGATCAATATTGTAATATCAAGGCCGTCCAATTTCGTATAAAAGGATTCAAAACTTATACTTACTGATATAGAACGTATAATACTTGTTTCAATCTAATCCTTCGATTGATTCCCAAAAGATCAGATCTTGATAAAACTAGGTTTTCTCCAAAGAACTTCTTCAAAATCCAAACATAAATCTTAAGGAAACGAAATGATATACGAAGAATCTTGATAGACAAAGGCAAGATTACTTACTCTTGATCCAAATCTGATCTCCCTTGATATTGTTCTTCAAAAACACCCAAAAACTCTCAATTCTCTCTTTCTGGTCAAAGGAAGGAGGTTACAAATGAAAAACACGAACCCTAGGATTTCTTATAACAGCACAGGAAACGAAAAGACACCTCATGTATTATATGCCTGCCATATAATACACATAAATAAAACTTATAAGGATGGACCATAAAACCCTCTTATTTTTCAGCATATGACAACTTTTACCCTTTATCATAATTTATTGAAGATTTACTATTTTTAAAGACTTATTGACCATCATCAATGTGAGGGTTGATAATAACATCTCATTTATTAGGGTTGACCATAGAACCCTCTTATTTTATAACAAATGACAAACTTACCCTTCTTTATAATTTATTTATCTTTATATTACATTTCTCCCCTCCTAAAAGAAACTTTCGTCCTCGAAAGTTAGCTAAATCACTATCTCCTTTTTATCCATGCATCCATTGGTTCTCTGTCACTCCTTTTCTTCTTGTTTCTGATTCTTTACACCATATTGACCCATCTTCATGTTTATATCTGCTAGCTAGAATTTAATTCCATCAATGTTTCCTTAATTCTTAACTTTCACCACTCAATCTGGATTCACTTCCTCCGTTACTTCACAACACACCTCTTGACTATAACTTAAACTTATTAACAATATTCATCAAGAAATCTTTCCTTGACTTCATTGTATTAAATCTTCAATTCAGTTTCCTCGATCGATGTTTAGAAAGCTGAAAATCTCATAACTATAATTCCAAATTTAAATTCCAAAAGTCAATATCTTACATTGGCCTGGAGCTCCAAATGTCACTGTATTACTTGTACTTCCATTGATTCAACTTTGTTTTTATCCTTATTGTTCCATATCAAAAATAATTCACATCACTTGCATATCATTCATCTAATCTCAAAACACTCATTAACTAGCCATACTTCTTCCAATATGTTTTCTCAATCTCCAATATATTTTCTTATATTTTCCATCAATATATATATGAGAATTTAAAATTAATACTTATGTCTTTAGGTAAGCCTTTAAAATCACCGGATAACTTCTAACTCTTCCTTTGATGTCATTACGCCTAACGTTCTGATATTTCTTTAATATTTGGATTACTAATGCACTTTGTCTCCAAAATTTTCACAATACAAATCCATTTATTGCCTTAATATTAAGTGATTATTCTTCACTTGGCTTTAGTATCCTTCCATAACTATTGAATCTACTTCTCAACAAAAGATTCATAAATCAACCATTACATCGTCCTAACAATTATATGATGTACTAAAAATATATATCAACCCCAACTCATTAACACTATTTGATCAATATACCTTTCCATCGAAACTTCCTTAAAACATAGTCACTCATAATCCTTCAAATAACAATTAGAAAACCCAAATCATAAAATGTAATATTTTTCAATCCTAACTCTAAAGATCAAATCTCACATTGGCCTATTATTTTAGATGATTATAATATCTATGTCTCTAATTGGTTTAATCAAAATTTTCACCATTTTCAGATACCACAGATAATTCACAACTTTTATTTATCATTTATGCTATTCCAATTGTCTTCCAAAACTTGTATTGCCACTTTATATAATGATTTATATTTGTGGTATCATATATATTTTTCTAAAAAACATCCTAAAACTCATCATCATATATTAGTTTAGATGTCATTATCGTCCATCATTCATAGATTTCTCATACCTTACAACTCACCAAGATCACATTTCCTTCTTGCAACTGCTGTTCTACATATACATTCATATCTATATAGATTCAACTATTTTTATTTACTGATTATTCCAATTCTTCTCCTCTAGTCTTCAGTATGCTCTTTCTCACTTACCTTTATTCTTCATGACCTTTCTCACTTACTTTCATGTGTGTACTAGCTATAATATAATTGTCAACCATCTATGAAGATTTTCTTTATACCTCCAGTTTCTTCTAATCAACTTTAGTCATCTTTCTTTGCCTCTAACTTTTGTCTACATCTCATCTTTAATACTGTCGTCTTATCTCAGTAACAGTCTTTATTTTTCTCCCATTTCACCAATCATTTTCTTATAGTTCTGACCTTCATTGTCATACTAACACTTATTATCTCAAACTTTACTATAAATTACTTTGAATACCCCTCCAACAACTATATTAGCATTTTCTTCATCCTTACACTTGCCAATAACTTTAAGCGGTTATTTTTTCTATACTTCCTTCAAACACCATATTTATTCCACTTCATTATATAAAAAGAAATGAAAGAAAAACCATAAATATATATTATTGTATTAATTTGGTTGTTATGCTCCCAATAAATTTCAATAAATGAGTTATTTATTGGTATATTTCACTTGCTGGTATTATCATTATTTAGACTTTTGTCGTTTTGATTCTCGATGTTTTTTATAATGATTTTACATTCTTCCTTTTTTTTATTTTAGTTGATTATATGAGTTAACCATTATATTAATAATTTTGGCTTTTGTCACAATTATCAACTTTTATTATATTTGTTATTAATATCAACATTATAGTTATGAGGTCTATCGATTTTTTTTTTTACACACTTTGTTTTGCGTTGGAGTCTTTTCTTATTTTTCTATCATAACTATAATTTTATTTTATCTTTAATTTATTGGCCTTCACTTATTTAGTCATGTTATACATATATATACACATATATATTCGCATATATTTTATCGTTTTGCTTGTGATCAAGAATTTTCTTTTCATTCCATCGTGAATTTAATAGTGAGAAGGGATGACAAGTATCGAGAGTAGCTGAATTGACTGATACTAGAATGACATACGACTTGACTTTTAAGACAAATTCAATATGACTTGACTCAAAATAAAAGAATAACAAGAATGGAGTTGATAAGATTTACACAACACGATAGAATCGTAGACAATACTTATGACCTTAAGGGTAAACCATGAACTCATAAGTCATACCTCATATATTCTTGTATTAGATTCATTGTTATTACATATTTGTACACTAAGTAAAGATTCAAATTACTATGACTATTCTTGATCCTCGAATTTTATATGTTATCATTATTTAATCGTTACTACCACTATGGAAATTTGGTGGGGTAGTTCTCATTTTCATTCTTTTTATTTATGGCTCTAATATTTTACCTTTGTTATTTATTTAAAATCTTTGGATTATTATAAAATTCTTTCTTAATCCTTGTGCCTTTTCAATTTGCATCATTTAATTCAAATAATGATTCTTTTTTTTTTTTAACTTTTCTTTGAATTTCATAATAACAATCATTAAATTTGTTGACTATCATTAAAGATTTATTGACTATTGTAGGTTGTCTCTTGGTTAACTCAAGAGGATGTTTCAATCATTTATTTCATTCAATTAATTTTTTTTTTGGAATTTGTAGTCATTAAGATTGTGATGGTTGAGTTTTAAATTTCTTTATGTAAGTTACGATTATTAATTTATGTATTTATATATTCTCTTTAACTTACTCTAGTCATTATTGCTTTGTCTGTTACATTTCATTAGATGTCATTAACTCTTTGTATAAACATGTATATGTATTATAGCAGAAGACTAAAAGTCATATGTTTAGTAAGAGGGTATTTTAATTTTATAAATATCATTTCTAGATTTTTTTTTTTTGTTGAGCTTTATTTGTTATATTGACCAATTTTCTATGTATTTTAGGGAGCAACAACAAAACAAAATAAAATAACAAATATTCCAAGAAAATATATGAAAATAATTATGAAAACATAATGACATAAATGAAATAAATATAATACCGATAAACAATAAGCTATAATGAAAGAAACAATAAGAAATCATAAAGAAGAGGTCAACGCAGAAAATTTTTATTAAAAGAAACAACTCTATACTTTCCATAGCTACTGGCTTTCCCATGATCTACCCCCTCTCATCATCTCACCGTCCTAAGGAGTTCATAACCTAATTTTCCTAAAGATCATAAACCTATGCTCTGATACCAATTAAGCTGTAACGCCCTAAACTAAGGCATTACAACCCGCCACGTGTCCCTCTCTTAAAAGAGACACGCAAAGGCTCTAAATCTCAATACCACAAAATATAAACATATAAAAATCTCCATGAACCCACATTTAAGGGCACTCTAAAAGGAACAAAACCTGTGAAACCTGTAATTTATAACTTTCAAATATCTCCTGTAATATAAACTAAATCCGAGTTGGCAAAACCAAAGCCAACAATAATCCAGAAAAGATCTATCTTCCAACTAAAAACATATAATCCTGTTTAATAAACTATTACATAAAAACCAATACTTCAAATCCTCAAAAAGATAACTAATCAAAATATTGTTTCAAAAATCTTCAATAACTCAAGAAATCTTTTTTTTTTTTATATGTCCTGTATAACATCCTATTCCTCTGCAGTATAGTCAGGTCCACTATCGCCATCCCCATGATCAAAATACAAGTCATAACCAGACAAGTCATAAACAATATCTCCATCACCTGTACCTGAAAAAGAAAGGAATGAGCGAAAACGCCCAGTACGCCAGTCCACAAACAATATGCAAATGCACAAACAACATGTATAGATACGTGCAACTAACTAAATGCAAACAACAGGATTATTATCTTCATTAAGCCTGCAAAACAACACAGTTCAGAATCATAGATCTCTGATCCCAAACTTGGAGTTACTCAGACTCCTGAAAAACAACCATATATCGAAAATAAATAATTATATACATATATTGGTGAATGGGTACTCCCCAAAACCCGCGGCCATACTGCCAATAAACCTATATCTACCGGAATCATCTCCAAGTGCAACTCCACTAGGGACAACGACACACAAGGATCATCAGGGTGCCTCACCAGTATCACTGTCTGCCAGGTCTTTACTGGTCAAAGCCAAAGACATCCAGAAAAACAATTTAAGCCAAATAGAATTAAGTTCATTTATATATCTGTTCCTACAGGCAACAATCAGAAAACTAAACCTGCAAGCAAATACAACAAACAAGGAAAGGTCGTACCTTTTCCAATTCAGAACTCTCTCAAATCCACAAATTCTTAAAAACAACAAGAAATCTCCCAATCTCCACCAACTCCTATATCCACATCAACAACAGTTTCACAAACTCCAAATGTCCTGTTACAATATGTATATATATCAACAGACATGATCGCAATATCTTAACATAAAACAACCTATCTAAACTAACCTGATATAGAATTTCTCAAACTCGACCTATATTGATCAATAACCCCAAGCACTTCCAATAATATCAAAGAACGGATATTTGAAATCCTTAAATCGGAATCTTCACCAAAACCCTATAAAACATATCATATGATCAATATTGTAATATCAAGGCCGTCCAATTTCGTATAAAAGGATTCAAAACTTATACTTACTGATATAGAACGTATAATACTTGTTTCAATCTAATCCTTCGATTGATTCCCAAAAGATCAGATCTTGATGAAACTAGGTTTTCTCCAAAGAACTTCTTCAAAATCCAAACATAAATCTTAAGGAAACGAAATGATATACGAAGAATCTTGATAGAAAAGGCAAGATTACTTACTCTTGATCCAAATCTGATCTCCCTTGATATTGTTCTTCAAAAACACCCAAAAACTCTCAATTCTCTCTTTCTGGTCAAAGGAAGGAGGTTACAAATGAAAAACACGAACCCTAGGATTTCTTATAACAGCACAGGAAACGAAAAGACACTCATGTAGTATATGCCTGCCATATAATACACATAAATAAAACTTATAAGGATGGACCATAAAACCCTCTTATTTTTAGCATATGACAACTTTTACCCTTTATCATAATTTATTGAAGATTTACTATTTTTAAAGACTTTGACCATCATTAATGTGAGGGTTGATAATAACATCTCATTTATTAGGGTTGACCATAGAACCCTCTTATTTTATAACAAATGACAAACTTACCCTTCTTTATAATTTATTTATCTTTATATTACATTTCTCCCCTCCTAAAAGAAACTTTCGTCCTCGAAAGTTAGCTAAATCACTATCTCCTTTTTATCCATGCATCCATTGGTTCTCTGTCACTCCTTTTCTTCTTGTTTCTGATTCTTTACACCATATTGACCCATCTTCATGTTTATATCTGCTAGTTAGAATTTAATTCCATCAATGTTTCCTTAATTCTTAACTTTCACCACTCAATCTGGATTTACTTCTTCCGTTACTTCACAACACACCTCTTGACTATAACTTAAACTTATTAACAATATTCATCAAGAAATCTTTCCTTGACTTCATTGTATTAAATCTTCAATTCAGTTTCCTCGATCGATGTTTAGAAAGCTGAAAATCTCATAACTATAATTCCAAATTTAAATTCCAAAAGTCAATATCTTACATTGGCCTGGAGCTCCGAATGTCACTGTATTACTTGTACTTCCATTGATTCAACTTAGTTTTTATCCTTATTGTTCCATATCAAAAATAATTCACATCACTTGCATATCATTCATCTAATCTCAAAACACTCATTAACTAGCCATACTTCTTCCAAACTTTTCATAATTAAAAAAAATCCTTTAGCAAAAATATAGATTTTTATATGATTGAAAAATTCTTTGAATACATATATATAGTCTCATATTGTATGTAAAATTTAATGTGTTGTCTCAATGATTGTTTTTTATAAAGTAATTTATCTCATGGTGTTGAAAACTTGAATTTTAATTATTACTTTTCTAAATGCTTTGAAAGAACTTTACAAATTTATGGGTTATTATAAATGAGTATATTGTTATTTTGTTTTCCAATTTCCTTTCTAAAATAAGTTAATTTTTTCTTAACTTTAATCTTCTACAAAATTTTACTCTTAGTGAAAAAAATGTAGTTTCCAAAATCGTTATTAAGTTGTTGATAACATGTGATAATTTGAGTTGTATATATTTTTCCTTTGGAAATAGTTTTGATAAATAAATCTTTTTCCTCTTATATTTTCATTTCATAACTACTTTTAAAAAAATAAATTTTATTTCTAGAACTTGATCTCTTGAGTCTTTTACCAATTTTAGTTAGTAGGAAATCGTCTTTCGATATTTTCTTTCTTGATAATATCTATTATTTTTTAAATTTATCAAGTTTATATTTTTTTATTCCTTTGAAAACAAGTGTATCATTTAAAAACTTGGCAACCTTTTTTTTTTTTTTTCTAAATGGATTTATAAATTAGTGAGTTAATTTTATCTTAATTTCGAAAACTAGTTTACTTCTTAGTTTTTACTATGAAGTTGGAAAGTTTCCAATCTTAAGCTTTTTATGAAAAACTTGTATATCACAAATTATTTAACACTAAGCCTTAGGTTATCCATTGTTGAAAAGAGAGTGTTTATTTCTTTTATTTCCTTGGTAAAATTGTCCTTGTTATCCTTTAGGAAAATTTTGGAAAAGTTTGAGAAGAAGTTGTAAAAATCCATTTTCTAAGTTGTTGATAACAAAATTCTTTATTTAGTGACAAGTTTCATAACAAAAGTGTTTAGTTTCATGTTCCTTTATAAAGGAAAATTCAACATTAAATTTTGTTGAGATAATATCATTATGATGATGCATGTATATGAGTTTGTAGTATGAAAATATTGAAAATATAGAAAAGATATAAGAAGAAAATAATAAGCAAGATAATAATATCAAGTATTGGGAACATTCGCTTCATCAAGATAACCTGGTCAAGTATTGGGAGCCTTAGCTTCATCAATGCATCAAGAACTAAGAATAGACTAGTCTCAAAAGAAAAAGAAAAGAAGGAAAAGAAAAGCAATAATAAGAGCATTAAGAATAATAAAAGCAAGTTAGTAAGAGTTAATGAGCATTTATGCTCTAAGAAATATACATACATATATGCATATAGATAATAATATATAGATAGGGTTAAGTTAGAAGCATAATAACAATAATAACAACAAACTATTATCAAAATAAAAAGATAATAAAATCGGAATTCTTGGTATGTGCAAGAACAAGCATGAACATGCTATTACTTCTACAACTCATATGAGTTTCAAGAAACAATACCATGATCAAGCTAAGTTACTGACATGGGTAAATGAATAATGCTAGAAGTTTACCTAAGAGTGTTTTTAAGTTGAAGGAATATGGTAGATGAGTGTGAGTATTGTGTAGGTAGTAATATGTTGTGAATGGTTTATGTGGAGAAGAATTTTGGGAGAGTTTGGGTGTAGATTGTTTTTGTAGAGAGGAATTGTAGAGAGTGGATTTGTCGGAGTAAATTTGAGAGAGTTTTGTTATGTAAAATGAATGTGTGAAAGAAGTAGAGGGAAATAGGATATTTATAGTTGAAGATGGAGGGAATCTGTGTGTAATAAAATAAATTGAAAAAGAAATAAATAAAGATGAAAGGGAGACCAAGTAGCACCAGTTCTAGAGGGAGAGAAATTATTTTATTTTGTAACTTGTAAAGAAAAGTAAGTAATGTGTAAGATATGATGTAATTAGAGATGTATTGGAAAAGTAAAAAGTAAGAAAATAGGTGTATAGATAGTAAAAATAGGTGGTAAGAAAAAATAGAAATAGAAAAATAGTAATGAATGGTAGAATAGGACAATGAATAGTAAACAAGACTAATAAGTTATCGGTAGTAAGGAAAATACACATATAAATACGATATCTGTAATTTTTAGTTATCGAAAAATTACGGAACTGATATTTTTGGATTTCTTATATTATTATGAATCTAATAATGTCATCGGAATATTTTTACCATTCGATGTACCAGAGTACGGTTTTCAAAAACTAATACCGTACGCATCCGAATGACACTAGAAATTGGTGAATATGATTTTTTAAGCTTCCCTATATTTTTACTGACTATTATAGATCATTAACTCAATTCCTTTATCTCGGGTTTAAGAACGTAGGATTGTCGGATCTAAATTCTAGAGTTTTGGCGTAGGTTTTTGTTGACTTAGGGTTTCCAATTAACTTCCGGTGCTAGGGTTTGAACTTAAGAATTGTCGAAAAAATCTATGGGTTTACACTAAGCATAACTCTTTTTTAGCATAGTTCATTATTATTGTTGTTCATTTGTTGAATTGCATTAATTACACATGAAAAGTTTAAAAGTGTAAAATTAGTTAATAAACAGAATTTACCCCCCTTCGTGCTTATCCTTGGTATAAAGAACTTATGCTTTACTATTCTCATTGTATTATATTTTGCTTATTATGCTATATTGCACAAGAACTAAATGCCATCGATTTGATGTAAAAAATCAATATTAGTTTTTCTTTTCCTTTTTTTTTTTTTTGGTTTCATCAAGTTCAGGGAGGTTCTATGTGTCTTCATCATTGTTAGGGTTATGACACACAACTATACTCTTGCAATCCATTAGATCGAATTTTTATTTTCATAAGGGATAACATCATAAATAGTGCCTAAAGTTTGACGAAATCGGGAATTAGGTATTTGAACTTTGAAATTGATCAATTTAGTATTTAAAAGAACTTGATGAAGGTATTGTGAGCATGCATGAAAAGTTCTTAAAGGTACTAAATTGATCAATTTTGAAGTTCATGTACCTAGTTGCATATTTTGTCACAGTTTATGTCCCTTTTGTGACTTTAACCCTTTTCATAATCTAGCTAAACAAGATTACCTCCTAAATAAAGCTTTCCAACTTTATCATAAGGGTACAGATGAGCCTATAAACTAAACGTACTAAATGAGAAAAAGATCCATTAGTATAACATATATATACAAGTGAACAATGCGTGCACACATGCACACACACATGCACCTACGTACGTTTTCACAACTTCATGGATACATATATGTTTAGTCTGGTTTTAATCAAACAAAGATGATAATGAACATTTAATATACATACATGCATACACATATCTCACTACCCTACTGATCCTGATGTATTTACTATGTTTTGTCCAATAATGGAAGATGATGAACGTCTATTATTTAGTGGACTTCAACGTTCCTTGCTCTACTATGGTTTTGGTTCCCCGTTATTTACTTCATGATAATCCTTTAGAAGTTGGACGTAGAACTCATTTCAATAAATGGTAGCTTAGGTAAGGAATTTATAACCAAAGCAAAGCCATAAGTGAAAATGCCTTATACATACTCAAGAGTTAAATATGAAAATAATTTGAATATGTAATAAACATCATTGTGTTGTTTAGAAAGCAATCTTAGAAAGATCAAATAAAGCTCAAAGTGAAGAATACACCACCTCTTCCGAAAATTGTGGGGTTAATGTGGTATAAACCTCTCTACTTATCATACATGCATTTAAGATTTTTGAATTGCAAATTTATCTCCTTGTCTTCTCTATCCTAGCCATCTTCTTACTCTTGCTTCAAGATACTCCTTTAACGCCACATAAAACTATAAGATGCATGCTAAATAAATGTAAATTTGCAGCTGGATCAACTCTATTACATTTACTATGACTTAATCTAACCCAACTAAAATTTTAACAACATTGATAATGTAATTATTAATTATGTTATACGAATGATAAATAAATGGAGAACTAAGTGAATTTTAACTTTTTAATTATGATTTTATGATGAATGAAGCTTAAAATTAATAAGCAAATTGAAACAATGTAAATAGACAAAAAAAATTCAAAATATGAATTTCATTTAAGAAATATGAAAGAAATGTATCCTAAAAAATGGTAAAGATGACTTCCATGGGAATTAAACTTCCTTATACACATGATCCATTTCCTATATGCACTTTTTGTTCGGCTACATTGAACTCCTACTATGAAAGCAAGGGAGGTGCTACTCACCATGGTTGTCAAACTCATAATTTACTATTCATTGGGTTGTATCAAATTAGTAAAATTTAAAAAAAAATATTGCAAAAATGAAAATTCATAATTTAGAATCATACTCTAAAATTTATATTTCTACTTAAGGTTTACACACCCATACCATAAAATCACAAAATCATATGATTAACCGTGATTTTCATAAACATGCTACACACCTATATATCCTCTTGTTTACAAATTCATACCCCTGATCTTAATGATGTCTGTTATCAATATTTTCTTCCCTTTTAATAACTTCTTTAGTTATTTTTTCCTCGAGCTAAGGGAGTTGTGATCTCCCTTTCCTTCCATAACACTTCACTCTTAGGTTTGTCCCTAACTTCATGAGTTTACAAGTTTCTAAAGTCATCTATAGTGTGACATCATGTAGCATGCATGTGGGTGACCTGTAATGACATAATATCTCAACAAAGGTGCTACTAAATCGAGATAAAAAAATAAATAAATAAACACAATCGCAAAATGAAGACTTAGCCTAATGGCATACAGTTGTAAGAAAAGAGATTGAAAATTCAACACTAAAGATTAAATTTCCCTCTATATGATTTTTGATGAGCTTAGTGAAATAAGATTACAAGTTTAAGTAGAACTTTCAAGAAATACTCATTTGGGGTATTTCTCTTGTTTAAATAGTGTGAAGACCGAGTTCTCTTGTCCTGAAGATTACCTTGACAGAAGTATCCACACAAATTGTCATGCCCTGAAAGGTATCCTAAACGTGGCAGTCCGCCGTACACAATATTAAAGCCTAAGAATGACCGCCTCAGTCATGCGAAGGCTTCCATACTATGTACAAAGCGTCTAACACATAGAGGAGATACATTTTATATTTATACGCTTGAGTAACAATGTAAAGGAAATACAATTCACTATTCTTCAAAATACAAATCATTAAACTTCAATTACATTCATCAAAAGATTCCATTACATAAAATATTATAAGTAAAAACACAAAACCTATCTAATAACTTCAAGTATTCTTATTCCTTGCCGAAATTCCGCAGTCATTCTCGGCTCCAACCATCACGGTCCCCACTTAGCATTCTTGAGATGACCTGTTCATTTCAAACATCTATTGGGGTATAAGCTACACTAGCTTAGTAAGAATTCCCTTAATTCCTTACCATGACAAGCGAGTTATAATCAACCATATGCTATGCATGAACAAACACATGAGCAAACAATTATGTATGGGTATCCGGAACCACACACAAGAATGGATTTACGCCCTCCGTATCTTGGGTTAGGGATGGTATTGAAGTCTACACGACCGCTGCTAGTCCCCAAGCCCTCAGCTCATAGCACTCGCCTCGGCTAGGCTCATACATGGAATGCATCCTTGATGTACCTTAGTTCTCATGAATGAGCTCTGATACCGGCCTCGTTATCCCAAACGAGTCATCGGACCATACTGATCGACCTGTGTAGGAGTAGCATGCTACCAAATGTAATATGTCCAATGCGATGCATAACTGATCTAATTTTTGCTTAGGTCAAAATATTCCTACATCATTTAGAGTGACCAACCAATATCATACATATAACAAAAATAATATGAACAGTGCAGTTATCCAATCAAATCGTGGTTTCGATATGCTTTAGTATTCTTTAGCATACATTCATCACAATCTAATCATATATCCCATCCCCATTCATATCAATTTTTATCTTGTTCCTATACTCTAATGCGACTAGCTACAAGCACAAACAAGGTAACAAAATAAGAAGCAGACTCACTCGGCCATTGGATCACCGGTCTCTTAGTAATAGCAATTCGGTAGTAGGGAATCGTCGATTTCGGGATCACTAAAAAGGAAGAAATACTCTAATAAGTATTTCATCTCAAACTAATTCAAACGATGTTATACAAACTATCAAATTCACAATTCTCGTCCTAAGCGGAAATTCTAACTTAAAACAGCCATAACTTGGTCATTTTAACTCAGAATTTTCAAATTATATATCGATTCTATCTACTTCAAAAGATGAAAACCTTGAAGCTTCGAAAAAGGCCAGATCAGATTAGGGCAGTAGCAATTTCAATTTCCGAAAAATAGTTTTGTAAATGTTTGTAATGTTCCTACTATATAAATTAGCTATACATGCAATATGAGTGATTTCCCAACATGAATGACATGAGATGAGCTTAATGTATGCATGATCTTGATGATTCTTGCTAAAGGAAAATTTTATAACTTTTATTTTGCAAGACCATAATAACAATTACTTATGAAAAATCTAGTTTCTAACTTTGATCATTTCCATTTGTCTTGGATTTATTTCTTAAGAAATATAATTATTTTTGTTAAAATTGAGTCTTCATTATATCTATTACTTATGACTTTCATTTCTACATGAAAATTTCCATTTTGCACTTTGTAAACATGTTTTCAAGTGGGGTTGATTCCAAAATCCGAATTTTGTAAAAATTAGTTTTTGAGTGATTTCTTTAAGTAGAAATCATTTGATATTTGGAAAATTAGGGCTTAATAATATATAACCACTAAGGACTTCATTCTTACACAAAAATTTGCATTTTACACTTTGCAAATATATTTTCCAATATGATTTACTCAAAAATCCGAATTTTAAAAAATCCACTTTTTGAATGATTCCTTTGGGAAAAACTTGTTTAATGCATTAAAATTTAAGACTTTATGGTACCTATTACTTAAGGACTCCATTCATTACATAAAACTTTCATTTTGAGCTTGGATAATAGGTGTTCTTATGGCCTTCATTCAAAATTACGAATTTCAAAAATTGACTACTAACTCAAAATTTCTCATCTTGATTCTATTTCTTGTTTTATACATTAATCTCATCAAAACTCATTTCAACTTGTAAAAATCATTACTTAATGATACCTATTACCTATATACTTCATTTTTCACATAAAAATGAGTTTTGAGTTGACAAATGGGTTTAAAAATTGGTCTTGGTTGGGATCCGAATTTACAAAATTCATTTTTGGACATATCTTTTGATAAAATCTATCTAAACTTATGAAAATCCATTCCTTACATATCCTATCCTAAGAGCCTTTCATATCTTGAATAAAAACTTCATTTTTGAGTTGGAAAACATGTTTTTAAAATATGTCTTGACCAAAATCCGAAAATGAGATTTTTATTTTAAAAATGACTTTTGAAAATCACCTTTGATTCTTGTAAAAAGAAGTCTTGATGATATACATATATTAAGCCTTCATTATCTTAAGTAAAAATTACATTTTGACACTTGAAAAGTGGTTTTTAAATAGGGGTCTTGCCAAAATACGAATTTCACAATTTTTGTTTTAGTTCAAAACCAAGATCTACACTTAATATGAACATAAACATAAATGAAATCCATGATAGTAAGCTATAAACTCATAGATCTAAATTTTACTCATCAAAATCTTTCATTTATGTTATCTATACCCTAAGCCCTTCATTTTAAATGAAAAATACACATTTTGAAGTTGAAAAATAACTTTTCTAAATATGGTTCATTTTTCATCGAATTTTCAAAAATGATTTTTGTTGAAAATAAAATAGATCTTGAGTTTTTACAACTTTCCTACTATCATCATGCTATTACAAGTTGTTCATGAACATAAAACAAAGTCTAATGTATTTTATGAACTCAAAACACTAGATCTAGTTTACTACACTAGTTTTAAATACATGAATCACTAAGATAGATATGTGGATGATGGATCTATGCATAAATCATAAGAAATAACAAAAATAACAACTTAAATAACAAGATCTATGACATAAACGAAAATCAAAGCTACAAAAAGTTAGATCTACAAAATATAACAACTTTAAACAAGAAAATAATAATGATACAAGATAATAATAATGGAGAAGAGGAGTGTTTCATTTTTGGCATCATCATCCTTAGCTTTTAAGCTAATGGAATGTCATTTGATGCATGAAACTCTCACTATACTTTACATATATCACCTATGGAAATTTTGAGAAGAAGATTTGCTTAAAAATCTTCAAGAATGAAGTGTGGAAGCAATTTTTAGAAGTGGGGGCAGCTTGTTTTTCATGTAAGAACAAGAGAAAATGAAGAAAGAAAGAGAGGAAAATGAGAGAGAAAAGTTAATGAATGGTAAAGAGGAAAATGTGTAAGTGAAAGAGAGAGAAAATGTGTGTAATAATGAATGAAAGAAAGAAAAAAAATAAAACCAAGGAAGCCAAAAATTGTGTGCTGCACATGAAAGATGGAGAGGAGAGAGAGTGAATTTTGTTGAAATTTGACTTGAATTTGAATTGTGTAATAAATGTATAATGTAGCTTCTTTAAGAAGGTGTGAATATAATTAATTTAGTCAAAAAGGAGTAAATAAAGGACAATGGAGCCGTAAAGAAGGGGAAAAATCTGCCATGAAGTGTGGGATAGAGTGTAGAAAGATTGAAATAAAAAAAGTGATATGTGTAAGGTGTACTTGAAAGTATGGGTTGTAAAAGTACTTTCTTAATAAAATAAAAGAAAATAAAATAAAGTTAGAAATTTATTCCAAATATTTTTAACATATTTTTCATAATTAAAATTAAATAATTATTTGAATTATTTTAGTATTTTAACAAATATGTTACCGGTATGATCAAAATACGCGAATATGGGCTATAAATGATATTTTTATAATCCGAAAAATTATAAGAAATTATTTTATGAAATAAAAATATTTTTAAAATATTTTTCAATTATTAAATTATTTTATTTTGTTTTTAATATTGTGTCTTAAACATAATCTGATCCCAAAAGCCAGAACTAACTAAATTTTAGAAAAAAAATTTTCTATAATATATAAAATATTTATCTAAAAATATAAGGCTTTATAAGAATAATAAAATTGTGTAATGAAATAAAAGCGAATAGTGCGAAAGACTAATTAATTATCGGTAGTAATGAAAATACGATAAAAAGGTTATAAGTGTAACTTTTATAACCCGAAAAATTATATAACTGATATATTTAAAATCTTATGAAATTACGAGTCTAATGGTACTAATGGTATATTTTTGATATCTCGAGCCCCGGACAACTCTTTTCGAAGTCTGTATCCGAACGGGTTCGAAATAGGTCAAAAATTTACCAATCTGATATTTTTAAACAAACTTATATTACTATTAGATATTCTACATATTTAAACTACACCTTGGCCTCTAGGGTTAGGGGCGCTAGATTGCCAGACTTAAACTATTGTATTCCATTTAGGATTTTCGGGTGATTTTCCGGTTTAGATCTTTGCAAATTTGGAAACCAGCATTTTATGTTAATACAACATATTTAAATTTGAGAGATTTATTTTAAATTTTATTTTTTTGAGTATTTAATATCTCTTAACGTTTTTGGAATTATTGAATTGAGTTTTATTTCCGAAGGTTAATCATCATTTACTTTTTTTTAATAATTTGTTTTTGGGCTTTATATTACCCGATTTTATAAGTTGAAGTTAAATATGAAATTTGTCATATGTAATGGTTTTAGAATTGAAGTATGTTGAGTTCTTATTTTATTTTTAAGGATTCTTATTTTCCTCAGGATTCGGAAATTTCTGGATTCGCTCGTGTTTTTGGACTAGTTAAAGTTCGGTTTTAATTTGGAGTGATTTTTAGGGTTTATTTTCAAAGTTCATCTTGGAATTATTTATTGAAATTTTTCGGGGCTTACACTAATGGCTGAGTGAGTTTATTTCTTACATTTTTGCACTTATGTTTTTGCTTGTAAAATAATGGCATTAGAATTAGGAAAAGATAAAATGGAAATATGCATGTGCTTTACATACTTGGTTGAAATTACGATTAAGTATATCGAGGTGGGAATTGTTTATAATAAATGTTTGATCTAATATAAGAATGATTGTCTGCAAATTCTATGGTCACCCATAAAATATTTAATCGTGCCATGAGTTCTTAATTAAATTGATTCATGCATATCATTGGATGAGTTTATTGTATTTATTACTATACCTTTGGTAGGACAAAGGCTTATTAAGGAGATTCATAGAGTATAAATTCTATAAAGCAGCGAAGGGTCGTTCAAATCAAATGACGCTGAGAAAACACCCGGCTAAAACATATCTAGTAGCTAAGTGTTGCCTCGGAAATAAAACTACAAATAAGTTGGATTATATTTTTGGCAACTAGGTAGTGGCTTAATTAAAAACTATGATGAAATTATGTCTATGATAGCGGCCTATGCAGTCTGAAACACCTAACCCCAAATGGAGGGGTAAATCCATTCAACATATGATTCCCAGAAAATTATATGTATTTTTTGCTCACGTATTTATATCTCATATGGTTGCCTAAATAAACTTGTTTTGATTATTGGTTGTCGAGTGTTAATTGTGGAAATGAATCTCACTAAGCATGTAGCTTATACCCTCTTAGATATCTTTTGCAATTCTCATACCTTTGGTTGGAACCGAGAGGTTATTTTACCCAAGTAATGCTTTCGAGCCAAGATCTTTGGATAGAAGTGCAACTTAGAAGTAAATATGGAATTCCAAGAGAAGTTTCAAAAGTGTAAAGTATTTCAAGATACACTTTATTAGACTTAACTGCCTTTAATAGAGGAATGCCCCTTAATGTTTTAAGACTCTTTATAATTTTTTATGAAACCTTGCATATATTGTTATGATTTATTTTTTTAATTGCTATTAGGCATAACTGCCTTAACAGCATGATCCAAAGTTTGGTTTACTATGATTGTGAAAGTACGTCTTACACCTGATATCGAGACTTTTGGGATGACTAAGGTAGTCATACTTAAGTATTAATATTGAGTGTGATGGGTTATCGTATTTAGGGTACCCTTCGAGACGAGACAGTTTAAGTTGGTGTTAGAGTATGGTTAAGAAGTTAAGATCATAACAATAGGAATAGATTTAAGAAGAGATAAGTAGAACTGTAAGCCCTCGAATTTTTTGAGAATGGTTTTGAATAATAGAATCGAAACCCTAAAGTCTGACCCAAGTTGAAATCGAACCTTAAGCAATTTCGATTATAGGATTTCATAAGGGAATCTTCAAAAGCAAAAATAGAAAGTTGAATAATCGTTTGATTCGAAAACCCAAACATGAGGGAGATCATCTAGCTGATCCCTGAGGTAAACCCTCAATTTCTAAGGTAAAGTTGGATTAAACCCTAACCCTAGTCAAACCGGAGTTTCAAAAGTCAATAAAGATCAAGACAATAAAACAATTTCAACTCCGGCAATCCCGCATTTTCAAATCTTAGAAAACAAAATTAAGTTAATGGCTTATAATAGTTCGTAATAATATAGGATAACATAAAAATATCAAATTCGTAAAATTCGAGTGTCCTTCGAACTCAAACGGGATCAGTTCTCGGAAAGCGTGTCCCGAAGCTTAGAATAATAAAAATATTTCATTAACACCAAAAGACACGTAATTAAACGAGGATTTCAAAAAATCAGTTTCACAATTTTTGTAAACTAATAATAACAAAGGTAGCTCGTTTACGCGTGTTTTTATTACTACTAGTATTTTATATGTCTAGTCTACTATTCATAGTACTATTTCTACTATTCATTACTATTTCACTATCTCTACTTTTTCTTACACCTATTTCTTACTACCTAAATACCTATTTCTTACTTTTTATATTTCCAATACAACTTTATTCATATCAAACTTTACACATTATTTCTTTTCTTTACAAAAAATCACCAAAAAAAAAACAAAAATCCTCTCTCTCTCTCTCTCTACTACATGGGCCGGCCATCCCTCTTTTCTCTATATTATTTTATTACATAAAAAATTCACTCTAAAAATTCTATAAATACCCATTTCCTGCTTCATTCTTTCACACATTCATTTTATATAACAAAACTCTACCAAAACTCCCTCTCAAAACCTCTCTCTAACAAATCTCTCTCAAAATACTCTCTACCATTCACTACACTTCAAGAAGAAAATAACAAATACAAAACCCATTCATCTCTTTTCAAACCTTCCATTAAACCTTAGGTAAAAATCTTACCTATATTCTTTATTATGTTCATACAACTTAGTATAAGCTTAGTGTATGTTTCTTAGACTCATATGAGTTAAAGAAGCAACAATATGTTCATGTTTTGTTTTTTTTTTCATGTTCCTATTTTACATTATGTTATTACGTTATTGTTATTACTGTTATTATTTTGCTCTAATCTAACTTATAATTATTATGTATACTATTAATATATATATATATATATTTATTTAGAGCATATAAGCTCATTTATTATTTATTTATTTTCATGTTTTGCAATTTATTTATTTACTTGTTTTATGTAATTTATTAAGACTAGTCTTTCTAGTCTTAAACTTGTCCATATCAAGTCAAAACAATTTTCTTTTTTTCTTTTGGGACTAGTCAATTCTTAATCTCAGGTTGTCTTGATAGAGCTAAGACTCCCAATACATGATTGGGATACCTTGATGAAGCTAAGGTTCCTAATGCTTGACTATTTTATTATGTATATTTACTTACAAGTATTGCTTTCTATCTTATTATGTATTATCTTTACTTTTACATTGCTACATAATCATATTCATGCATGATTAAGAATGTTGTTGTCTTAAATAAAAATAAAAAAATTTGTTCTTTCTTAAATAAAGAAAAGTAAACTAGATTTCTTAATAAAAGGAACTTTCAACGAAAAGACCTAAGTTTTCTTTTTAACAAACTTTTTTCAAAAGATAGGCTAATCATAAATTCTAGAAGGAATAGTAATGTAGATTTCTTTAAAATAATAAAAGGAACTCATTTCTTTTCTAAATCAAAAACTAAATACCCCGTGAAGGAAGAACTTTTAGCAATGAAGGATTTCAACTCAACCATATCTTTTATAAAACTTAAATAGGTTCATTATAGACTTTGAAAATCACATACTAAGGAAGCCTCTTCAAAACTTAATTTTTACATGTTGTTATTCTCTTTTCAAAATTAAAATGAAATTTTTGTTAAGTTCTAATGATAACAATTCTTTATTAAGAAAGTTTTCCTTATGAACTTGTCTAAGGAATTATTCTACCATTTAGCAAATATTAAGAATAAAACAAGTTTTTCAAACCAAGATAAAATCAACTCATTATATTAGAAACCAATTTAGAAAAATAAATTTTGTCAAGTAAGTAAAGTTTAAAGGTAAACTTATTTCCTAAAGAAGAGAAATGATATAAAAATAAGAGGAAAACATACATTTAACACAACTTCAAATATTTGACCACATCAGAAACTTAAAGGATATTTTGAAAAGCTTAGTTTTGAATCGCTAGAAATAAAATCAGTAGATAACTTGAAGAATCAAATTTTTGGAAGTTAATTTTCTTTTGAAAAGTTAGGAAATAGAATTATAATAGGGAAACACTCATAACACCTCAAATATATTTTAGTTTTCCTTCTAACAATTCAAAAAGGAGAAATTTTCAAAAAGTTTTATCTTTTAAAACTCGTAAAGACAAATTGTTTATGAAATATCAATATTGAGACAACACTACAAGAATCATGTATACAATATGAGTATAAATATATGTTCAAAGGATTTTTCTACTATATATATATATATGCATATATTTTACTTAAGGATTTTTTAGTAAAGTGAAGTTTGGAAAAATCATGTTTTGTAAACTATAAACTCGTAACTAATCTATACCGTAGTATTTTCCAACCCAAATGGCTTCTATGACAAAAATAACCTTAGAAATGGTTGGATCTTTTCGAGTAGGTAGAAAATGGTATGTTATTTGCGCAATTCCGAGTTAAAATGACCAAGTTATAGCCATTTTAAGTTGGAATTATCTTCTATACGAATTTTAACGATCTTATAACATAGTTTGTGATAAGTATCATATAATCAATAAAAAATACTCATTATGGGTATTCTTCTTGATTAGGTGATCCCGAGGAGGAGTATTCATATCCGGAGGATTATTTTGATTAGTGGATTTACTGATCGACTCATTCGTAAGAAAGATAGATCCTCATAGATAAGTGAGTTTATTTTCTACCTTTTTTGTACTTGGTTATGCTTGTAGCTAGAGGCACTAGAAGTACGAAAAGATGAAAATGAATTATGTATGATAATATAGGTTGAAAGAATGTTAAGCATACCAAGGCATGAATCGTTGTTAATTAACTTATGTTTTACTATTATTCTATTGGAGTGTGTGCAAAATTCTGTGATCACCTTTAAATTACTCTAATCATGTACTATGAATTATATTAATTGATTCATGCATATCACGTAGTTAGCTTCATTACATGAGCTGCTATACTCGATGGGACAACAGTATAATAGCCGGGTCTGCAATAGCTAGAAATCTGCAAGATGGACGATTAGGAGCCTGAAAGAACTATTTTAAGATGGACTAGTAGGCGCCTAAAATAAACTACATAAGTTGGATTTTAAAGATGGGTTTTAAAGAGCCTGAAACACTTGATCCTGAATGGAGGGGTAAATCCATTCAAACATATGATTTTCGATAGACCATATGTATTGCTTGATCACTTGCTTGATGCATTCATATGCTTGTTTAATAACTTGTTTGAAATCATTTATACAAGTACGTTGATTCAAGAATATTCTCACTAAGCTAGTTATGCTTATACTCTGATAGACCTTTGTTGTATCAGGACCAATATCTTTCATGATCGAGGACTACATATACTCGAGTGGGATTATGTTTTGAGGAGCTTTTGGAAATCTTTTGAAGATCTTAGGTTAATTATCCTTTAATGTCTTTTAGTGTTAGTATTATTTTGTTGTGAGAAAGATTAAGTTGATATTATAATTGCTTGGAGAATTATAGGGGAAAACCCCTAAGATGATGTAAGGATTATACTCTATTAATGATAAATTGGATGATTATTTAGATTCTTGTATGTTGTATTTACCATCTGATAAAGTCATATTTTACTCAATTTTGCAATAATTAAATTATGTTTGTCTATTATAGATTTTATAGAAATCGAATGGAAATGGTACTTAAGTATGCTTAAATTGTTATTTCAGGTCATTAAGGACTTAAACAACAAATACAAGCAATTGGGTGAATTTTCATGCAAATTTGGGAAAGAAATCAAGCAAGGTCGACCATGCAAGTATCATAACAATTTTGGTGATGTTTCGTAAATTTAACATATCTCTCTCATCCGAGCTCCTATTAAGATGATTTCAAATGTTACTAAAACCTAAGAGAGAGATCTTCAATTTTCATGTTTTGGACGTGAATGAATTCGGAATGCATCAGCGTCAAAATATGCCATGAAATTGCTGCTATTATAGTGATGGTGTTCATGTTTTGGAAAATGACAGAGTTTGGTGAATTGCAGATATCTCTCTCATATGATCTTCTTTTGACGTGATTCAACCTCCTATGGAAATACAACAGATAAATATACAATCTTTATGTTTTAAGTTTTTTCTAATTATGAAAGAATGAAGGTTGAAAATCATCTTGAAGTCATTGTAAGTGTAGAACATCAGTAAGATTTGCAGATTGATATTATTTTAGTAAATTTGATATATTTCTCTCATCCAAGGTCCATTTGATATGATTCAAGATCCTATAGAAAGAAGAGAGAAAGATATACTACTTTAATTTATAAGTTTTTCCATATTTCAATTGGATTAGGGTCAAAAATCGCCATGAAGTTTCTGCACATCAACACTTCTTAAAGGCTATCATCTATCTTGCTTTGGAATTAATTTTACAATGTACACTGGCTACTGGAGATTCAAGGGCGCTAGCATTGAAGCCGGTGTACATTAAAAAATGCTCTCAGAAATCAAATTTTAAAAAGAAGTCCAGCTAGATCCAAAAGTACACCGCCGGTGTAGAGTGCCAACGTATCTTCCTTGTGACTTTTCATATATAAACTTTTCTTGTTATATCTTTTGAAAAAAAGAAACCCTAGGCATGATTTTCCTCTTTTTCCTCCATAGCTCCTTGATAGATTAGTGTTTAGAACACTAAAGTAGTTAACTTTTTAATTTGATATCGGATTCCACACCGGATTCAAGTGGGAAACAACATTTATGTTTGGATTTCAAGAACAGGATTCCAATGACAAGGTTATTTTGTTCTTTTTCTTATATCTTCTTATTGGATGTTGTTTGATGCTTGATTTCTTGTGTTCTTAAATCGTTTTTGAGTCTTTTTATCTGGATTGTATGTGTCACGCCCCACAGGGTATCATAAACGTAGCACCTTGCCACATACTATATAAGACTCTCGAAATTCTATCCGAGCCCTTCGGGAGTCTTGTATAGATGTAAAGCGTCCCTTTACGACAATAGAATACTCGATCAATGGAGTTAAGAAGTTTAATGTGGCATTCATTAGCCATAGATAATAAACCAAAACACATAAATACTTTATAAAGTCTAAGGGGCATTCCCCCGCAAAATAATATTAAGTCCATTACAGTCATCCAGAGTCCTTTAGTTTCTAATGGAAGTCCAAACAAAATCAAAATAAACTTCTAAGGGAAACTCCTAGCTCCGGTACCTAAGTTGTAGCCTGCCTTGGCCTAAGCTAAATGAATTCGTGCTGCAACAAGTAAAAACTATAAGGGCATAAGCTAACTAGCTTAGAGAGTGAAAACTTCCATATCACAATTGAGACAATCATTCAAGCGAGTGGTTACATCAAGCAAATGATATGCATCAAGCAAATGAGTTCAACAAACATATGACCAGCCGGAAATCATATGTGGATGGACTTGCGCCCTCCATCCTGGGTTAGCAGATTAATGAATCCTGCGGTACAACGCCGTTTAAGCTCATGGTCAACTGACTAATAATTCCTTTTATGGATCACGATTAACCAACAATTTTGTTTTATGGTTCATGAAAAACCAACAATTTCGTTTTATGGTTCACGAAAAACCAGCAAATGCTAATGCTCCATCCCCATCGTGATATGAATGAGTCCAATTATAATTGAGGTCCAATATAGATTAATCCAATTCTTTTAGGTGACCAACAATTATTCACAGACAATCAATCTAAATTCTCACTAAACAAGTAGCAGTTTAACACCTGGTTTCGATATTCCTTAAGTTCAACCTCACATATCAACAGTAGACAAGAATATAATTCCCATATACCCTATCATGCATAATCATATTTTTATCTTTGCCTAAACAACTAATGCCACTATCAATACAATCACAAGTAATAATTGAGAGCGGAAGTAATACTCACTCGGCCATGGTATGCCGGTCTCTTAATAGTAGTAGTCGGGTGGTAGGGTATCATCTTGCTCGGGATCACCTACCAAATAAGAACAACCTAATAAGAATCTCATCACTAAACTAATTCAAGCTATGCATCTAAACTACACAAAATCGGAATTCTCGCTATTTGCGGAAGTTCCAACTTAAAACGGCAATAATTTGGTCATTTTAACTCGGAATTTTCCTTCCTCAACTCTTCGTCCTCCGGCACACACAACCTTCCTTTCATTCTGATTATCCTCATCATCTATTGCAAAGTCAAGGTACTTTTCTACTTGGGTTTCCTTTTTTATCTTTTGTATCACTTCGTCATACCTTTGGGTTTCTTTGATTCTCTCTATTAGGGTTGGTTCCAATGCCAAGGTGGCTATCTCAAGCTCAGCACTTTGGTCTATGAACTCAATCTTTAATTTCTCAAAATCCCTAATCAGATCCCTTTGACTTGTGATCAAGGCGCTACTTCCCATAATTTTTCCGACTTAAGGCATCCGTGACTGCATTAACTTTCCCTGGACAGTAATTTATTCCCATATCATAATCTTTTATCAGTTCTAACCATCTCCTTTGTCTCATATTTAGTTCCTTTTGTGTGAACAGATATTTAAGGTTTTTATGATCCGTGTATATCTCACACCTCTGTCCATATAAATAGTGTCTCCATAGTTTCAAGGTGAAGACAACTGCGGCTAATTCTAGATCATGTGTAGGGTAGTTCTGCTCGTGGGGTCTCAACTGTCGAGAAGCATATGCAATAACTTTCCCTTCCTGCATTAATACGCATCCAAGGCCATTCCTTAAGGCATCACTATGCACCGTATAGGACTTTTCCAGGTTTGGTAGAACCAAAATCGGTGTCGATACAAGTCGTCGTTTCAATTCTTGGAAGCTCTATTCCCTCTTATCTGTCCAAACAAATTTCTCATTCTTTTGGGTCAATTGAGTTAGTGGCTTGGCTATCTTCGAGAAATCCTTCACAAACTTGCGATAGTAGCCAACCAATCCCAAGAAACTTCTTACTTCAGTAACCGTTTGTGGTTGTTTCCATTCTACTACAGCCTTAATCTTTTCGGGGTCAACTGATATCCCATCACCAGTTACCACATGTCCGAGAAAAGATATTCTGTCCAACCAAAAATCACATTTGGATAATTTGGCGTACAACTTATTTTCCTTTAAGGTTTACAATGCCAAACGAAGATGTTCCTCGTGTTATTCCTTGGTCCTCGAATATATTAGGATGTCATCTATGAAGACTATTATGCACTTGTCCAAGAGTGGCTTATAAACTCTGTTCATAAGGTCCATAAATGCAGCTGGTGCATTAGTCAGCTAGAACGACATCACCAGAAACTCGTAGTGTGCATAACGAGTACGAAAAGCCGTCTTTGGTACATCCTCAGGCTTTATTCTCAACTGATGGTATCCCGAACACAGATCAATGTGTGAAAACACACAAGCCCCTTGTAGTTGATCAAACAAATCATCAATTCTTGGCAGAGGATATCGATTCTTGATAGTTACCTTATTCAACTCACGATAATCGATACACAATCTCATTGATCCATCCTTCTTCTTTACAGACAAGACAGGTGCGCCCCATGGCGACACACTTGATCTTATGAATTTTTGATCCAAAAGTTCCTGCAATTGTGTCTTTAACTCCTTTAACTCAGCTGGTGCCATCCGGTATAGTGCTTTGGATATCGGTTCGGTGTTTGGAGCTAAAACAATCTCAAAATCAATTTCTCTTTTTGGTGGTAATCTTGGCAAGATTTCTAGAAACACATCCAAATATTCATTTACCACCGATATATCCCTTTCTTCACGAGTTTCCTCTTCATTCAAAACACCTTCAATAGGTATTATCTCTTCATCCTCCATCATCAATTCAAAAGAGTTTAACCCAAACCTTATTGGGACTAGGGTCTCTCCCACAAATTCTACCTTTCCTCCCAATTGATCATAGAAACACACGGTCCTCCTTTGGCAATCCACTACTGCTTTTACCTTACTTAGCCAACTCATCCCAAGGATAACTTCGTATTTACTCATCTCCAATATTATTAAATCACTTTTGGAGTGGTGCTCGTAAATTTCCAATGGGCAGTCCTTTATCAATTCTCGGGTTGACACAACACTTCCAGTAGGTGTCTTAATCCTCAAACTAACAGTAGTTGTGGCTATAGGTAATCCAAGCTGATTAGCCAAACTAGCGTGATGAACGAATGCGTCGCCCTCGTGTCAAACAAAACATAAGCCTCCATTTTATTCACCCGTATGTGACCTGAGGTCAACAAACATCCATCACTTATCAACCCTAAAACACTCTCAAAACTACCTACATGGGGTTCTTACTTCCAGCTTTCCCATAAACATATTTAATTTAATTCAGACAACAATTCAAATTAATAAGTTAAATTTTAACTTAAGAGGGTTTCTGTTACTAACTTGTCACCAGGCCGCCATCTGCGCCGTCGCTTTGATCCAAGGCTGCCAATTCCACTTCCTCATCCTCATCTTCCTCTACCATCCATTGGCTTTCAAAGTTATATAGCCTCATCCCATGCATTGCCGAGGCTGCACGGCTCCCACTTTTATTACCCGACCTCATAGGGTTGGTATTGCTCGAAGTCCCAAAGGGTCAAGCGGCTACACTTTTCCGTTGGGAACATTCAGAGGCCAAGTGCCCCTTCCCCTTGCAAATAAAGCAAGTCACCACCATCTTCTTCGGGCACGTATAAACCATGTGACCAGCATCGCCACAGAAATAACATTTGTTCTTCAACAGTAGACATTGCCTAGCAGCATGAGTCCCCTTGCATTTCCAACAAGTGACATTGGCCTTAATCTGGGTCGGCTTCCACTAGAGTCATCCTTAAACCCCTGGTACGGTCTGTACCTCTTTCCTTTGAATCCTGAACTTGAGGCGTCAAACGGCCTTTTTCCAAATACTCTCTTGTCAGGTTCCTGGTATTTCCTTTTCTGGCCCCTTCAATCACTCGGCCTTTTCCACCATCTCAGGGTAGGTCCTTACTCCAAACTCTTCCAATTTAATCCGCAACTCCTCATCTAGGCCTCCCAAAAATACTTGCTTCTTCAACTCCTCACTATCCCTGAAAGACTCAGGTGCATATTGCAGCAAGTGGACGAACTCAGTCTCATATTTCCACAGTTCTCCCCTTTTGTTTAACATGGAGGAAGTCAGCACTATACTTTACTCTCAAGCTGGAGGGAAAGTAATTGTCCAAAAATTCCGCGAAAAGATTCCCATGTAACTGGGGAAGGCAAGCTTCTTCTCTTAGAGTCCCACCAGACCCTCGCATTATATCTCAACATATAAGTTCCATATTCCACTTGTAAATAAGGTGGAATCTCATATGCAGCAAAAGATCGCTCAATTTGAGCTAGCCAATCCTCGGCTTCGTCTGGTTTACCAAACTCCATCAAAATACCGGTTACTCTTAATGAAGTCCGGTAAAGAGCTTCGGTGGGTCTTCGTATGGTGGAGGAGGTGGCATGGGCACATTGTAGGAATGCTCCTCCTGTGGAGCAGGTGCTTCAGCTCACTTCCCTGTGATCTGCAGGTGGTGGATGTGGAGCAGAATCCCGGACACTTTGTCCTTGGTGCGGGTTCTGAACTGGGTTTTGGTTCTGGATGAATGTATTCAAGAGATTGGCCAATTGTCCAATCGCATTCAACACATCACCCTGCTGATTCTGAGGTGCAACTCTTGAGGATTAGGTTGAGGTACGGCCGGTTGGTCGGCTTCATTCGGGAGAGATTCCTGCTCCCGATTCCGAATCCGTCGGTTTCGTCTGTTTACACATTGTTTAATAAATTTTAGTATTCTTAGGACGTTTTAAATTTTTAAGGAAATTAATTTGTCAACAAGATTCAAAATTTTGCAGGAATTCGGAAATCAATTTTCAAAAGGAATTGAATTTCATAAGTTTCATATAATCATAAGGAGAAACAAAAGAATTTACACATAGGGAAATAAGTTGCAATCTCAAAATAATAACATGAATGAATGAATGCTCATGTTTATGTGTGTTAACGTTCTTTATGTCTAATGTCTAGCATGCATGCTTTCCACAACTTCTTTCCTTTGAAATAAACATGATCCTTCATTACTTTAGCGAGCCATACAAAATATTACATCAAAGATTTCTGTCCCAAAATTTGGCTAGCTACTCTAGTTCCGATTCTAAACATTTTCCCTATTCCCGAAAGCACAACAAAATACAGGGAAAAAGAAGGAATAAAATACTAACTATCCTGAAATCCTAAGGCAAATTGGCATCCCGCATTGCCTACTACAAAATAAGAAAAACAAGGACTTCACTTGGACTTCATGGGTTAGCTATCATCTCAGCCTTCACTCGTCACTAGTATCATCGGAGGTCGAACTAGGAGGTCGTCTCCTACTAGAAGAACCACCATCGTCCTGTCGGACGAACAACTAAGGTATTCCCTTACATTCATCCTCCGCCTCCTAGCGGGTCGACTAAAGGCTCTTGATCTTGTTCTTCACTTTCCTCCTCTTCTTCGGTTCCTTGTCCCTCCCTCGGCTCACTTCTTCCTCATCACCTCTTGCTTCGGGTTCGCCTACTTGGTTCTCCACTATCTCGGGTTCTCTCATAGGCTCTCCACCCACATTTTCAACTTCCATAGGCTCGGGGGCCACGGGTTCTACTACTGCCAGATCAAGCACAGGTGGATATTCACCCTCAATATAAACATCCTCCATAACATGGGATCTAATTCAGGTTCTACCCTTCCACTATCTGGTATCTCCAATACTCGATTAAAATCCCACACAATTTGATTAGGTTCCGATTCACTCCACTTCCGGCTCAATGGGTGGGGTAGGGGTTCTAGGGACTACATTTTCCTCCCAATTAGGATCCTCCTCGGGTCCTCTTTTCTTCTTCCTCCTCTACTCTTCATTAACTTCATTACCCTCTCCAATCACAGGTGCACCATTCAATTGCATACCTATGTCACTGGCTGGTGGTGGAGCAATTACACGTGGTGGAAGAATGTCTAAGTAAATTGCATGCCATGTAATATGGTTCCAGGCATCCGCTATGTTCCAATCATGGTGGTCATACAAGTCATCATGGGCATACACATATAGAGGTCCTATAGGGATCCACACCCTAAAGTCTGGAGGGGTCCGGTTTCCCCCATTCTTCAAGATAAAAGTAGCTTCCCTAGTCATGGGCTCATGCCCATATTCTACCATGATTCTTTCTAAGGTATAGATTGTCTCCAACTTAGTCCAATTCCTTCTCCCCATAGGATCATATCTCAGTTGGTCGACCACAGCGGCCCATCTAGTGTATCTCAACCCTTCTTTCCACAATTTGAACATCTCCCCTATAGTCCGGGGGTGCCTGGCTAGAGCAAAATCCTCACACAGCTCTCTTAATCTCAATCTGTATTCCACCATGGTCTCATCGGTTCTCTTGGTGAAATTTCTAGCCCGTTCCCTGGTCTCACCCAAGGAGACCTACAACAACATAAGACTCCTAATTAGACTTAACAAGGAAAAATATTTTCAACTCCATTTGAACCTATTAGTTAGATTTCTAAGTTTGGTTTCTTTTAATTCTATTGTCTTGTTTTATAACCTAGTGCTCTGATACCAACTTAAACTGTCACGCCCCATAGGGTATCCTAAACGTAACAGCCCGCCACATACTATATAAGACTCTCGAAATTCTATCCGAGCCCTTCGGAGTCTTGTATAGATGTAAAGCGTCCCTTTACGACAATAGAATACTCGATCAATGGAGTTAAGAAGTTTAATGTGGCATTCATTAGCCATAGATAATAAACCAAAACACATATATACTTTACAAAGTCTAAGGGGCATTCCCCCGCAAAATAATATTAAGTCCATTACAGTCATCCAGAGTCCTTTAGTTTCCAACGGAAGTCTAAACAAAATCGAAAATAAACTTCTAAGGGAAACTCCTAGCTCCGGTACCTCTGTAGCCTGCCTTGGCCTAAGCCAAATGAATTCATGCTGCAACAAGTAAAAACTATAGGGGCGTAAGCTAACTAGCTTAGTGAGTGAAAACTTCCATATCACAATTAAGACAAATCATTCAAGCAAGTGGTTACTCAAACAAATGATATGCATCAAGCAAATGAGTTCAACAAACATATGACCAACCGGAAATCATATGTGGATGGACTTCGCCCTCCATCCCGGGTTAGCAGATTAACGAATCCTGCGGTACGACGCCGTTTAAGCTACGGTCAACTGAACAATAATTCGTTTTATGGATCACGATTAACCAACAATTTCGTTTTATGGATCACGATTAACCAACAATTCGTTTTATGGTCACGAAAAACCAACAATTTCGTTGTGGTTCACGAAAAACCAACAAATGCTAATGCTCCATCCCCATCGTGATATGAATGAGTCCAATTATAATTGAGGTCCAATATAGATTAATCCAATTCTTTTAGGTGACCAACAATTATTCACAGACAATCAATAAATTCTCACTAAACAAGTAGCTTACACCCGGTTTCGATATTCCTTAAGTTCAACTCACATATCAACAGCAGACAAAATAAATTCCCATATACCCCATCATGCATAATCATATTTTTATCTTTACCTAAACAACTAATGCCACTATCAATACAATCATAAATAATTGAGAGCGGAAGTAATACTCACTCGGCCATGTATGCCGGTCTCTTAATAGTAGTAGTCGGGTGTAGGGTATCATCTTGCTCGGGATCACCTACCAAATAAAAACAACCTAATAAGAATCTCATCACTAAACTAATTCAAGCTATGCATCTAAACTACACAAAATCGAATTCTCGCTATTTGCGGAAGTTCCAACTTAAAACGGCCATAACTTGGTCATTTTAACTCAGAATTTCGCAAATTTTATATCGATTTCTATCTACTTTGAAAGATATATCTATTTCTAATATCATTTTCAAGTTTTGAAAACATTAAGGTCACGGAACAGTGGGATCAGATCTCTTCTGTAACTTTCCTTTTTCCAAAAAATTGTTTCGCAATTGGTAAAAATGTTTCTAGTTGATGATTCATGTATAGATGGTATATGAATGAATTCCTAGTATGAAGTCATGTAATGAGTTCCAATATGCATGGTCTTGATGATTTTTTATGATGAACCCTTATGAACTCCTAATTATCATAAAACCCATATGGTCACTTCTAAAAATCTATTCTTTCCAACTTTGCATTCCCTAGGGTTTTTAGGATTCTTATTCTTGAATTTACTTGTTATCTAAATAAAAATGAATTTAGCATCTATACTACCATGACCTTCATTTAGCAATAAAATCCACATTTTTCACTTGGCAATTATTTTTTAAACAAGCTTTTCACAAAAATCCGAATTTTGGAAATTTTCTTTTCTTGCATTTTTCCTATGAGAAAACTTGTTTAATGCACCAAATTTGAAGCTTTATTATATCTATTGTCTAAGGACTTCATTTTGCTCATAAAACATTCAATTTAAGCTTGAATACTATGTGTTCATGTGGGCATTATTCCAAATTACGAATTTAACAATCTAATCACTATCTCAAGATTTTCCATTCTAACTCCACTACTTGTTTTACATATTACTCATGCCTAAACATTCAAACTTGTAAAAATCATTCCTTAAAGATACCTATTACATATACTCTTCATTTTTGATGTAAAATATGAGTTTCAAAGTGGTTTTAGTGGTTTTTAAAATAGGGTTCCAAAATCATCCGAATTTTCATAAAACATTTCTAGCAAAAATCTTTTCTTTTTCAAGTTTCTTGCTTCATATACATGAAGATCTATCATCTAACACATCTATACACATGCAAGTCTACGCTTTTATGATCATTAAATGAAAACTCAAGATAACCATATGAACATCAATGTAGATGAAGGCATGAATGCTAAACACTAGATCTACCATATAGTGATGAATCATGAGTTTCATGGCTTGAACATAACTTTCTATGCTAGATCTCTACTTTGCATGAACAAGATGATATTCCAACAAAAACTCTTTTAAACACTAGATCCACTTCTTGTGATGGCTTGAGATTCTTGTATTAGTGTTTTCATGTCCCTTGCACATGCTCATTGGGATTAAAAGTGGAAAACACACAAGAATGATCTTGCCATTACAAATTTAGGACTAACAAAGCTTGGAGTCATCATCTAATGGATGATTTGAAGAAAAAGAAGATGAAACATACTTGTGGAAGTGTGCATGTGTGTGTGTGTCACGGAACTTTAGAGAGGAGAGGAGAGAGTTTAACCTTTGAAAATTTTGAAAGAGTGAAAAATGAAGAGAGAGAGTAGAAAATAGCTTATATATCATGTGCATTAGGTTTTTTTAATAAAATGAGTAAAATAAAACAATTAGAGGGAATAGGGGAGGGGTGCGCTGTCCAAGGGGGAGGGTGTGAGAGAGAGAATTTGAAAATTTGATTAATTTGTAATTTATGTAATAAATGTAATAATTGTATTAATTTATTAGGAAGCAAAATTTTGAAAAAGAAAATTGTAATGAGTAGTTGTAAAGATGTAAGAATAGGTATGGGTAGTGTGTAGTGTAGGTTGTACTTGTAAATAGTAGACAAGACTTCTACTTTACCTGTTATAACGAAAACACGGGAAAAAGGCTATAACTGTAATTTTTATAGCCGGAATATTATAAAATTGATATTTTTGAAACCCTTATAAAATTTCAGTTCTAATTAATATTCTGGAACATTTTTCTGAGTTTGTGGTCCTGGGCACGTTTTTCTAATTGAGCTCGGGAAGGCCCGGAATTGAAAAATTTCCGAATTTAAAATTTAAGGTTTAAGATATACTTTAAAACAATAATTTATATTCATTTACTTTATAAAACTTCTTTTATTATGAAACGAAGGAAAGCCGATTTAGGGTTTCTAAGCTTCTCTCACTAGACTCAAACTGGACTGATTAAGGGTTTGCTTTTCAACTCTCGGGGTTTACTCAACTGATGAGAATACTGGGTTTACAGTATGGTTATGATTCCTGTTGTTGATGATTATTACTTGTTCATATTCGGATTATCAATGTTATTTCACAAATCATGCAATTTTGGCTTAAATTTGGAATTCATGAATGATTAGATTGTAATTGGGAAATTCTATTCTAATCAATTTTGTATTATCTAATTAGGATTGCATTTCACATAGGGATATGGGTTTAATTATTAGGGTTTGGTGAATTAGAAAAGAATTGTCAATTAACACTTTCCTAGGGATAGGGAGCATTGATTGGTAATTTTAGGTAATGGTTTACTTTGGGAAAAGAAATTGTTATCTTGTTCTTCATTCTTGAAAATTGAACCATTGATGATTTGGATTGACAAGTGCATTTTTTGGTCAATAGCAGACATTTAATTTATTCCCAGATTTCATTGGCTCTAAACCTAATTTTTTTTAGGTGTGGAAATCCAAGATTTTTAGTAGTTTAGTTTTATTAAAAGAAAATGCAAAAATAGAAACATCTTATGATTTGCCTAGCTATGAATTGGACTGATATAGTTGATGGCTAGTCCTCACTCCTTATGGATTTGACTCGGTATTCACCGAAATTTTATCACTACACACGCACTCGATACACTGTCGGTTAAAGATCTTCTCATTTAAAGGAAATTGAATATAACTAAAAAGAGTTTTAAAAAGCATATATAAAAAATGCGTGATCACTATCTCGGACTATATATCCCACCTGTGTCTCCTATTGTTATGATAGACCCTTACATATGGTGTTGAAAACTTTGCATGACTTTGGAAAGTCATTCTTAAGTTTTAATATCGTATGTGGCGGAACTACCATTTAGGGTATCCTTAGGGGTGACAAGAATCAAATTAGAAAAGATAGTATGGGTAGAATAAGTTCACTAATTTTCTCTCTTTCGTTTCTTTTTCTTAAATCGATTACCCTAGGAGAAGCTTTTGGCAACTCGACAATTTCATAAAATACCCGCAAACCTTCATGAATTATCAATTGAGACTGTGAGTATTATGCGAGGAGTTTGCCTTGGTAAAAAGACCAAAGTCCATTAGGGAGATGTTCACCTTATGGAAAAGAGGACTGAGGAACACGAAGTGGAAAAGGATTGTTAGACAATAAGATATTATCCCATAAGGAGAAAAGATGGTATGAGTTGGAAGCAATATATGCCATTGAAAGGATCGAAATGCATGTGTATGGACACACCATGTTGTGAGAGGCTACCTTCGTGTTAAGAAGGGAAAGAGAACTACCTTTCTAGATTTCTAGACTTGGAACCCGATTGGACCCTTATACGTATATGCCCATGATGAGCTGAGGGATCACACTGATTGGTGTAGAGTAGACTTTGAAGATGCCTTCTATTGGCAAGGAGTGTACCAAAACATTCTCCAGGGCATAAGAAATATGTCAACCCAATCACCTCCTTGAATAAGGATTCCTTGCTAACAACGAAGTGTTGGTAGACATTACCATTGGTGAAGCTGAGAACGAAGAACCGAGGAAGTGGAGGAAGAAACGAATAAGAAGAAGAAGAGGATTCGAAAGAAGACCGAAGAGGAGCCGACCAAGACCTAGTTGGAGAAAACCCAACATGTCATGGGCGAAAGAGGAACCACAGCAAGAGCTAAATGAAGGAAAACTCGATATGACCCGATCGAAGACATATGGGTTGAAGGAGAGAGATCTATCCAAGACACAACGAAGAAGGTAAGCTCGGATAGCCGTAATGATTCGAGAGGCCACTTCTCTAAGGAATGAGGATGTAACAATTTCCCAATGACGTGGAATATCGAATCGAACATCAAAGCTTTAGACTCCCGAATTTGGAAGGATGTATACTAAAGAATGAGCATTTGGCTGGCTGAAGTAGTGCATCATGAGAATCCACCCCTCATCGAGCCAATGAAGAAGGAACCTAGTAGGAACATGTGATGACCCAGAAAGTGATGATAGTACTGAAATGTTGGAATAAGTAAGGAGCTCACAAGAGAAAGAGAAGGGATATGGCAACGTATTTGAGGCTTTCATGGGGAAAACGGCATAGAGATCGTCGAGCCATAATCCATGTGATGCACCATCCCGTAGGCCAAAAGAAAGAAGAAGGAAAAAGGAAGGAAGAAGAAGGAAGAGAGGAAGACAAAGAAGGGAAAGAGTTAGAAGGAAGATCGAGTACCCCTATAAGTCCAATAGTAGATTTTGTAATCAAGACCTAGACTATTAGGTCGTATAGTTTAAGTCTTGTTCGAAAAGTGTTATGTTATGTTTTCCTTATGAGTGGTTGTTTCATGCATTTTGTAATCTTTTATTTTAGTTGTATGGGTATGAACCCGTTATTTATTTCCTTATTGATGAAGTTATCATTTTGAAAATTTAGGCTTGGTGATTTTGTATTTCTCTTGATTATTTCATGACTCTTTATTTCAAGCTTTATGATTATTCATATTAGTTCGATTTCCGTATTTCCAAAAACACCCTCTTAAAACTTAATAAAGCTGTTGAAAGAGAACTTCGAGTTCATCTAACTAAAAATCTAAACAACAGTGGTAGAAGAAGAAGGTGCCAGAGCAAAGCGCATCAAACTAACTTGTAGATGAGATAAATCAACCTGCTACACAACCACAAAATCCCCCGAATTTTGAACCTCAAGTGAATTTACAAGCCACTTTCAACTAGCTTATTCCAATGATGGAATCTTTTAGACAAATAACCCAGCATCACGCAACCTGCACCACATGTGCATATGGAAATACCTATCCCAAGAAATGCGCAACCCTAAAACACCTTTACCGACACTACCACCCCTCGCACTATATAAAACCTTTTACCTAAGTCCATCAAAAGTAATCAATACTTTGATGGAGCTTTTAGAAAGCCAAACGAAGTCGAGAATTGGTAAGCACACATCAAAAGATCTTTCAAAGCTTTTGAGTACCATAACCCTTAACAATCACTTTTGGTACCTACATGCTTCGCTCAATGCTCAATTTGGTGGGAATCCAAGAAACAAGAATTAATACCTTTAGTTACAGGGGAGATGTTTCATCAAGAATTTGGGAGAACTACTTTCTTGGAAGTCTACGATACAATACAGTGTCGATTTCTTATAAATTTTCAAGGAGGGAGAATGTGGAACAATATGAGATTGAGGTTTAGTAGGTTGCTCTAGTATGCACCGACTCTTACAAGTACAGTGAGGAGTTGAAAAGGAAAGTGTTTCTCGATGGATTGGACAAGGATTTACGAGTCAAGCTATTGGAATTAGACATAAGATCTTTCGAGAGCTTGTTGAGAGAGCTCGAATTGTCGAAGGACCACGAAGGGAAATGTAAAACCTGAAAATTTTCCATATTAGTACACGACTCTAAAATAGAATGTATGAACTAGTTCTTAAACTTAGAATCCAATAAAAACCTAAGATAGATCAATGACTTGAATTTAGCTAGATTAGGAGACTAAGAGCCGGATAAAGATACTTATTTGACCCTAATTGACACCAAAAATGAGATTTCGTATCTTGAACTGATAATTCAAGATATGATTAAAGGAAACTCAATTTTTCAAACCTCAAAATTTGTCTTACAAATAGAAAGATAGAAAAATATAGATATAGAGATTAAATGACTACTATTGAACTCAACAATGATTTGAGACTAGAACAATGAGTAGTAATGAGCTTATACATGGATTTAAACCCTGAATTCAAGATTCCTAGATAGTATTTAAACACTGCTAAAAGATTTCATAGTAGGTATCAAAAACCGAAGTTTAGATGATAACCAAAATTATCCTATTTTATGAATGCCAAAATGGACTTTATTAATCATTTTATTGATAAATATATGAATTTGGCACTTAAAAATAACATTTATGTT